>CANXME010001758.1:0-342500 GCA_948144175.1 Closterium sp. NIES-65
CTGTGAAGGGCGGCACGAGGGGCCGCCGAGGGCGGCGACGGCCGTGAGGAGGCCGCGGAAGGCGGCTCGAGGGGCCGCGAGAGGGCCGTAGGGGGCCGACGGGCGGCGGAAGGAGGCCGTAAGGGGCCGAAAGGGCGGCTCGAGGGGCCGTAAGGGCGGCGTTAGGAGCTGTAAGGGCAGCACGAGGGGCCGTAAGGGCGGCGCGACGGGCCGTAAGGGCGGCGCGACGGGCCGTAAGGGCGGCGCTAGGGAGCCGGGAGAGGGCCGCTAAGGGCGACGCGACGGGCCGTGAGGGGCCTAGCGAGGGCGCGACGGTAGGGAGAGCACACTGTGAGAATTGAAACGAGAATGAATGAACTATGAAACAATTGGGTACAAGTACTAACCCTAATTGGGTTGTACCCCATATGGGCTATCCCACTACAGCCTACACAAAAGCATAAGCTACAATGTTCTGACACACCCCCATAGGCAAAGTGGGGGGAGAACAAGCGGTCACAAGACCAGTAAAGCAAAGCAAAGCAAAGCAAGCTCAGGGTGGATCACAAAGTCACCACACATTCCGAGCACAAGTTCAAGGCCACAAGGCCAGTTCACATGCAGAAGTACATATATATATAGAAAGCTAGACAAGCAAGAGCAGGTGTATATATATGTAACAGTACAAGCAAGGTCAAGAGGTGAGCAAGTGAGGCAAGACAGGCACAAGACCAAGCTGAGTACAGAAGCGCTGATGATCACAAGGTGCAAGTGCCTTGGTGAAGACATCAGCAGTGTTGGCCTCAGAGGTCACGTACGCAAGACACAGCTGACCACGCTGCTGCAGCTCACAAGCAAGGAAGTAGCGAAGAGCAATGTGCTTCGTTCTGTGCTCCAGTCTCTGCTCTCATCACAAGGCCAGCATGGCCTTGTTGTCTACGTATAGCACTGGAGGAGAACGAGGCACCTCTCCAAAGTCAGTCAGCAGGTAGGTGAGCCAGCGAAGCTCCTGTGCAGCCATGGCCCCGGCGTAGATCTCACCCTCACAACTGGAGCGAGAACAGAAGACGAGCGGTAGCCCGCCACAAAACAGAGCCGGAACCAAGGCTGAAGGTGTAACCCTGTGACGACCGCTGCGTAGCCTGGTCGTCCGCCCAAGAAGCGTCTGCGTGCCCAGTGAGGACCATTGGACTCCGCCCTCCAAGCACAAGCCCCATGCCCGACGTACTGCACAAGTAGCGCAACACCCTCTTCCCTGCAGCCATATGCTCCGATCTGTGTCTCCCAGGAGCAACATAACGTGCGAGAATGCTTAGAGGGTATGCAAGGTCAGGTCGAGTGCAGGTCATCAGGTACATGAGGCAGCCAACAAGCTCTGGGTACGGGCCACTCGACTCTACGGACTCATCCGAATGGTAGAGCTGAGAGCGAGTGACGAGTAGGCAGAGGAGTGGCCTGAGGCGAGGAGTACGTGAAGCCGAAGCGCTGAAGGACCTGCTGCACCATGTGTGATTGAGTCAGGGTAATGGTGCGCTGTGCTATGTCCCGGGTGATCTGCAAGCCAAGGTAGCTGCGCAGTTCACCCAGGTCTGTGCACGTGTGTCTCTCTGCAGCTCGGACTTCACGTGGGCGAGTCCAGCAGTGTCAGCTGTGGCAAAGACCAAGTCGTCGACGTACACGAGGATGTAGAACGGCGGCAAAGAAGTGTCGGTGCGCAGAAACAGCGACGGGTCAGCAGTAGAGGGAGCAAACCCAAGAGCCGCAAGCGTAGTCCTCAGTGTGTCGTGCCAATCGCGCGGTGTCTGGCGAAGACCGTAGATTGGCCGCCGGAGGCTCCACTGGGTGCCACGAGGAAAAGTCCCTGTGAAGCCAAGTGGGCGGCGCAGCGAGATCTCCTGTGCAGGCTACCCTGCAAGAAAGTAGTGCTGAAGTCAAGAGAAGAGAGTGAAGCTCGTAGTCGCGCTGAGCGGCTATGTGCAGCAGCACCCGAAGAGTGGTCATCTTCGGGGTGGGAGAGAAGGTCTGAAAGTAGTCAACTCCCTGCCGCTGACTGAAGCCACGAGCCACATACCGCGCCTTGAAGACAGGGGGGGGAACCCGGCGGCCGCTTCACCCTGAAAATCAACATGCCACTGAAGATGTTCGCCCCAGGTGGGGTAAGCTCGTCAACGTAGGTGCCTGTGGACTTCCAGGAAGCCATCTCTGCATCCATAGCTGCCTACCACTGAGAGAGAGTAGGGACCCTCTATCGCCTCCGCGTAAGAGTGCGGAGTCGGGATGTCAAGTGCATCCGGGTCTCCCTTAGGGGTAAGCAGTACGCACACCAGATGAGGTGAAGCAGCAGCCAGACACTGGAACTCCTCCTGCCTGTCCTCAAGGACGTCCGTGCCAAGGGCACACTCACCCCCGACGGACGGAGGACAGACAGACTCAGACTCAGCGACAAGACTAGCATTGTAGTCTAGACGACAGCGAGCAGCAAAGTCGACGAGCTCAGCAACTAGGGCAGACGCAGTAGTGGACTCAAAAGAAGGGTCAGTGACGACAGTAGCAAGGAGACGCGTGACAGTAGGACTGGCAGCACGAGAAGAGAGTCCGACTCTGGGTCGGCAAGAGCAGGAAGAGAAGACTCAGGAGGAGAAGGCAAAGGGACACGCAGAGGAGCAGTGGACGGACGCAGAGACATCCGGTGCGTGCCAGGGACAGGAGGAGGACGCTGACGCGAACTGCGACCACTCGTGCGAGCAGCACGGACAGGCGACGCAGGGCGAGACGCAGGCTCACGACGCTTAGCAAGACCTCCAGTAGGACCAGTGTAGGGAGAAGGAGGAGGCAGCGGGGAGGCCGGCTGTAACCGGAACTGTGACGGGACAGGCTGTGGACTCTCTAAGGGAGGAGGAGAACCAGTAGAAGGCGGGAGACCAAGAACCTGCTGAAGGAGCGGAACAAAGTACGGCCGAGGCCGCGCGGCAACTCCAGACACAGCAGGGACAGCACCAGCACCCCCAGCGGCAGCACCAGCGCCAACAGCACTTCCAGCTCTAGTAACTCCAGCAGCACCGCCACCAGGACGGACAGCAGTAGCCTCAGCGGCAACACCCGCAGCAGCTCCAGCTCCAGACGCACCCGCCGGCCCAGCAGCTCCAGTACCTTCCGTACGAGCACCTCCAGGACCGGCAGCACTAGCACCCTCAGCAGCCGAAGAAACCCTAGCTCCAGCAGTACACCTCCAGCGTCGGCCAAACCACTCGCGCAGCTCCTGTGGAGAGAGGGGCTCCCGCCGAGATGAAGCACCCAGAGAACCTCGAGGCCCAGCACCGCCGGACGCCTCACAAACAGGCCCAGCTCCCTCAAGCTCAGTACCTCCTGTCGTAGCACCCCCACGCTTAGCACCCCCAGGCGTAGTACCCCCCGGCTCAGCACCCCAGGCCTAGTACCCCCAGTCTCAGCACCCCCAGTCTCAGTACCCCCAGGCTCAGCACCCCCAGTCTCAGTACCCCCAGGTGTAGCACGCACACGCACAGCACCTCTAGAGTCAGCACCCCCAGGCTCAGCACCAGAGTCACCAGTGACCTCGACAGGCTCGACTGCGTCTACCTAGGGACACATCTGAAGGGGACGGACCCTGAGGGGGGAGGGGGTCTACCGGAGGGGGACCTGGTACAAGGAAGAGCGGCGGCAGGGGGAGGGACGGAGTGCGGTAGGGGAAGAAGGGGTAGTAGGGGACTGACTCGTCAAACGTGACGTCCTGGGAGGATAGAACACGGCGAGAGGTGGGGTGGTAGAACTGCCACCCTGGCGCGTCAGGGGGGAAACCTAGGAAGACGCAAGGAGCAGCACGAGGGGACAACTTGTCCGCAGACAAGTCGCGGACAAACGCCCGAGATCCCCAGACACGGAACGCAAACGCATCGCCAACCTTCCCCGTCCACAGCAAGGCTGGGGAGGTCTCCGGCATGGAGACCCTGGGGTGAAGGTTGATCTAATGCGCCGCGTACCGAACCGCAAACGGCTACAGAAAATGGGGGGCAGCCGCATGCATCATGGACGTACGAGCGGCGTCCATGACTATGCCAATGCGGCGCTCAGCAATCCCATTTTGCTGTGGAGATTCCGGAAGCGTAAAGGTCTGGCGGATGCCTCGCGCACGACAGTAGGCTCGCAGAAGGCCAGATGAGAACTCTCCGCCTCTGTCAGAGTGCAGACGCAGAACAGGAAAGTCCGAGCCGAAGCTCTGCCTGAGCTGGAGACGAGCTGCGCGGATCCAGTCGATCAACACCTCAGTGACATCACCCTTGCTGCGCAAAGGGGAAGACTGTGGTGTAACGCGAGTAGTCTTCAACCACCAACAGGAAGTAGCGCTCGTGACCCTGCCCAGGAACGCGGGCCGGGCCCCACACGTCCATGTGAAGCGTCTGCAGCGGGGCCCTCCGTCGGAGGAAACTGGGAGGTGTGAGGGGCAGCCCGCTGCCGCCCTCGACACAGGGGACGCAGGTAGGGCCAGGCCCCAGAGGAAGGGGAGGGAGGGACGCGGGAAGACCAGAGACAATGACACGGGAGGCCATGCCTCGGAGACGAAGCAGGGAGGGGTGACCAAGGCGGTGGTGCCAAAGGAGAGTCTCGTGAGACAGGAGGCGACACGAGCAGGCGGCAGACTCAGGACGAGACCCGGATGCTGCAGCAAACACCTGACCCGACGTAGCTACCTGACCGGACGCAGGGACAGATGGAGACGTAGTAGACAGTGTGTACAGGTTCGACCCCGGCCGACGAGTAAACGTGGCCAAGTGTCGGCCCGTCCGAGCGTCCCTGCAGTGGGTCACTCGCTGGCTCGCAGGAGTGAACTCGTGAACTCCCCCATCCTGAAGGTCAGCGCCACTCACCAAGTTCGTAGAGAACGAGGGAAGGTAAAGACCAGACAGGGTGCCAAAGGGAGCCGCCGGACACGGGAGGACAGTGGAGAAGTGAGCAAGGACAGGACCCCCAGAGGGGTCCGCTAGAGAGACCGCAACTGGCCGACCAAGCGGCATGAGTGTGGTGTGGTCTCGAAAGAAGGAGCGAGACGCCCCCGAGTCAAGGGTGAAGGTGAGGGAGGCCAAAGCGGACTCGGTACCGAGAGCGCGGACTCACCAGTACCTGAGGAAGCAGACGCACTAGCACCTAGAGCAGCAGCCTCGCTAGCACCTAAAGCAGCAGCCTCACCAGTACCTAGAGCAGCAGTCCCAATGCCCGGGCCGGGCGGGAAACACCGGTAACAGTCACCCTCATCACTAATAGTCACAGCATACATGGCAACAAGAACAGCATCAAAGTCAAGATCAAAGATAGCTACGCCCGCCCCTAGACAGCTCACCCCAGCGGGGGATCTCCGTGGCCTCCGGAAACTGGTGACGCCAAGCGTCCGACAGGCGGCCAAAGCAGCGCTGGGTGGGGTGCGCACCCCACACTGCTCACCCGTGCGGTCGCCGGTGCAGAGGACGTAGGTGCACGGACCAGTACCCCCACCCCGCTGGCGTGCAGCGTACCACTCACGGAGCTGCTGAGGGGGGGGGATGTCACGAGTGCGCTGTTGCTTGTCTGCTGTTGCTGGCGCTGACCACCACCGGAGCCGACCCTCTGCGTAGCGCCACCCCGACCAGCTCCACCTTCTCCGCCGCCGCCTCCTCCGCCGCCGCCACCTCCGCCACCTCTGCTCCCACTACCACCGCCGCCGCCTCCTCCGCCTCCACTCCCGCCACCGACACCTCCACTCCCACCACCACCCCCACCGCCACCCCCACTCCCTCTGCCGCCTCCACCGCCGCCTCCACCGCCCCCGCTAGCTCCTCCAGCGCCCTTGCCCCCCTTGCCCTTGCCAGGGCGGCGTCTCCCGCTAGGGGTAGACGCCGCACCGACCGACTCAAGACCAACGAGGTCAGCCGCAGCAGCAGAGGCAACAGAGGGCAAAAGGGGGGAGGGGGAACACCCCTCAAAGATGGGGGTGCGAGGGTCACCACGAGAGGCTCCTACAGCGACTATGCTCTTCTCTGCTGCTAGGAGTGCCTTCTCGAGGAGGTCAACGGTGAGAGTGGTGGGCAAACTGAGAGGAAGTGGTCCCTAACTACGCGAAGGGAGTCAGGGAGCCGGTTGACTATGTAGTAGAGGGTGATGTACATGGGGGGGGGTTCTTGGCGCAGAAACTCAGCAGGAAGCGCAGCGCGGGTAGCGAGTGTCACTAGTGCGGAGGTGCGTAATTGAGGTCAGCTGACTGTGGGAAAGGCAGCCAAGGTCAGGAAAAGAGGTACGGTAGCATGAGGTGGCTCAGTTGCAGCAGTGGCAGGGGAGGAGTAGGGTGCAACTACAGCGGCGTACAAGGTCTGAGCACTCTTGTACTGGCTAAAGTGCGCACACTCAGTGGTAGGCAGGTGGCGACGCACAGCAAGACGTGCAGCAGCATCGCGCGTGGCCCACTGTGAGCGAACAGTGGCCGTTAGCATCAGCAAGCAGGGGCAAGAGAGGCACCTGAGGTGAGGTCAAAGAGAGAGAGACCGTCTGCCGTATAGCACTGTAAGAAAAGCTGCAGGTCATCTATCCAGACGTCAAGTCAATAGCTCGACCCTCAGCGTCAAAAGGCGAGGACACTAGGGGTAGCCATGACAGCAGTAGACTAGCAGCGCAAACAGTAGGGTGAGGGCAGTGCTCTGAAAGAGGCGCTGCTCTTACTGGACAGTGCAGCTCGGGCGGCTAGGCTGCAGGGCGACTACGGCGACTCGGCTGCTGGGCGGCTCGGCGGCTCGGGCTGCTGGCGGCTCGGCGGCTCGGCTGCTCGGCTGCTGGGCGGCTCGGCGTCTGGGCGGCTCGGCTGCTGGGTGGCTCGGCTGCTGGGCGACTCGGCTGCTGGGTGGTCCGGCGGGGCCGCTGAGAGGGCGGCGTCCGGGGCCGCTGGGAGGAGGCGGCGGGGCCGCTGAGAGGATGGCGGCGTGGGCCGCAAAGGTAGGCTGCGGGGCCGAAGGTAGATGGCGGGGCCGCTGGTTGGTGGCGGTGGCCGTAGGTAGGTGGCGGGCCGCAGGCAGGTGGCGGGGCCGCTGGTAGGCGCTGGGGCCGCACAAGTAGGTGGCGGAGCCGCGGGTAGGTGGCGGGGCCGCAGGTAGGTGGCGGGGCCCGCTGGTAGGTGACGGGGCCGCAGGTAGGTGGCGGGGGCCAGCAGGTAGGTGCCGGGGGCCGCACAGGTAGGTGGCGCGGCCACAGGTAGGTGGCAGGGCCGCTGGTAGGTGGCGGGGCCGCAGGTTGGTGGCGGGGCCAGCAGGTAGTTGCCGGGGCCGCACAGGTAGGTGGCGGGGCCGCGGGTAGGTGGCGGGGCCGCACGTAGGTGGCGGGGCCAGCAGGTAGGCGCCGGGGCCGCACAGGTAGGCGTCGGGGCCGCAGGTAGGCGCCGGGGCCGGTAAGGGCGGCGTCAGGGCTGCAGGGCGGCGCGAGGGCCGCTGGTTAGGCAACGAGGCCGCAGGGCGGCGGATCGAGGCCGGAAAAAGGGCGGCGCGATGGCCGCGGGGTAGGCGACGAGGCCGCAGGGTGGCGGGTCGGGGCCAGGAAGGGTGGCGCGAGGGCCGCAAGGCAGGCGACGGGGCCGCTAGGGCGGCGCGACGTGGCGAGAAAAGGGGGGAGCGCGACTCGGGCTAGGGCTGAGCGCGCTCCGGGCAGGAAAAAAAAATGTCGAATTGGTGGGCCCTAGGAACAGTTCCCACGAGGGAACCTGCTCGATACCATGTGAGAATTGAAACGAGAATGAATGAACTATGAAACAGTTGGGTACAAGTACTAACCCTAATTGGGTTGTACCCCATATGGGCTACCCCACTACAGCCTACACAAAAGCATAAGCTATAATGTTCTGACACACACGGGGCGCGATTCGGGCCGGAGCGAAGCGCGCTCCGGGCAGGAGAAAAAAAAAAGTTCGTGGTGGTGGGCCCTAGGAATCGTTCCCACTAGGGAACCTGCTCTGATACCATGAGAAGAAACGAGGAATGATTGAACTATGAAACAGTTGGGTACAAGTACTAACCCTAATTGGGTTGTACCTCTTATGGGCTACCCCACTACAGCCTACACAAATGTATAAGCTATAATGTTCTAACAGATATAGGTATAATGGCAAAACGCGATAGTGATATTGTCTCTCGAATTTATTAATATAGTTTTAGATTAATAAAACAGATCATACACACATTCGAGCATCACATATGCGCGCTCATAAAGGTAAATGCGCGGTTTTATATGAGCGCGATCTTACATGACCGCGTTTGATTGGACGCGCAAGGTCAGAAAAGGCCCCGCGCATAAAGTCGACCAATCAGGCGCACTCTGTAATTGGTCGCGCGTACTGACATCCGTCCAACTGAATATATAACTGTGGAATCATATAACTATGCACGGATTGGTTATGATATGGACCGAAATTGAGCGCAACTGTTTGCCTAGATGACTGTGCTGATTTTTGTCGCGTATCCGAACAGTGACGACGCCGCCCTCGTGCACGTCTTTCCGGGTACGCCATACTTTCGCGGGAAGAGACACGTTCGACGTAAAAATTTCAGGGCTAAAAACCGGTTTTGGGTAATGTGCCGGATAAAAAAAAAGCCAGAGGCAACCTTGGCAAGACCACTCGAGCAATTATCATCGAATTGTCCGACCACGGTAGCAATTCGAGGCCACGTGTGCAACGGCAAATCACCGTTTCGGGGTCTGGAGAAATTCTCTCGCATTTTGCCCATTGGCATTCTACCGAGCTGCAATTGCAGCTCTTGGTGCGTGCGTGAATCTCAGATGTGCATTTAGGCGACAACTTCAGCTGCAATCTAATAAAGCCAGATGCGATCCCTAACCGTCCGCCTGGAAGAAGCTGATGGGTCGTAATCTGCCCGCGGTCTGAAAAAAATAAACCCCATCTGGATGGCATGCGACTAGGGGAGCTCCAACCCTAAACACGAGGAGCCCCAACCCTAACACGGGCAGCCGCTTGGTTCTGCCCGAAAATATTGCATTTGCAAACCCGCACTGGGAAAATGAGATCGCAACTCGAATTGTCCGGTGCATTTAGCTAGCAAAGCAAGCAAGGCGGCGCAGCTAGCGAAGCGAAGCGAGCGTGGCGACTCAGCGCCGCCCTTCGATGTAAACTTGGAGCTAGCGTAGCGAGCGTGGCTGACGTGGCGCCTCTCGTTGTAAATGTGCAGCTGGCGAAGCGAGCACGGTTGACTAGACGCCCTTTGATGTACATCCCGTTTCGCGCCACACTGACATTCGCTGTATTGACATGCCGCCTATTCTGACATCAACACGTCCAAAACGGTCCCAGAACATTGCATATTAGCACAATTTGCCGCACTCAACCGTACGCGATAACAATGTTCTGTCATCAAACGATTTGTATCGTTCAAATGGACTGCATTTGCCCGCCACCTACCTGGGGTTCGGCTGCAATCACCAGCCCGCAAAATCCAAGCGCACGTTCGCACTGTAGCCCGGGCTCCCGATTGTCAGAACGTTGAGAAACAGGGTGTAAACTTGCAGCTTGCGTAGCGAGAGTGGCTGACGTGGCGCCTCTCATTGTGAACGTGCAGCTAGCGAAGTGAGCGTGTTGATTCAATGCCTTTCGTTGTAAGCTTACAGCTAGCGGAGCGTGTGTGACTGAATCGACGCCGTTCGTTGTAACATTGCAGCTAGCGAATCGATTGTGGCTGACGAGGCTACTTTCGTTGCAAACCTGCAGCTAGCGAAGCGACCATGACTGGCTCGGCGCGCTCACGCTCGCGTTCGCGACCGTCGCAGGCACTTGTGGTGGTTGACCACCGGTTCCCACCCTCACATCACATCACATCACGGCACGCCGCGTCCCTTCCGTACCCCAACCCCAACCCCACCCAACTCCCTTGACCGAACCTGCTTGCGGGGACTGGTTGTTACCCAATTTCACCGCTTCGAACCTTTGCACAAGGATTTGAAGCACACTTCGTTCATTTGTATTAGAGCACACAGCATAGGAGCAAAGGAAGGCGGTCGCCATTGAAACGCCGCGCTGCTGCTCGTCTCCTCACTGCCGCACGCCATGGCCCTCCGCACACCCTTCGTGTCCACCCTTTCTCCCCACCCTGCGCTGCCCAGGTCAGTGCGAGCTAAAGGTGCAGTGCAGTTAGTCAATCAGCCCTATTTAACGGTTTTTATTTCATTTCGTTTATATTTATTTTCTTTGCATTTTGCTCATTTGTGGATCTCTGTTGACTCACGCGCCACTTTGTTGATTCAGTGTGAGATTGTTTATTTCCAATCATGCGCATCACCCCACCATCTCATCCCCCTTTCACTCCGCCCCCCCGTTCCACCCCGCTCGTTCTGCCCCTTTCAGTCCGCCCTCCTCGTTCCGTGCCCCCCATGCCCATCCAGCCGTCGGGTCGCTCAGTGCAGCCGTTGGGTTGCTCAGTGCCTCTCTCCGCCAATCACGGCGCCTCAATCCCGAGGTAAGAGGAGAGTGCAAAAGAATCTTGACATACACGAATGAATCAGCAATATACAACTCGACTTCGAAATGAGCTGACATTCCTCATCGGCCTATCTCGGTGATTGGGCTGATTGATCAAGTCAGGATAAGCTCACCTGGCTCATTCGGCTGATCCGGTCATGAGCTAAGCTGACCTGGCTGGTCATGAGCTGACCTGGTGGGTCATGAGCTGACCTGGCTGGTCATGAGCTGACCTGGCTGGTCATGAGCTGACCTGGCTGGTCATGAGCTGACCTGGCTGGTCATGAGCTGACCTGGCTGGTCATGAGCTGACATAGCTGGTCATGAGCTGACATAGCTGGTCATGAGCTGACATAGCTGGTCATGAGCTGACATAGCTGGTCATGAGCTGACATGGCTGGTCATGAGCTGACCTGGCTGGTCATGAGCTGACCTGGCTGGTCATGAGCTGACCTGGCTGGTCATGAGCTGACCTGGCTGGTCATGAGCTGACCTGGCTGGTCATGAGCTGACCTGGCTGGTCATGAGCTGACACGCAGCGCCTTGCTTGCAGCACCCTCTGCACTTGCCATCCCAACCAGGTGAGGTGGGTCGCTCACTGATTTCACCTTTTTGGCTATGTCATTCCGACATCACCCCATTTGCCCCTGCCCATGTCAATCTGAGATCACCCCATCCCCCCCAATGTCGATCTTATCCCATGGCAGCCCTATTTGAACCCAACCCCCCAGCCCATGTCAATCCAACCCATCCCCACAGCCCCGATGAATCGCATCTGAACCCGCCCCCCCCCGCCCATGTCAATCCTAAGATCCCATCCCCACCGCCCCTGTCATTCTGTCTAAACCCCTAAACCCATGAACCCCTAAACCCCTGAATCCATTAACCCCTAAACCCCTAAACCCCTGAACCCATGAACCCATAAACCCCTGAATCCATGAACCCCTGAACCCATGAACCCATGAACCCGTGAACCCATGAACCCGTGAACCCATGAACCCATGAACCCATGAACCCATGAACCATGAACCCATGAACCCATGAACCCATGAACCCATGAACCCATGACCCCATGACCCCATGACCCCATGAACCCGTGAACCCATGAACCCATGAACCCATGAACCCATGAACCCATGAACCCGTGAACCCGTGAACCCCGAAACCATGAACCCATGAACCCATGAACCCATGAACCCATGACCCCATGAACCCGTTAACCCATGAACCCATGAACCCGTGAACCCATGAACCCATGAACCCATGAACCCATGACCCCATGAACCCGTGAACCCATGAACCCATGAACCCATGAACCCATGAACCCATGAACCCATGAACCCATGAACCCATGAACCCATGAACCCATGACCCCATGAACCCGTGAACCCATGAACCCATGAACCCATGAACCCATGACCCCATGAACCCGTGAACCCATGAACCCATGAACCCATGAACCCATGAACCCATGAACCCATGACCCCATGAACCCGTGAACCCATGAACCCATGAACCCATGAACCCATGACCCATGAACCCATGAACCCATGAACCCATGAACCCATGAACCCATGAACCCATGAACCCATGAACCCATGAACCTGTGAACCATGAACCCATGACCCCTTGAACCCCGAAACCATGAACCCCCTGCCCCAAACTCTTTCCCCCCTCTCTCCCCCCCAAGGTTTTACCTCCCTCTCCCCCCCTTATGGGGGGGAGGGGGGGGGGGGACTTGGGGGGGACGTGGGGGGGCAGGGCAGGCCTTGTTGGAGGGGCGGCTGCAGCAATAGCGTTCAAACGGCTGGCTTTTGAAGCACTTCTCATGCATTCCCCACCCTCCCCCCTTCCTTCCTCCCACCCCCTGCCTTTCCTCATTTCCCCAGTGGCCAAAGGCATTGGGGGAGCTGCAGGGAGCAACGTTGTTGGAGGGGCAGCTGCAGCGGCGCTCGGAAAGACTGGGATGGCGGCAGAGGAGAGGAGCAAGCTGCTGTGGGGCTGTCACTTCACTTGATGTTGTCGAGACCTCGACGTTCCTCTCGAATTCCTCGCGACGGCTGTCGCTTGCTTCCCGAATCTGACCTCTCTGCGTCTGTGTGACGGCAGCATGGCGACAATGAGCGACGATTTCCTCGATCGCCTAGCATCGTCGTGCCCTAAACTAACTTCTCTCCACATTGGAAGCAGAATCACATTCGTGAATTACAGCATAAGAAGAGACAACCACCCGGTAACCGAATCAGGCCTGGATCGGCTCTTTCAACAATGCATGCAGCTGAAGCAGCTTTCGCTCTTCTGCCTCCGGGAAGACATGGATCTACCGGGTTCCTTTTTCCGACTCGCACACTTACACTCACTCACCTTAACAACTCCTTTAGTGCTCGCCCTCATCTCGCAAGCCTTTCGTCCCTGACAACTCTCCTAATCGCCTCGTGTTACCTCAACTCCAAGCACTTCGCAGGCCTCCTTTGCCTTCCGAGCATCGCCAGCCTTTCGGTCTCAGAAAAAATCGAGATATCGCCCCGCGATCAAGCCGCTGCTGCTCTCATTCTCCTGCAGCTTCCGATGTTGACATTGGAATCTAGGCTCACGATTCCGTCAGAATTACCGTGTTGCCGTCTCGAGCAGCTGCTAATATCCAACTCCGACCAACTCAAGCGGCTTCCTGGAAGCATCGCAGAGCTTCTCCCGTGCCTTCGTGAACTGAGCATTCGCGGCCGCAAAAACTTTTCCCATCAGCGTGTTGGAAAGCCTGACAATTTCTTCCTGTTGCTCCTTTTCGAGCCTACCTAATATCTTCGGACGAATGGCAGCGCTCAAGACGTTGGTGTTGGAGATGCTGCCACTAGAGACTCTTCCTGACTCATTTTGCAGCCATCCCACTTTGCTGGAAAGCTCCACATCCCATCTACCCGAGCAGCCGAAATTCCCAAGCTCCTTGACAAGCTTGACGATAACCACTTGCCACAAGCTCTCCAACCTGCCCGAAAATTTCGGGCAGCTTCCTGTCCTCAGAACATTAGTTTTAGATAATCTCACACTCACAAACCTTCCAGATACTTCCGGCCTACTCACATCCCTGGAGACCCTGTTCATACTCGACTGCGAGGAGATTGAGCAGCTGCCAGCCGGGTTCTGCAGCCTCATAGCCCTCACCACTCTTTGCCTCGCGAGGCTGTGGGAGGTGAAGCTTCCAGAAGACATCGGCGCATTGCTGCAACTGCATGCTTTTCTGCTGGACAGCAACTCTCAGGAACACCTACTCCCACCGTCATTCACCCAGCTGAGATGTCTAACCAGGCTTGAACTCAATCGCTGCAAGATTGAGTCCCTTCCAGAGGGCATGGGGAATCTCAGTGGCTTGCAGCAATTCCACATTGATTCATGCGGCCAATTGAGCGAGCGCCCTGCCTCCATTTCAGCCCTCAGGTGTCTTCAAATCCTGGACGTTCATTGCATGTCGACAGTGCGGAGATTCACTCTACAAAGGTAGTGAGTTAGACAACGGGGTTGGCATAAACCACTAGAGATGATCGTAACTTTGTTTGGTTCCTTAATGCTTGCATATTCACGGGAGAAAACGGCAAGAGTTTTCACTAGCAAAGTTGGAATACAAGAATACTCAAACAAGCAATGACAATAATGACTACATCAAGCACCTAGCAACCCTGCTGCTAGACTGGTCGACCGCCAGCACAGTTCAGTCGATTGCACTAGCGTTGCGTAGAGGAGCCGCGCCGGCACTGCAGAAAGATGACCTGCCAACGGAGCAGATCGACGGCGTGCCAACGCTGTAGCAGAGCGGCTGTCCAGCCTTGCCCCGTAGAACACAGCAGTGTGACGCTTGCAGGTGTGCGCAGACGATTGAACCAACTTGCCTCGTTGGGCATTCGTCGGCTGTTGTCTGCGCCTGACGAGCCATATCGACTCCGGGATACCAGCCCGCAGTCGCCTGCGCCATCGCAACATCGACGACGTTCGAGTGTCTCCGCAAAACTCGTCGAGCAGGTTACCCGGTGGACCCGGTCGACCACCACTGCTTCTGGTCGACCACCAGGTCCCTCTGGTCGACCACAACTCCTGTCAAGCTACCCCCTGGTCGACGGACCCCTTCCGCCGACCAAAACCATCAGCGGTTGTCGCCGAGCTCCCCTCGTCGACCGCTGCTCACTTATCAGGTCGACAGACTGCTCCGTCGACCTCCCGGTCGAACTGCAGGTCCTGGTCGACGTCCCACCCATCGCCCAGACCAGTCAGTTGCAGCTGTCGAGCTCCCTAGTCGACAGCAACACCACAGCGGTCCCCTGCAGCTTGACGAAGCCTATCGAGCAGCTCTTCCACTGTGAACGGTCGGTTGCTACTTCCGTACATCCGACCATGTCGTCGGCGTTGCCCAAGCGAGGGCGGGGCCAACACTCCATTCCTGTTAACACTCCCCTGCCGCGCTCACGCTTGGGCCTCCAGCCCACACGGCAGTACTCCACGGAGAAAAACTCATCCTCGGCGTGCACCCCAGACACAGCACGCCGTCACCGCACCAGCCGTGCAGAAGGGCACGGCACCTACTGCTGCACCTCATCATCGCCGTCGCCGACGTCGGATAGACGAACTTGGCCGATGGTGACAGAGCACCGGTTGAAAGCCGGAAAATGCAGCGCCTTCGTCAGGAAGTCCGCCGCCTGCTCGGTGGTCGGGATGTACTTCAGCACAAATTTCCCGCGCCTCACCATGTGTTGCAGCCAGGCGTAGCGTCGCTCCATGTGCTTGAGGTTGCCCGTCAGCCCCAAGCCCTCAGCGACCGTGATTGCCGACTTGTTGTCGACGCGGAGGATGGTTGGCTTCTCAGCGTCGAGGAGCTTGAATTCCGCAAGGAGGAAGCGAAGTCGACGCCCCTCTTTGCCGGCATCCGTGACCGCCACGTACTCCGACTTGGTCGATGACAATGTCGCGCACTTGATGCGAGAGCTTGACCAGGAAATTGCGGCCCCTCCGTAGACGAACACGTAGCCTCTCATGCTCGTCCGGTTCTGCTTGTCGCCTGCGTCGTCGGCATCGACGTGGCCGATCAGCTCCAATGATTTTGGTCCACCGCCGAACTCCAAGGCGGTATCGCGGGTGTCGGCGAGGTAGGCGAGGCAGCGGTCGACCTCACGCCAATGCTGGTCGCTCCTCACCGTGAGGCCACTTCCCAGCTTGCTGCAGGCAAACGCGATGTCCGGCCTTGTCGTCGTCGCCGCGAACTGCAGTGAGCCGACCTTCTGCCGGTACTCCTCCTCTTCGCGCTCCGGAGTCTCCTCGTCATCGAACGTCAGCTGAGCGTAGGCGTCGACCGAGACCTGGGTCTTCGGGACTCGACTACCCTGCTCCTCGTCGATGAAGCGCCTGTGCAGCTTGTCAACGTAGCCTTGCTGGTGCAGCCACAAATTCCTGGCCGGCCTGTCGCGCACGATCTCCAGCCCAAGGTACTTCACCACCGGCGAGATCTCACGTAGCTTGAAGGCGGTCTCCAGCAACTCCTTCACCTCCTTCATCATCGCGGTGCTGCTGCTAGCGGCAAGCAGGTCGTTGACGTAGACCAGCACCCAGCAGGTCACTCCGTTGTCGCTGGCTTTGAAGTAGAGCGCCTCGTCGACCTGGCTCTTCTTCCAGCCAGCGCCCATTAGCACACTGTCGAGACCCCTGTACCACAGCAGTGGCGCATCAGGTACATGTAGAGCACCCTGTGGAGCTTGCTCTGCAGGAAATCGTTCTTCATGTCGAGCTGCATTAGGTTGAAATCGAGGACGGCCACGATGCTGTGGAAGATCCTCAGCGTGACGTAGCTGCTCGCCGGTGAGTACGTCTCGTCGTAGTCTGCGCGGTACACCTGCGTGAAGCCCTTCACGACTAGCCTCGCCTTCTCGCGTTCGACGGTGTCGTCGATGCGGTACTTGGTCGTCAGCACCCATCGGTTCTTCATGATGTTCACTCCGCGTGGGCGTTCGACCAGCTCCCAAGTCCCCATAACGATGAGGCTACGGATATTTTCTTCCATGGCGGCCTTCGCTGCCTCGCCCTTCCAGCTCGACAGCGCCTCCTTCACCATCATCGTGGCGATGTCCCAGCGGTGTTTGGGGAAGGCATGCACGTCAGGGTCGAGCTCCGGCACGTCTTCATCCTCCTCGGCATCGTCGTACAGCAGGTCGTCGTTGAAGGCAGCTAACGGTAGGCAGGCGTGGAAGCTCAACCGCTCCGGCGGCCGTCGAGCTCGACCTGTGCGTCGCAGCTCGGGCTTCGTGATCGGCACTTCCATTACATTGCTGTCGGTGGACTCCTCACCCGCTGACTGCTCCCCTTTCTGGTCGACGAGAACGTCGTCGACCAGCTGCTTCGACCCTTCGACCGGCTGTTCGTCTGCTGCTGCCTTCGACAACTCTCCTGTCGACCGCTCCGGATGCTGCTCCCCTGTCGAGTGTACCTCTGCCGTTGCCTCCTGTTCGACTGGCTCCCCTATCTGGTGCTCCCTTGTCGTTGACGGCTTGCCATCTTGGTCGACGAGCTTGGCGCCTTGTCGACCGCCGGCGATGCCATGGGCCGGCGCCACAGGCGACGCCTCAAGGCTCCCCTCATCGTCGATGGTCGACACAGGTGCCGACCCAGGCCGATCTGCGACGGGGAACGGAGGAGCAAGGACAGGGGGAGGGGAAAGAACCTCCACAACATCCTCATCACCAGGCTCGTCGACTTTGGCGAGCAACGGAACCGTCGTTGTCGATGCATCCGTTGGCGGGTGCGCCTGCGTCCGCTCCGACGGCGGCCCATACTTTGCCTTCCACACCTCCAGCGACAGCGTCTCGTAGAAGATCACTTCGACCGACGTGACCACCTTGTTGTCGGTCAGGTCGAGCACCTCCCAGCCCTTGCTCTCTGGCGACACACCCAGGTGAGGTCCCCAGCGAGCCTTCGGCGCCAGCTTCCCACCACGTTGCTGCTCGGGAACCATGAACTGCACCATGCATCCCCACACCCGCGCCAGCGTAAGGTCGGGCTTCTGCCCGGTCAGCAGCTGGTACGAAGTCGTCCTCGGCGGCGTCGTCGACCGCTCCAAGCAGTTACGCACCCAGACAGCTTGTCGTAGTGCAAGGTGCCACCAGTGGTGCTGCACGCCCACGTGCAGCAACATCGTCCGCACGGACTCGACGGCAGTGTGCATCTCCCGCTCAGCCATGCCATTTTGCTGCGGAGTGTAGGGGCACGTCAGGTCGTGGACGATGCCCTTCCCGTCGACGAAGTCGGTGAACGCCTTCCCAATGAACTCCCCTCCTCGATCGGAGCGAAGCGACAGCACCGACTTCTTCGTCTGCCGTTCCACCAGCACCAGACACCGCTGGAACTCCCGCAGCACGTTGCTCTTCCTAGCGACCGGCATTGCCCATACAAATCGAGTATGGCGATCCTTCAGCAGCAGGAAGTACAAGCTGCCATCCTTGGCAGCCACTCGAAATGGCCCGTACAAGTCAATGTGCACGACAGCCAGCGCCTCCGCTGCATCCGAGCCCTTGGCAGGGAAGGTGTGTCGCGCCAGCTTTCCTCCGACGCACGAGACACACGGCGGGTCTGCTCCGGTCGTCAGCGTGATGTCGAGCCCAACAGCAACTTCATGCTTGGCCAAGCTCTTGATCGTGTCGACGTCGACGTGCGCGAGCCTCGCATGCAGCCGATCAGGGGTCGCCTTTGACGCCAAGACGATCGTCCGCAGAGCCACCACCTCGGTCGACGGCGATTGCATCGAGCAGGGGCGAAGGTTGGTGCAGAGGACTCGTCCGGTGTAGCGTGCTCGACCGAGCACCTCCCCGGTCGTAGCGACGAGCAGCATCTCGTCGCCGTCACCCTGCAGCTGCACTCCGCTCTCCTTCAGTTGGCCGGCTGACAGCAGGTTCGCCTGAACACCCGGAACGTAGAGCACGTCGGGGATGAGCACCCGCTTCCCGGCCTCCCCTTGCAGAGCGACAGTTCCACGACCCTCGACAGACTGTAATGCCCCGTTGAACCCACGCACGTGCTTCACTCCGTCGCTCGACCCCATGTCGACGAAGACCGACTTCGTCCCCATCAGGTGGTGGGAGCACCCGCTGTCGAGCAGCACCGCCATCGGGTTGGCCTGCACAGCTGCTGCCACCGCCTGGAAGTCCTCGCTGGCCTCCGGTGCTAGCGAGACCGCTGGCTCCACCACGCCGACCATCGAGCACGACGCCTCCCCGTCGCCTCGGCTCTTGCCGCTGGAGCTGTCGACGTCCTTCGTCGACAACGTCTTCTTCGACGCTTGTTTCTCCTTGCGCGGCTTCTCAACTCGACGGGGGCGACGACTGGCCGATCGACTGCGGCCTCCCTTGTTGTCGTCCTCGTCGCTATCATCACGGTCGGGGCACTCGAAGGAGAGATGGTCGGGGTCGCCGCAGATCCAGCACTCCCGCCGTCGACCACCACCTCGTCGACCCTTGTCCCGCGTCGACCTCTTCTCGTCGACGTCCTTCGTCGACCGCCCACCTCCGCTACCACCTTCGCCTGGCTTTCCGCGCTGCTCCTGCTGACAATTCGGCTTCGTCGGTGCAGCGTAACTCGCCTGCGGAAGGAACTCCGTGGGCTGCTCTGCCTCCTGCATCGCCTCATCCTGGAGGATGTAGCTGGTAAGGGAGTCCTCGTCGAGGGACTCACGTGTGCCGGGCACCATCGTAAACCTCTTCATGAGGTTGTAGCTGCGCGGCAGGCCCTTGAGGACGTTGGTGATGTAGGACGCCGTCGAGTATTCAGCGCCCGCCATCCTCATCTCAGCTAGGATCCGTCGAGCTCGGTTGCAGTAATCCGTCGCGGACTCCTGCTCGCCCATTCGAATGTGAGTCATCTTCTCCTCTAGCTGTCCGATGTACAGGTCGTCCCTGGCCTGGTACGTCGACATGATGAAGTGCCATGCCTGGTGACCAGCATCGAGTCGCTCTCGACAGCTCCTGAGCGCTAGCTGCACCACTGGCGAGTAGCACCTCGAGATGACCATGAAGGTGAGCAGCTGAGCAGAACGAAACTCCCCGCGTAGCTCGACATCCTCCTCGGGCGGAAATGGCACGGTGCCATCGGCGAAGCCCTTCCGCCCGGCGACCTCTAGCTGAGGTTCAGTAGACTCCCTCCTGGTGATGAGGTCCCGTCGACCTTGCAGCGGTGCGACGGAGATCCGGTCCGGCGAGAACTTGAAGTAGCCGTACGCCGGTGCAATCCTGCCCGCCGTCACGTGTGTTGTCACCGAGAGCCCTCCACCACTTCGTGGAGGAGAACGGCGTCGAACATCGACGTCGGCATGCGAGCTCCCTACAGCAGCCGTCGACCGCTGCACTCGCGCCTGGATTCCGTCGACACCACCGTCGACCTTGATCACTCCTCTCTGCCTCGTGCCTTTGCTGCCGCTGACTCGTGCACCACCGTCGACCTCGTCGTCGACGCCACCTTCGTTGCGCACCGGTCGAGGAGAAGCAGGACGGGAAGGGTGTTCCGTCGCCCACTGCGACTGGATGCCCAACTCGGCGATCACCAAGGGGATCATCCCGTACTCGCCATCCGCGTGGCGTTTCCTCGCGTCAGCAAAACGTGCCTCCAAGGTGTCCGCTACACCCGCATCAACTACGGGGTCGACCATGGCGACTATCGCTGCTGCCGGCCTACGAACGACTTAGTAGGTGCAAAAGTCGGCTCCTATCTGAAGGTCGCGTGTTCGATCCACGCTCACCGCACTATGCGGAGATTCACTCTACAAAGGTAGTGAGCTAGACTACGGGGTTGGCACGAACAACTAGAGGTGATCGTAGCTTTCCTTGGTTCCTTAGTGCTTGCACATTCACGGGAGAAAACTGCAAGAGTTTTCACTAGCAAAGTTGGAATACAAGAATAATGAAACAAGCAATGACAACAATGACTATATCACGCACCTAGCAACCCTGCTGCTAGCCTGGTCGACCGCTAGGACAGCTCATTCGATCGCCTGCCAGCGTTGCGTAGAGGAGCCGCGCCAGCACTGCAGAAAGGCGACCTGCCAACGTAGCAGGTCCACAGCGTGCCAACGCTGCAGCAGAGCGGCTGTCCAGCGTTGCCGCGTAGAACACAACAGTGTGACGCTCGCAGGTGTGCGCAGGTGACTGGCCCGACTTGCCTCGTTGGGCATTCGTCGGCTGTTGTCTGCGCCTGACGAGCCATATCGACTCCGGGATACCAGCCCGCAGTCGCCTGCGCCATCGCAACCTCGACGACGTTCGAGTGCCTCCGCAGAACTCGTCGAGCAGGTTACTCGGTCGACCCGGTCGACCACCAGGTGCTTCCGGTCGACCACCACTGCTTCTGGTCGACCAACAGGTCCCTCTGGTCGACCACAACTCCTGTCGAGCTACCCCCTGGTCGACGGACCCCTTCCGTCGACCAAAACCATTAGCGGTTGTCGTCGAGCTCCCCTCTGACAAAGTTTGAAGAAAGAAAGAGGAATGAACTAGCAGAAATGGGGATACAAATAGCAAACCCTAGAAGGGTTGTACTCGCTATAGAGCACCCCACTACAGGCTAGAACATAAGAATAATATTCTGACACACCCCCATAGCCAAAGTGGGGTGTAATCAGCAGAGCAGGCAAAGCAAAACAAGCTCAGAGTGGATCACAATGTCACCACACATTCTGAGCACAAGTTCAAGAAGAAATAGTTTTGAGTTCACAATTATAAGCAAAGCTAGTGGTAGTCACAACGGGCAAGTGAGGAGGAGGAGAGAGAGTGAGGGGAGAGGAGACAGGAGGCGACGGCTGAAGCTGCAGACACACGGGCAACAGGAGGCAGACTGGCACAGCGGCTACCGGACAGCGCCCGGACTACAGGAGTAACAGGCCCCGCGGCTCAAATAGCGGCGGACGGGCAACGGACCCACGGGCGGCTGGCACAGCTGGCTACGACTGGGCTACCGGGACAGCGCCCCGGACTACACGTGCTGCGGACGACAAGCCGGCAGCCTCCGCTCAACCTCCCGCAAACAGTCCCACCCCCCTGATACACACCCACTGCTACACCGCTAGCTCTACTCCCACGCACCCCCCCTTAAACCCTAAACCCCAGTCTCCCACACAACCACCCCCTTCAGCGACAGCTGCAGCAGTGGGAGACGAAGGAGGAGGAGCAAGGGAGGAAGGCACACCGGCCACCCCCATACCCGCCACCCGACGGGCGACGGGAAATGGCAGGGGGAAGGGGGGGGGGGGGGGGGGGGGGGGGGTGTGGTGAAAGGGGCCCACCACGGGCCTGGTTGGAGGGCGGGGCCGCGACAAGGGGCGGGACCGCGACGGTCGAGGCGGGGCCGCGACAAGGGGCGGGGGCCGCGACGTAGGGCGGGGCCGCTTCGAGGGGCGGGGCCGCGACGCAGGGCGGGGCCGCGACGTAGGGCGGGGCCGCGTCGAGGGGCGGGGCCGCGACGGTCGGGGCGGGGCCGTGACATAGGGCGGGGCCGCTTCGAGGGGCGGGGCCGCGACGCAGGGCGGGGGCCGCGACGTAGGGCGGGGCCGCGTCGAGGGGCGGGGCCGCGACGGTCGGGGCCGCTTCGAGGGGCTGGGCCGCGACGCAGGGCGGGGCCGCGACGTAGGGCAGAAGCCCGCCGCGCGCCTCGGGGCGCACAGCGGGCAAAGAACCGCCGCGCGCCTCGGGGCGCACGGCGGGCAGAAAACCGCCGCGCGCCTCGGGGCGCACGGCGGGAGGAAAAAGTAGCAGCGGAAGCGAGGTGGTAACCCACCCACAGGATCGATCCAAGGGGATCGACCTGCTCTAATAGCATGACAAAGTTTGAAGAAAGAAAGAGGAATGAACTAGCAGAAATGGGGATACAAATAGCAAACCCTAGAAGGGTTGTACTCGCTATAGAGCACCCCACTACAGGCTAGAACATAAGAATAATATTCTGACACCCTCGTCGACCGCTGCTCACTTGTCAGGTCGTCGGACTGCTCCGTCAACCTCCCGGTCGAACTGCAGGTCCTGGTCGACGTCCCACCTGTCGCCCAGACCAGTCAGTTGCAGCTGTCGAGCTCCCTAGTCGACAGCAACACCACAGCGGTCCTCTGCAGCTCGACGAAGCCTGTCTAGCAGCTCTCCCACTGTGAACGGTCGGTTGCTACTTCCGTACATCCGACCATGTCGTTGGCGTTGCCCAAGCGAGGGCGGGGCCAACACTCCATTCCTGTTAACAGACAGCTCTCCTTGGCTCCAATTCGGTTGAACAGGCTCAGGAGGCTCAAACAACTGGAGGTTATTGACTGCCACTCACTGCGTGAATCCATCCAATTTCTGCCGCCCTTTCTTGAGAAGCTGAGCCTTGCGACCAGCGACAGCACTGCCCCTCTTGTGGCAATGCCAATGCTGCCAGAGCTGAGACATTTAAGTCTATCTTGGGTCCGTGTGGACCAAGCACTTAAACTCAGCGAAAGCTTGTCGGGTCTGAGGCATTTGGAGCTGTTCTTAGAGAAAACTGCAACAGAGCTTCCATTCCCGCTGGCATCCCTTCCCCACCTGCGCACCTTGGCGATCTATCATGCTGCCAAGATTCCCCGACTGGAAGAGAGTATCGGCTCAGCTCTGCAGGAGCTAAAGGAGCTAGAGATACACAATGCTGCGGAATTGGCTGAGTTGCCGGAGAGCATTGTGGAGCTGCAGCAGCTGACTTCATTGGAGGTTCATGCATGCAGCAGCCTGGCTTCCCTCCCAGAAGGCATCGGTGCCTTGACCAGGCTGCGCAAACTGACCGTGTCGGATTGCAAGGCATTGATGCAGCTTCCTGCTTCTCTCACCCACCTCTCATGCCTGACTGAGCTCGATCTTTCCTCCGCCCGCATCGACTCGCTTCCTCCCCACTTTGTGCGGCTGGGCAGCCTAAGGCGGCTAGTCTTGGATGGGTGTTGGCGGCTCACGGCGCTGCCGTGTGACATGGCTGAGTTGAAGATGCTGCTGTATCTGGGTGTTAAGCGGTGCAAGCAGTTGCTGGATCGTGATGGGTATGTAAAGCCCAGTAGCTCGGATACTAGTTAAGTGCTTCAAATAGGGCTTAAGTGAGTTAGTGGACATCACTGAGTGGCTTGCTTGGAACCACAAGAGGTTTGAATCTGTAAAGCAAACATGCTGCTGAGACATGTTGCCCATGTTTATGTAGTTGCTGCTGCACATGTTCCTGTACTTGCTTATATGTTGTGCCTTTGTATGCACCTGTATGACTTCCTCTGGTCTAGAAGGCAGAGCTGAGATTTCATGTTGAGGAGAAAGACAATTGAAGATATGCTTTGCATTACCGTATTCTCTCGGACATAACACCCTAGGGTATAGCTAAAAATTCAGGGAAAAAATGGGGGGGGTCTCCTCATAGGAAAAAAATACATAATACCCGGGTCTTTACATATGGCATATTTTAGTGTTAGTGTTTTTTTAATTAGTCAATGTGGGTGTTTTGCTGGTCGTTTTAGCATCACTGCCTGAGGCGCGAATGTGAGTTTCGGCCTCGAACTTCATCGCCCCCACGAAAATGGCATGTGGCACCTCTCTTGCCACTTGCAACGGAAGATTCACCTGCACGTGGCGACAGAGAAATACTGTCATCACCCGGATATAAGACAGTGTTGAATAGTAGACAGGGGTTGTCTATTATACGGGTGTCTCTTATAAACGGGGTAGCCTCATTATAAGACACCTATTTGTGTGTAGGGGCAAATGGCAAATGTATAACGAGGAAGTATCTTCTAAACGGATTTTTGTCCATTTATAAGACTGATTTTTTTAATGCATGAGATAAGACATACATGTCTTATATCCGGGCGATGACGGTAGTGGGAGGGGGCAAATCTCGGCAGATTGCCTTTGAATGTACCGCGAAATTTCATCGAGGGAGAAATTCACACGATATTCTTCCGCTACTCGTTAACGACTATAATAATGAATCCGTAAGAAAAGGGGGGTGTTATAGAAAATCAGCCAAAAAGGGGGGTATAGTAGAAACGAGGTCTATCATAACACCCACCCCGCACAAGCTACCCGGGGGTGTACAATTATGGGGGGGTGTTTTGTCCGGGAGTATACGGTATGTTAATTCCAGTAGTTCTATAGCTAATCAAATATTGTACATCAGCTTGATCACTCGTCATCATCATCACACAAGTCAATTATTTCCTCATCATCATCTACAGCCACCACTGCCGGCTCAGCTCCACTCATCTGTTGCTGCTCTTGTTTCACATCCGGCACACCTTCCCCTTGTAACACCAGCTGCTGCTGCTGCTGCTGCTGCTGCTGCCCCAACGGCTGCTGCTGCTGCTCCTGCTTTTGGGACCTTCCATCAAGTGGGCTCTCCACATGAGCCTCCTCTTTGCCTGCACCACCCGAGTGCTTCTCACCGGAGCAGCTCTGCTCACCATTCTCCTCTGTAGCCCGCTTCCCATCCACACTCTTCTTCCCACCACCCTGTTCCACAACAGCGTGATTTTCATCAGGCCCTGAAGCACCACTTGCTTTGCTGCCTGCCGCGTGCTTCCCCCCAGCGTGGATGAGAGGGGCGCCAGTCGCTTGCACACCCGCACTGCCCTGCTCTGCCACTGAAGGCACTGCAGGCGGTATCTCAGGTGACTGCAACGGCTGCACAGGAGGGGATCTCTTCAAAGAGGATCTCGTCAAACGTGCTTCAGTGGGAGGTAATTTTGGTAAACGTGTTCTTGCGGGAGGTGATTTCGCCGAAGCTGGTTTTGCCGGAGGTGATTTCGCCGAGGCTGATTTTTCCAAAGCTGGCTTTGTTGGTAGTGCAGGGACCACCTCCGCAACCGTGTTGTCATTCTCTGCTGGCACTCCAGCGGCCTCCTGGCCAGATCCCATTGCCTTTTCTGGAGGCGCAACAGGCTCTTTGACAACCGGCTCCCCTCTCTCTGCTGGCACTCGAGCCAACTCTTGGGTCAATGCGAGAGACTTTTTCGGGGGTGCTACAGGAACTTGAACAACAGAGTGCTCTCTTTCTGGTGACACTTCCACCACCATCTCATCACCTCCTTCTGGGGGCTCCTCACTCTCCTGCCTCTGCTTTGTCTTCCCCCCTCCTCTGGACTCCGTTGTTCCCTTCAGTTGCTCTGCTTCAACCCCCTCTCCTCGCCCCTTTACGGTTCGGATCCTCGTCTGTTGCACCTCTTGAGGTGATTCTTTCTCTCGGGGTCCCCGTGCTTGTTTGACACCATCCCCGTGATCCTTCCCCACAGCGCTGCCTCCGCCATCCACACCACCGCCTGATTGACCCTGCGTGGTTGGCTCCTTGTGGCCCTGCGTGATTTGCTTCACAGAACCACCGTCAGCAGAAAGAGACCCTGCAGGAGGAGCAGGAGGAGTGGCAGAACCAGCAGGAGCAGCAGGAGCGGCAGTGCTAGCAACAGCCTTGGGTTCTTCACTACAATCTATTGCTGCACCAGACGCCCATGCTGCACCAGACGGCCCTGCTGCACCAGACGGCCCTGCTGCACCAGATGGCCCTGCTGCACCAGACGGCCCTGCTGCACCAGATGCGCCTGACCTCTCACGCTCTGCTGCTCCAGAAGGTATTGTTTTGAGCTTAGCAGAAGCATCAGCCGTAGCGCCACTCACCTCCGCTGTCTCACTCCCTGCTGCTGCTACAGCCGGGTCACGTGAGCGCGTGGCAGATGCAACCTCTCTTCCTTTCGTCGATACAGCCTCATCGGCAATATTCGCAGGGCCACTCACACTCTCCCTGGCTGCTACAACCTCCTCCCCAGGATCAGCACATGCATTGTCCCAAGCCGCTCCCACCGCTACAGCCTCGACCTTGGAATCGGAAGGTGGATTATCCCCCTCTGCTACAGCTGCCTCCGCTTCGGCATTGGAATCAGAGGATGCATTCTCCCCTGCAGCTGCCTCAGCTTCTGCGTTGAGCCGGCGGATGAGCGCTACATACGGGTCACACTCCGCCTCCTCTTGCGGCTCCTGGGAAGTAGATTCAGAGCGGTTCTGAGCTGCTGCTAATCCAGCTTCGGACTGGTTCTGAGGGGCCTTGACGGAGGAGGTAGCTTGCAGGCGACTGGCAAGGGCAGCAGCTGTGGTAGCCGCTGGAGCAGCAGCAGCATGCGTGGCTGGAGTGCCGATTACATATGGCTCTGTCCATGGCACACTGCCCTTGGGATCCTGCTGCTCTTTTTTCTGCTGCTGCTGCTGCCGCTGCTGCTGCTGCTGTTGTTTCTGCTGCTCGTTTTGCTGCGGTAGCTGGTGTGATTGAGCCTGAGTTTGTTGTTGTTGAGTCTGCAGCCCCTGCTGCAACTGCATCACAATATCCTGCTGCTCCTTCTGCCGCAGCCGCTGCTGCTGCAGCTGCTGCCGCATCCCCACCCCCACCTGCTGCTGCTGCTGCTGCTGCTGCTGGCGGCTCTTTAGTTCAGTTACCACCACGTCAATTGCAGTCTGAATGGTATCTGCAGTCACACCTGCCCCAGTGCTACCTGCATCTGCTGCTGTAGTGCGGTTCAGCTGGGACAGCCTTGCAGACTCACGCAGGCAGGCGAACGAGGCAGGCAGGGAAGAGGCGAGGGCGGGAGATGAGGCAGGCAGGGAGGAGGAGAGAGAGGAAGAGGCATTGTGTTTTTGTTCAGAGCGGCTAGTGAGACCTGAGAGATGCTGCTGCTGCTGCTGTTGCTGGTTGGATGCACGTAACTGTTGCTCTAGCTGCTGCTGCAACCGCTGTTGTTGCAGCAACTGCTGCTTCTGCTGCTCCTGCTGCTGCTGCTGTTGGTACAAGGCTCGTAACTGTTGCTCCAGCTGTTGCTGTTGCTGCTGCTCTTGCTGTTGTTGCCGCAGCTGCCGCAAATGCTGCTCCTGCTGCTGCTGTTGCAGCTGGTACAAGGCACGTAGCTGTTGCTCTAACTGTTGCTGCTGCGATTGCTGCTGCTGCTGCGGCTGCACCTGCTGCAACTGCTGCTGATACAAAGCACGCAACTGCTGCTCTAGCTGCTGCTGCTGCTCCAGCCGTTGCAATCGCTCCTGCTGCCGCAGCTGCTGCTGCAACTGCATTTGCTGCAGCCGCTGTTGCTGCTGCTGCTGCCGCCGCTGCTCCTCCTGCTGCTGCAGCAGTTGCTGCTGCTGCAACTGTCCCTGCGCTTGAGGCTGAACAGGGTCTTGAAACAACTTCTGGTACAGCTGCTCTATCTGCTGCTGACGAGTCAGTCTTTCTGGCACATCCTCTCTCTCTTGCTGCACCTGCTGCTGCAGGGTCGGATTGCTGGCCCTGCTGCTCCCATGCCCTGGGGCCTGTGCTGTGTGCCGTGGTTGAGTCGCCTGTACTGCTGCCCGTGGCACTTGTCTCTCCTGATTCAACTGCACACTTGCGTGTGCTGCATGTGGTGCATGTGACACATGCGCTGCTTGTGCCATGTGTGCTCCATGCGACACACGCGCTGTTTGAGCTCCATGTGCCATGTGCGATGAAGATGGCGCCTTCGCTGCAGTAGCAGCCACACCACCAGGTACACGACTTGCAGCAGCACTGGCAGCAGCGCGGGAGGTGGTGGTGGTGGCAGTGGTGGCAGCAGTTGCAGCGGCGGCAGCTGCAGTGGTAGCAGCAGCAGTGGTCTTGTGGTGGTATTCGAGGTTGAGAGCGCGGCACAGCAGCTCCACACGCCGCTTGCAGAACTCCACCACGCGCTTCTGCGCCGCGTTCCATGCCAGGTGCTCCTCCCGTGTCCACGGCCGTAACCGCTTGCCTGCTGGTATGCCTCCGCCTGTTGCTGCTGCTGGTAGTTGTTGTGCTGCTGGTGCTGCTGTTGGTGCTGGTGGTGCTGTTGCTGTTGCTGTTGGTGCTGGTGGTGCAGATTGTGCTGCTGTTGGCACTGATGGTGCTGCTGTTGGTGCCGCTGCTGATGCTGATGGTGCTGCTGACGCTGCTCCTGGCACCCTCTCTGGTTCTGCTTTCGCTGCTCCCCTGTCCGCTGCTTCCTCCTTCGTTTCCTCCTTCCCTCCCTCCATTGCTTCCCCCTTCACTTCTCCCTTCACTTCCGCCTTTGTTTCCTCCTTCGTTTCATCCTTTGCTTCCTCCTTCATTTCCTCTCTTTCTTTCGTTTCCTTCTCACTTGCTCCCTCCTTCGTTTCTTCCTTCACTTCTTCCTTCAATTCCTCCTTCACTCCCTCTGTTCCTTCCTCCATCGTCACGCGCTTATCAGCATCATCGACACCACTAGCACCACCATCAGCACCACTGGCACCAGCAGCAGCACTTGTTTTAGCTTTCAAACCCGCAATCATGCGATCCCCCTCAGCACCCTCTTGCACTGTTGCCGCCTTCCCCTCTGCTCTCCCCTCCGCCCTAGAACCTGCCACGTCACCCATTGCAACCTCCCCACCACCAACCACTCCCCCAGGGTTGGTTGTCACAGCATCAGGTTTGGTGGGTGCATCAGCAGGACCGGTGGTCGAAGCAACAGGATTGGTGGTCACCGCACTAGGTCTGGTAGGTGCATCACCAGGATTGGTGGGCTGGGCAGCCGAGGTGGCAACTGGGGTAGGTGGATTCGCCGGGATGTCCTCAAGGGAAAGGCCAATCATGTTGCGGGGCGGGGCGGGCGGCAGCAACAGCTCAGCGCGTGCCACGTCAGCGAGGCCCAATTTATCGTCGTTGATGATGTCACTCCACCGCCCGTAGCCGTGCCTGCGCAGGAGGGATGGGGCGAAGGTGAGGTGGAGAGGCGGTCATAGATTGGGGGGGAGAAGGGAGAGTGATGTCAGGCAGAAGGAAGAATGGAAAGCACGGGTGTGCCTGGCAAGTGGTCACTTCACACCGGCGGCAAGTGGCATGGCTAAGAGCGGTCATTGATAATGCCACGCCACTCCACCACTCGTAGCCGTGCCTGCGTGGAATTGAAAAGGCAGGCAGGGTTTTGGGGGAGGGTTGAGACGGAGTGATGGCAGGCAGGCGCAAGCAAGGCAGGACGAGAACCACATGGGTGCGTCACTACACCTCCCAAAGCACACTTGGTAATTTCTTTGAGAGGCTGCAGGTCATGCTGAGGATATGTGAAAGTGAAATGCATGCACAAGGGCCACTCACTTGGTGATGCCTTTCAGCAGCTGCAGGTCGTGCTCGGCCCGCCAGTGCCGCGTGCGGAACAGCGGCGCCAACTGGCTGTGACTCTTCAGGTGCTCTGGTAGCCCCGGCAGCAACTCCTCCCAACCCAGCTCCACCGCTTCTGCTTCTTTTTCCAACCCGTCCTCCTGCTCACCCTCCTTCTTTCTACCCTCCTTCTTTTCACCCTCATCCTTACCACCCTCCACCTCGCCCTCTCTCCTCCCTCCCTTGTCGCCCTCTCCCTCTCCCCTCACTTCCTCTCCCTTCCCTCCCTCTCCCTTCCCTTCCTCTCCCTTCCCCCCCTCTCCCTTCCCTTCCTCTCCCTTCCCTCCCTCTCCCTTACCTCCTTCTCCCTTCATACCCAGATCAACGTTTCCCTCTTCCCGCTTCTCAGCCCCCTTCGCATTTCCCTCCACGCCCTCCATCTCTGAACGCCCATCCCCCTTCCCTTCCCCCGCCACCCCTCCACGCCCCCCCTCTCCCTTCTCATCCCCTTCCCCACCACCCAAAGTCACGCCCTCCATTTCTGAAGGCACATCCCCTTTTCCTTCGCCCACCGTGCCTCCGCACACTTCCTCACCCGCCTTCCTAACAGCCTCTTCGTTCCCAAAAGGTGCTGCTGCTGCTGCTGCTGCCTCTTTTGTTGCTGCGCCTCCCGCTGCTGCCTCTGCGACCCTACACTCCACACCACTCGCGTCTGCATCCCTCTCTTCCACACCCCTTCCCTCTGCACTCCCACCCTTGGCCAGCCTCCTCGCCCTGACCCTCTCCCGCAGCCTCTCCCGGGTGCTCTCAGCCGCGGCCACCTTGGTGCGAATGAGGTGCAGCAGGGCCAGGCGGATGAGCACCTCCTGCGGATTCACGCCCTCCTTGGGCACTCCGTCTGGTGGCGGGGGGAGGACGAAGGAGGTGGGGAGGGAGGAGAAGAGGAGATGGGGATGGGGATGGGGGAAGTGAGAGGGGAAGGAGAGGGGAATGAGATGCAGAAGGGCCAGGCGGATGAGCACCTCCTTGGGACTCACGCCCTCCTTGGGAACTCCGTCTGGTGGAATGGGAAGGGGGAAGGGGAGAGAGGGGTAGGTTAGGGAAGAGGAGAAACAAGAGGAACACTCCTAGTTGACTCAGACACCGCAATATTCAAGTACAGGTATGTTGAAGATATATTTGCAGGTCCGTTGGTGGTTCAAGCATCTGAGGAGATCAATACCAGGGTGCCGCAACCAAGGGACGGGTCATGACAAGGAGGAGGAGCGAGAGTAGGGGACACAGGAAGCATGAATGAGGTTACAAGAATGAATGAAAGGTGGGTCACGTAGGATAGAAGAGCGATGATCGTACTGGGTGCACAGTGCAGCAGTGCTACATGCACAGTGCTACATGCACAGTGCTACATGCAGCGGTGCAACAGGTGCTACATGCACGGTGCTACATGCACGGTGCTACATGCACGGTGCTACATGCACGGTGCTACATGCACGGTGCTACATGCACGGTGCTACATGCACGGTGCTACATGCACGGTGCTACATGCACGGTGCTACATGCACGGTGCTACATGCACGGTGCGACATGCACGGTGCTACATGCACGGTGCTACATGCACGGTGCTACATGCACGGTGCTACATGCACGGTGCTACATGCACGGTGCGACATGCACGGTGCTACATGCACGGTGCTACATGCACGGTGCTACATGCACGGTGCTACATGCACGGTGCTACATGCACGGTGCTACATGCACGGTGCTACATGCACGGTGCTACATGCACGGTGCTACATGCACGGTGCGACATGCACGGTGCGACATGCACGGTGCTACATGCACAGTGCTACATGCACGGTGCTACATGCACGGTGCTACATGCACAGTGCTGACGCCAGAATGGGCTGCAATCGCGCGTGCTCGTATAGACACAGAGGTGAAGCCTTTTGACTTCAGTGTGGACCTCCAGGCTGCACGCCATGCAGGGCGTTGCATGCACAGTGCAACATGATGGACTGCAATCGCGCATGCAGAAAGGTGAAGCCTTTTGACTTCAATGTGGACCTCCAGGCTGCACGCCATGCAAGCGTGACGGAAGCAGAACGTGAGCAACTCTTACTGTTGCATCCTGAATCAGCTAGCAGCGTTTAGGAGCTTCTGGTCGCTATTTCACTGGACGTGATGACTTGGCTGATGACTCTGGGAGGATGAGATAGGATGACTGGCATAATCAACCAGGTCATCATGTCGTGTGCAATATCGAGAGGAAGCTCTAACACGCAGCCAGCTGATTCATGATGAAACAGCAGCATGAGTTGTCATGTCACACGTACCGCTTTCTTCATGCCTGCATGGTGTGTGTGCAGCCTGACCCATTAAAGTCGAAAGGCTTCACCTCTGTGAGCCTGGTGATCACTGAGCAACTGAAATGGAGTACCATTCAACGATTTTTTAGGCACGTCAAGAAACGATTTTTGAGGCGCCTCAAGAAAGGCTTCACCTCTGTGACGTGAGCGAGCCTGGTGATCACTGAGTAACTGGAATAGAGTACCATCCAACAGAACGGAACGCAATTGCGCGCGCTCGCATGGTGAAGCCATTGGCAGCAGTTGAAGGGGTAGGGGGAGGACGAGGCAAAGGCAGGGCACCTGAGAATGTGTCTTTGCTGGTTGGATCTTCTTGGATGTGCTTCAGATAAAGGGCACCGTAGCTGATGGACGGGGAGACGGATGATCGGAAGAAGCGTGATTCAGAATAATGGCAGGATGAGAGAGCATAGAACAAAACAACAACAAAACAACACACAACCATTCAAGAGCATAGAAATTCATCATTGGAAGATGAAAACAACAGAGAATAAACAGCAGAGAATAGTAGACGCACATGCAGATCGGCTCAATGTTGTGATTTCCTGCAATTGAGAGATTAATAAAGTCGGCTCAGAAGTAACTAAGGCCTTCATAGTCTGCTTGGTGCCTGACAGGAACTCCTTTCCAGTTGGAGCGAAACAAGGTGTCTTCTTAGTAGACACAAAAGCGCACCTGTGAAACTCAGAACTCTAATGTGAGACTCGAACTCACTCTTTTATCTCCTGCAGGGTGCGCGGCTTGAGTCGAGGCACGAACTCCTTCCAGCTGAAATCACCGATCCCGAACCTGCAGCAACAATTACAGGGAGTGGAGGGCAACAAGAGGTTGTAGCAAGGAGAGGGGAAGCAAGATGCTGGCAGGCATGCATGAGAACCCCAAGCGCCATCCCCCCAAGCAAGCACAGATTCCCCCACACTCACCGCATGATGAGCTGCTGGAAAGTCATGCGCTGCTTGGATGTGAATCTCAGCACCTTGGTGTACGGCCATGCCCCCTCCATCACATTACATGCTGGTGACTGACAGACAGGTGAAACCCATGCATGTGACCCCAAGCGCCCTTCCCCACACTCACCGCATGATGAGCTGTTGGAAGGTCATGCGCTGCTTGGATGTGAATCCCAGCACCTTGGTGTACGGCCATGCCCCCTCCATCAACGGCCACACTTTCCTCCTCACTTCCCCTGCACTCCCCCCTCCTCCCGCCCCTCCCACAGCAACACCAGGAGAGGTAGCGGGAACCGGCTTCCCGTACCTAACCTTCCTCTTCCTACCCCTCCCCATACTCTCCTCCTCAAGCTCCACATCACTCTCCCCATCCTCCCCGTCGTCCTCCTCCCCATCCTCATCATATGCCTCATCCCCCTCCCCTTCCCCCCCTTTCTCCCCCTTCCCCCCTCTCTCCCCCTTCTTACCCCCCGCCTGCTCCCCCTCCTCCTCCCCATCAACCGTGTAATCCACATGTCGTCTCGCCCGCCTTCCCTTCCCCAGCTCCAAAAACGCCTCTATTTGTTCCGCCTCGTATTTGTCTTTCAGCAGTGACTCCCAGTACGCGGCTCTTCCTGCAGCGTCTAAGCGTTTGCCGTCTCTCTCCCCCTCCCCTGCCAACTCCTGTTCTCTTTGCCTTTCCCGCTCCAGCTCTCTCTCCTTCTCTGCGTCCGCCTCAGCTTGATCTGCTTCGGATACAAAGCTGAAATTGGCAACCTGCAGTGGCAGGGAACGTTTGGCAATAGAGAGAGGGCAAGATCGTTTCACCACGAGATTACTCGATTTTAACTGAAACCTTGAAATCACTTTCAGAACCGATAGGGTATGACATAGCAGAAACGGCATCGATGTTTTTCAACTGCCTTGAAGCCCTTGGGTGGGATATTGACACTTGAGGCGTTTAGTTGAAGTAAGTTAGTGGACTTGTTGCGGTTACATTGAAGGCCTTGAGAAAATCGTTGACAGGCTCATCCCTTTTTTTCGAGCACTAAGTTAGAAGTGCTCGAGATATCAACAAATAAGGCGTTCAGTTGAAGTAACATCTCAGACCTCCTGCGATTACGTTGAAGGCTTTGAGGTAGTTCTGTCCTTGTCAGGCTCATCCCTCTTTTCAGGTGCCTTAAGTCCTTTGAGATCCCAACATTTGGCGATCTTCTTAGAATTACCTTGAATGCCTTGAGGTAGTCGTTGTCCGGCTCATCCTCCGCCCGCTCCTCGCCCACTGTGCTGCGATCCAACAGCCTAGAGGGAGGCCAGTGGGGAAGGGGGGGAGGACAGGAGGTGAGAGAGGGAGGTGCACGGGGCACTACACCTTGAATGCCTTAAGGTAGTTGAGTCATTGTCCGGCTCATCCTGCGCCTGCTCCTCGCCCACTGTGCTGCGATCCAACAGCCTGGGAGCAGGCCAGAGGGGGGGAGGGGGAGAACAGGTGAGAGAGGGAGAAGGAATAGAGTAGAGGCACCTTAGAAGCCGCCTGCTCCTCGCCCACTGTGCAGCGATCCAACAGCCAGAGACTGGAAAGAGAAAAAACGGAGGAAGTGAGAGGGAGGAGGAGAGAAAAGCGAACGGGATTGGGGAGAAGGGAGAGCAGCAGAGCAGAGGAGAGAGGAGGGGTTGAGCAAGGGTACAAACAATGAAAAGCTAAAGGAAGTGGGCTGGAAAAGGGGGTGGAAGAGATGGAGAGGGAGGGTAGGTTGAGGGGATGAATGCCTTTAGGGGAAGACGTGGGGTGGGGATAACTGTTGAAGCACACGTCCCATGCCCTCTGAGGTTGTTGCTCATTCAACTCTGACATGCCCCATGCCCTATAAAATGCACATGGCGCAACAAACGCACCTCTCAATAGCAGCATCATCGTAGTAGATCCGCCGGCTCTCCTTCTGCTTTTTCTTCTCCTTCAGTTTCTCGTCCCCGGCTGCTCCTTTCTCAGCATCCTTGTCAGCATCCTTGTCAGCATCCGTGTCAGCATCCTTGTCAGCGTCCTTGTCAGCATCCTTACTGCCTTCTCCAGCCTTGTCTCCTGCCACCTCCCCACCACCTTCCTCCTCTTTCTTCCCCTCTCCCTCCTTTGCCTCTTTCCCTTCTTCCCCTTCCTCCCCTCCTTTCCCCTCGTCCTCCTCCTCATCATCCTCTTCAAACAACTCCTTTGCTCCGAATCGCAAAATGTCATCCAACTCCTCCTGTACAGGAGCAAAGGTGCACACAGCAACAGCCACGCACACCAGCAACAGGTGCACGCATAGCAACAGGTGCACACAGTTTGAAACAAGAAGAAGCCCATTTGTCAGATGCGATGTGACATAATAAAATACTCAACCGGTTGAGGTGTCGTGTCGCATTAACCTTGTTGGTTAGGATGAGGCACCACACCCACCTGGTTGAGGTTGGATTGTTTGAGCTTCCCCACCACCACATGCTCCAGCACCATCTTCTTCTTGCTCATCTGCACCATTCGCTCCTCCACTGTTGCCCGCGTCACCAGCCGGTATATCATCACCTGTGATGGAGTGGCAGATGGAGCACCGCATACACACGCGGCACAAATACACACAGAGAGGCACGAACTTGAGAGTGCCGAGTGTGCTTGGCCCTGGCAAGCAGGGATGAGAAAGCATTTGCGTCTCATCAAATACACAGGGGAATGCCTCGTACGGAGTGGCAAAAACTTGCATACGCACGCACTGCACACGGAACGCACATATGAGTGTGCATGGTCAGTCCCTCACTCACTCACACCCATGCACCCACCCACTCTGCCCCACTCTCCCCCCTCCTCCACCAACCCCCCCACACACACACACACGCACGCCCCTACGCCCGCCCGCCCACCCGCATGCACGCACACACCCCCCTTACCGTTTGGGTCTGCCCCAGCCTGTGCGCGCGAGCCATGGCCTGCAGATCTGCATGCGGATTCCAGTCACTGCCATGGGGCAGGGAGAATGGGTGAAAAGTGGGGAAAGGGGGTAGATGGGAGTAAGCGGGTGGGGGGAAAAGAGGGAGGGGAGAGTGGTGCTAGAGGCTATTGAGAGCATATGGCGAGCCATGGCCTGCAGGTTGGCGTGCGGGTTCCAGTCACTGCCAGGGGGGTGAGGTGACAGAGCAATACTGCCACCCCACCACTACTGCCACCGCACCACTACTGCCACCCCACCACTACTGCCACCCCACCACTACTGCCACCCCACCACTACTGCCACCCCACCACTACTGCCACCCCACCATATGGGGTAAATATACTCATAGTGCCGGGCCAGGCCCCATTGCGAGTTGAAAGGAGTCTATTCTTGAGGCGCCTCAAAAGTGTGATGAGTCTATTTTTTAGTCGACTCAGAATGAGGTACCTTACGAAGAGACTACTCACAGTGCCGGGCCGGGCCGGGCCGGGCCGGGCTGGGCCCCATTGCCGAGTTGAAAGGGAGCAATACAGAGCAGCCGGACCCTGATAAAGTGAAGCTACAGCCAGAGTCTAAACTCTCAGATTACCTACCTGTCCTGTCCCATACAATCTCATTCTTTCCGCAGCCGTTGTATATCTGTAACAGCAGTGGCCAGGTTAATCCCGAGTCCCCCAGCACAAGTGGAGAGGATGAACACAAAATGAGTCGACCTCAGCAAAACCACAAACTACACTTCGAAAATACCTGTCCTATATGGTCACATCTTCTGTTTCGCACCTGTCGTATATAATCACAGTGTCAGCAGTGGCGAGGTTGATCCCCAGCCCACCAGCGCGCGTGGAGAGCAGGAACACAAAGCGGCTAGACCCGGGAGCATTGAACCGGTCGATTCGCTGCTGCCGGTCCGTGCCGCTCACGCTGCCGTCTATGCGCTCACACCCCCAGCCCTGTGGGACAGGAAATTCGGTTAAGGGGATGGAGGGAGTGGTTAGTAGGAGTAATAAGAAGAAGACTGGGCCACAGTGCGTTGAACCAATCGATGCGCTGCTGGCGGTCCGAGCCGCCACTGGTGCTGCTGCCAATGTGCTCACAACCCCAGACACCCCTGACGGATGGGGTGTTTGGGTAGGGGCGGAAGGAATGGAGCACACAGTGGCTGTGGGAGTGGAGGAAGGGTTCACCCCAACCCGCTGGATGCACACAGTGGGTGCAGTGAGTTGGATCGTCAGGCTCCCACAGTGGTGGGAGGGTAACAGAATCAGGCTCCCATCAGAGCGCTGCTGGAGGTCCGAGTGAGCTTATAAGCTCCGATTGTCTGTCAACTTGCTTTTACATCTCCACTCCACCTGGCTGGACGAAAAAAGCGGCTAACGTTGCCAGCCAGCCAGCCGCTGCTCAGCAGCAGATCGAGCACGCGCTTGAACTGCACGGAGAAATCGGCCAGGTCATTAATTGAGTCACGTGACTCATCCATCCATCCATCCAACCCAGCTCGCCTCACCATCCCCGCCTTGCTTCATCAAATCAGTACCTAAGAATCACTCACCTTGCCCATGAGCCACCCACCTTGCCCATGAGCCACCCACCTTGCCCATGAGCCACCCACCTTGCCCATGAGCCACTCCTGCAGCAGGTCGGTCCAGCATGCGCTTGAACTGTGAGTACACCAGCACGACCAACTCAGTTCTGAGATTCCTTACTTTCCAGTCCCACTCTACTCTAATGATAGTGATTCACCTTCCCCTCCCCACCACCCAGCTACCCACCTTGCCCAGGAGCCACTCCTGCAGCAGGTCCAGCATGCGCTTGAACTGCGAGTACACCAGCACAGCTGAGTCAGCTCACAGACACCAGCACAGCTGAGTCAGCTCACAGACACCAGCACAGCTGAGTCAGCTCACAGACACCAGCACAGCTGAGTCAGCTCACAGACACCTGCAGATTCACATGAGATCCGCTATTCCAATCCCACTCAACTCTAGCCAAGCCACTCACCCACCTTGCCCATGAGCCACCCACCTTGCCCATGAGCCACTCCTGCAGCAGGTCCAGCATGCGTTTGAACTGCGAGTACACCAGCACGCGATGCCCCCCCGCTTTCAGCCGCTCCAGCATTCGCTCCAGCAGAGCCAGCTTGTCTGATGCCACCACCATGCGCCTGGGAGGGAAGTGCATGGAGAGGAACAAGGGACAGGGAGGGAACAGGGGCAAGGTGAGTGCACCAGCACAAGGTGCCCCGGCCTTGAGCTGCTCCAGCATTCGCTCCAGCAGAGCCAGCTTGTCTGATGCCACCACCATGCGCCTGGGAGGGAAGGGACGTACACAGAAGGTGAGGACAGGGGACAGGGGAAGGGAGGGAATAGAGGTGACGGGCATTGCTACCGTGTGTGTGGCGCTCCAGAATTCGCTCCAATTGGGACGTCTAGTTGGATACTACTGCCATATTGGTGCGACTTTTGAGAAACCTCAAAAGTCGCACCGACATCCAGTAGGATGCTGCCACCATATGCCGGGGAAAGAAGACAAGTACATGGAGTGAGAGTGTGCCAGCAGGAGAGGGTGAGTGAAAACCCTCCTTTCCCACTTCTTCCTCGTGCCCCTTCCATGGAACGGGTGCCAGCACATCTTCCTTAGCTGTGGTCTCTCTGTGCGGCCATTTCCCCCCCCCCACCCCACCGTCACTAACCGGCTGGCTTCTGCTGGGGTATCTCCGCCTCCGTGCTGCTCCTCCACGCCCTCCACCAGGAACGGGTGGCAGCACACCTTCCTCAGCTGCATCATTGTGTTTGTGAGGGAGACCTGGGGGGGGGGTGAAGGCAAGGTAATAACAACGGGAGATGAGAAGAGGAGATGCAGACAGCACCCCCTCCACGCCCTCCACCAGGAACGGGTGGCAGCACACCTTCCTCAGCTGCATCATTGTGTTGGTCAGCGATACCTGAAGGGGGGACATGAAGGGAAGGCGGGTGGGAGGGGGAGCAGGCGGGTGAGTACCGTACCGGGCACAGCAGGAACAGGTGACACTCTTTGCGCCCTTCACCAGGCACGGGTGGCAGCACACCTTCCTCAGCTGCATCATTGTGTTGGTCAGGCATACCTGTGACTCGTGAGGGGAGATGAAGGTAAGTAAAGGGTGGTAACAGCCGTATACGCTGAGTAAGGGGAGAAAGTTGAGGGTAGCACACGTATAAGCACAGCCGTGCTCCATGAATGGAACGCACCTGCTGCCCGGACGCCTTGGTAAGCACCTGGTAGTTGTGATGCGAGTGAGCACAGTGCAGTGCTGCTATAAGTAAGGAGCAGAAGTACAGCGTTCCCTGCGTAAAACGTACCTGCTGCCCCGACGCCTTGGTGAGAACCTGGTAGTTGCAGGTGAGCACAGCACGGTGCAGCGAGCGATCCCCAAGTAAAGACGACAAGCACAGTATTACGTGTTCGGTGCAGTGGTGTTTGTAAGTAGCAGGTGCAAGTACGGCACTCCGTGTGCACAATGTACCTACCTGCTGCCCAGACGCCTTGGTGAGAGCCTGGTAGTTGCGGGTGAGCACAGCTCGGTACAGCGAGCGCTGCAGCGGCGCCAAGTCCACACGCAGAATCTGCTCCTTCTTGGGCGGCATCTGCTTCAACACGTCCTTCTTCAGCCCTGGGAGAATACCGGGTGGAGAGTGGACGGGGAAAGAGAAATGGAGAGCAACATATAAGGTGGTGGTGAGGGTGTCATTTTCATGGCTCTGCTCCTTCTTGGGCGGCATCTGCTTCAACACGTCCTTCTTCAGCCCTGGGAGAAGAGAGTGAGGGGGGAAGGACAATGTCCAATATAAGGAACCTCGTCTGATGAGCAAGAGCTTCACGACCAGAGGTTTGAAGCATAAGGCTCAGAGTTTAAAAATTCAGGGTCTTTAAATTTAGAGGTCGGGGTATCGATTCAGATGTGTTTACATGTGGTGAGGTGTGAGCAGGTGATGCAGCTTGGCCACTCGCTACTGTGCCATGCATGTAGAGCGAGCAACGGGATCAACAACGAGAGGAGCAAGAGCTTCAGCCACTAGGGTTCAGGGCCTTGGGCTTGGAGTTTGGGGTTTGTGGCTATGTGGAGAAAGACGCGTCCAGCGTCCTGGACGCATGCGTCCAGAAGCATGCGTCCAGACGATGGACGCTAGTTTAGGGCCCCCGAGACGCAGCAAAAGACGCAGGTCCGGGCAGCCAGAAAAAACCCCCCGGGCAGCCAAAAAAAAGTTGGGCTTTGTGGGGGTTTTCATGAACTAAATGGGCTTTGTGGGGGTGGTGGACCACAAAGGTTGGGTTTCCTAGTTGTGGAGTGGTGGAGAGGGGTTGGATTTCCAAATCAATTTTGCAAAAAGGGGAGGGGGTTAGGGGTGAATTAGATGGCTGGTTTTGGGGGTCGAATTTGCTTGGGGGGTGTCGAATTTCGGCGAAATTGACATTCGCGACGAAATCGCGAATGTCAATTTCGCGATCGCGAAAAAAAAAAAAAAAAATCTCGGTCTGCCCGAAAAAATTTCCAGGGTGCGTCCTGCGGCCGGACGCGCGTCCTGCGTCTTTGCGTCCGGACGCAGGACGCAGGGCTGCCCCAGCGTCTTTCTCCACATAGGTTTGTGGTTTCAATTCAGGTATGCTTACGCCTGAGCAGGTGTGGCGCTAGCAGGTGGTGCAGCTTGGCCACCTGCTGCCATGCCGAGTATGAATAACAAAAGCAACAAGAGCTTCAGGGTCTGGGGATCGGAGCTAGTGGTTTTGATTCAGGTATGCTTACGCCTGAGCAGGTGTGGCGCCAGCAGGTGATGCAGCTTGGCCACCTGCTCCTCCTGCCCCAGCTGCTGGAACTCGCCCTGAAACCCCTCCAGACTCGCAAACTGCCGCCAGGGTGTTATGGTGCAAGGGCACCCGGAACATAGCATGGGAGCACACCGGGGAAGGGACACAAGGCAAGGGGGTTATGGTGCAAGGGGCAACACGAACATAACACAGAAAGACACGGGGCAAGGCAGGGAAAGAGTTCGAGTGGGGTTGGGGGCAAGGGAATGGTGCAGCTTTTCTCTAAGGGAATGCAAGATAGCTACAGAGGAACCTTACCGGCTGCCGTTGCCAGGGGAACCGCTTGCCATACTCAATCTTTCACCTCACCTCACTCACCCATATTGAGTACTTCGTTTGTACTTTGGTGGCATCCAGAAACCACATGGTCGCCTTCCCATCGCATTGCTAACGCTCACCCTCTCGCCTCACTTCGCTCTCTCCCTCGCGATAGGTTGGTCACGCTCCTCCCCTCAACTTTCCTCACCTCACCTCACCTCACCTCACCTCACCTCACCTCACCTCACCTCACCTCACCTCACCTCATCCCCATCCACTCCATCGCTCACCTTATCGGCATCGAGGAAGTGCATGAGGATGAAAAGTTCGTCCAGATTGTTCTGCCAGGGGGAAATGGGGGGACATGTGGATGCAAGATAAAGGGGGGAGCAAGGGAAGGGTGCAGGAAGAGGATGAGGACGGACTTAGAGCAGCGGGAACAACTTGGACGCAGCAGCGGGGAGACAGTGAGGGGGGCAATGCATTGCACAACCCGTTACCTGCAGAAAAGTGCGTCGAGTTTTGAGTCGACTCAAAACTCGACTCAAAACTTGAGTCGACTCAAAACTCGACTCAAAACTTGAGTCGACTCAAAACTCATTGCACAACCCGTTACCTGCAGAAAAGTGCCGGTGAGCAGCAGGGGGTGCAGGGAGGAGTAGCTGTGCGGCGTGCCGGACAGCTTTGACTCCTTGTTCTTCAGGCGGTGCCCTTCATCCACCACCACGCACCCCCACCGCACCAACACCACCCTCTCTTCACCCCCACCCCCACGCCCTCACCTGCAGGCTGCTACCACTGAACACGTTACCTCAAGAAGAGAGCCCAGCCAGCATACCTGGACACACAGTGTAGGGCACGGCACAACTCGCTAGTCACCTGCAGGGGAGTGCCGGTGAGCAGCAGGGGGTGCAGGGAGGAGTAGCTCTGCAGCGTCCCAAACAGCTTGCTCTCCTTGTTCTTCAGCCGGTGCCCCTCGTCCACCACCACGCACCCCCACCGCACCAACGCTACCCACCACCCCACCCTCTCTTCAACCCCATGCCCTCATGCCCTCACCTGCTATCACTGAACACGTTACCTCAGAGGAGAGCCCAGTTAGCATACCTGGACACACAGAAATGGGCACAGCACAACTCGCTAGTCACCTGCAGGGGAGTGCCGGTGAGCAGCAGGCGGTGCAGGGACGAATAGCTCTGCAGCGTCCCAAACAGCTTACTCTCCTTGTTCTTCAGGCGGTGCCCTTCGTCCACCACCAGGCACCCCCACCGCACCTGCCTCAGCTGCTGCGAGTCACTGTTCACCGCCTCGTATGACGTCAGAAGCACGTCAAACCTCACCCGCTCCTGCCGGGACAGTTGCTGTTGCTGCTGCATGCGCCCACCAGGGGGAATGCGTTTGCTGCCCCCCTTGATGCTGCCGCCCCCCCCTGCTTCTGCCTGCTGATGCGCTGCGTGGCTCGCGCTTTCCACGATGAGTGCCTTTCCCACTGCGCCTGACCTTCGCCCGCTTGCTCAGTGGCATTTCCTCCTCGTCCTCTTCTTCCTCCTCTTCCTCTTCCTCCTCCTCATTCTCACTACCCTCCTCTTCACTCGCCTCCTCCTCACTCTCCTTCTCCCCACTCCCCTCCTCTGCCACCACCACATACTCCTCATCATCCTCATCAGAAGACTCATCTGATGACGATGCTGACTCTCCCCTCCGCCGCTTCCGCCCCTTCTGTTGCTGCTGTTGCTTCATCTCCCTTCCTCTCTTCTTCCCTCGATCCTTCGTTCCCTTCACTTCTCTTAGCCTGCCCTTCTCCCGACCCCTAACATCCCTCCCTGTACTATCGCTTCTCATCACACCCCTGCTCCTTGCCTCCCTATCTTGCTCTCTCGTAACACTGTGGGAAGCCCTCGTCCCCATCTGCCTGCGTCTACTCTTCCCTGCCTGCTCTTCCTCCTCCTCTTCCGCTTCCTCCTCCTCCTCTTCCTCCTCCTCCTCTTCCTCCTCCTCCCTTTCCTCCTCGCCTCCTCCCTCCATATCCTCCAGCACTCCAACCTCTTCCACCTCATCCTCACTATCCCCATCTGACCCGCCAGAGGGCTCCTCAGACTTCTCAGACTCAGAAGACAGCACCATCCTCCCACTCTTTCGTTTCCTCTTGGGCCGCTGCACCTGTCGTGATACCTCCCTCCCGACCTTCCCACCTTTCCCTTTGTGTCCACGCTTCTTGCTCTCTCCACCCTTCCCTTTCTCGCCACCTTTCCCCTTCTTCCCGCCCTTCACCTGCTTCCCTTGCGTGCGCGTATCCTTGGTTGAAGGAGGAGGGGGAGGCGTGTAGGAGGAGGGGAAGAAGAACTCGTGTTCTCGAATCAATGCTCTTGCTGCTCCTGTTCCCACATACATCATCTGCACGCATGCACACGTATACATGCCCACATGCATAGATGCACATAAGTGCCCCCATGCACCCGTACACCCATGCACCCATGCACCCATGCACCCATGAACCCATGCACCCATGAACCCATGCACCCATGCACCCATGCACCCATGCACCCATGCACCCATGAACCCATGCACCCATGGACACGAGCATGTACGCATGCACACATGAACACATGCGACGTGCACATGAACACATGGACACGTGGCCACACGCCCACATGCCCCCAAATGCACACATGCACACATGCACACATGCACACTTGCAGACATGCACACATGCACACACGCAGACATACACACGTGCACACATGCACACATGCACACATGCACACACGCAGACATGCATACGTGCACACATGCACACATGCACACAGGCACGCACGCACGCACACAAGCACACAAGCATGCACGCACACACGCATGCACCCATGCATGCGTGCACACATGCACACATACCCCCATGCATGCATGCGAAATGTGTGTGTGGTAAGCACAAGAGTGCAGAAGGGCAAGGGAAGGAGGAGATAGAGTTGTGAGACACCGCATGACACACCAGGCGTGTGTGAGCAAGCAAGCATAAACATGAGACAGCATAAGCAGGTTCGGGGTACGCCAGGGAAGAAGGGAGTGGGAAGGGGAGGAGCGAGGGAGGGAGGGAGGGAGGGAGGGAGGGAGGGAGGGAGGAGGGAGGGAGGGAGGGAGGGAGGGAGGGAGGGAGGGAGGGAGGGAGGGAGGGAGGGAGGGAAGGAGGGAGGAAGGGAAGGAGGGAGGGAGGGACGAGCCACGTGCACATGGACGGACCATGTGGAAAATTCCACTGCTACTTGCGCGGCACAGAGCAGAAAGGAGCATAAACGTCGACGGGTTGGACACTCACCACGCACAGGTGCGGCGCCCGCCCACGTGGCGAATTCGCGCTGCCAGTTGCGGAGAGTCCAGAGCGGCGCGACCACCATGTGAGGGAGTGCAGAAGAGTACAGAGCGGTACAGAGCGGTTGATAGGGCACTCACCACTCGCAGATGGGGCGCCCATGTTGCAAACTCGCGTTGCCAGTTGCGGAAAGTGGAGAGCGGCACGACCACCATGTGGGGGAGTGCAGAGGGAGGGGTACTGAGGGGCCTAGCGCAGCAGGGGCTACGAGAGCATGTGCACTCACCACGCGCAGGTGGGGCGCCCAAGTTTCAAATTCGCGCTGCCAGTTGCGCAGAGTTGAGAGCGGCACGACCACCATGTGAGGGAGTGCTGTGGCCCTCTCCTCGTGCAGGGATGCGAGGAAGGAGATTGCCTGCACTGTCTTGCCTGCGGTGGGTGGGTGGGAATAAATAAGGAACGCACCAGGGTGAGAGACAAAGGATGAGGAAAGGGGGAAGGCAGCACGAGGTGGGTTGCATGAGCGCTGTGGCCCTCTCCTTGTGTAGCGATGCGAGGAAGGAGATCGCCTGCACCGTTGCACGAGACGGTGCACCGTCGTGCCTGCGATGGATGGGTGGGCATGAGGGACGACGGTGGGAAGGCAGCAGCAGCAGGTGTTGAGATGAGAGAGGCACTAGGGAGTGGTGGGGTGGCCTCTCCTCGTGCAGTGAGGCACCGTGTTGCCTGCGGAGGGTGGAAGGCGAGAGACAGATGGACGGCTTTTGAGGGACGAGGGATGCAAGAACACGACCAGCTGGTGGCGAGATGAGTGAGGTTGACGTTGACGACCTCATCACATGAGAATTCTCAAAAGAGATGAGTGAAGTTGACGGCCTCATCACATGCAGCGATGCGAGGAGGAACATGGCACTGATGACCATCTTGGAACCCACGTATGCCACCCATCCACCCAGCCTATGTGTCGCACGGTCGCACCACCCACCCAGCCTATGTGTCGCACCAACGTGACTCACCCAGCAACCCAGCCCCACTTGTGCACCTCACCCAACCCACGTCCCCTCCTGCGGCTCATCCCAACCCCCCCAACCCCCCCTCCCTGCGACTCGCCCAGCCCCCCCCTTCTCCCCTTATGCAGCTCACCCCAACCCCCGCCCGCACCCCCTCTTCCCCCCCCCTCCCCTGTGGCTCACTCACCCAGCCCCATCTCGTCCGCCAGAATCACGTGCTGCTTCTGCTGCCTGTATGTGTTGAAGTGCCTCACACACACAACCACCCCCCCTTCTCCCTCATGCGGCTCACCCCAACTTCCCCCCCCACCCCACCCCCCCCCATGTGGCTCACTCACCCAGCCCCATCTCGTCCGCCAGAATCACGTGCTGCTTCTGCTGCCAGGCGAATCGCAGCCAGTTGAGCCCCTCCAGCTGGTACGGGTGCAGCATACCTGGACAGGTTTGAAGAGAGAGAAAGGCATAGGGGGTGATATGGGAAGAGCATGCGTGTAGGTGCAGCGAACCAGGACGACTTAAAAGCGAGAGAAAGACGTGGAAGGTCAGGAGGTGATTCAGCTAGCTGCATAGAGGTGCAGCGAACCTGGACGGTGGCAAAGTGAGTGGAAGAAACATGGGGTTAAAGCAGGAGAAGGAGAGCAGGACAGGGGAGCACGGCTGAGCAAGCAGACAAGAGCAAGCAACACAACAGGGATGGGAAGGACAACTAGGAAGACAGACAGGCGATGGTGGTGTCTAACAGTCGTGTTACATTGCATGCTTAACACTTGTGTTAACAGTCATATAACAAGGAGGGGATAGCAGTTAACAGTACAGTTACCAGACTTCAAGATGCGTCGCCTCGGCTGGCATGCAAAAGCACCAACCTTTCAGAAAGCCGGGTGTTTCCTTGAACTCCATTCGCTTCCTCTTCTGCACTCCCCTCTCTGCCTCCTTACCCGCTCCCTCTCCCCCGCCCACCAGTCCCCACGCCACTGCTTTAGGTCCTCTCGCCATCATCTCCTCATACTCCTTAAGAGCCTCCTCGAAACCTTCTACAACTGCCTCACCACTCTCCTCCTCTCCTTTCTTTCTCACACCCTTCTTCCCTTTTCCATCTCCTCCTGACCCTTTCTTCCCTTGATCACCATCCTTCGCCCCATCCTTCAACCCCTCCTTTTGCTCTTCTTTCATGCCATTGGCCGGCTCTCTTCCTTTGCTCCGCAAATCCTCCTCTGTCTCCCAGGTAGCCTCGTCGTACCCCAACTCTCGCCACTTAACTAAGTACTCCTGCTGCCCCTTGCGGTTCTTCCTGCGAAAACAACAGCCACGGGGAGAAGGAGCAGAGTAGGAGGCTGGCAAATGAAAACTTTCCTGATTGAATTGCAACAAGGCATGGCAGAAAGAGTGGAAAATGTCATTTTCTAGTCGACTTATACACAGGAGCACAAAAAGTGATTCTTGGTGAATAACAGCACATGGGAGCACAAAAAGTGATTCTTGGTGAATAACAGCACACGGGAGCACAAAAAGTGATTCTTGGTGAATAACAGCACACGGGAGCACAAAAAGAAGGTGACAACAGCGCAGCAACGCAAACCACTCATCACTCATTCACGATTCTCTCCACAACTAGCCAATCAGGTATTTTAATTAGAATTCGGAAAAATCGAATTCAACAGCGCAGCAAAGCGAACCACTCATCACTCACTTGGCGTTGACAATTCGCTCCACAACCAGCCAGTCAGGTCGCAGCACTGGCACCGCCCCACTCTCCTCCGGGTCCTCCTCCCCATCCCCGTACAGTGCGCTCTGTGCTGCTGCCTCTGCCCTCTGCCGCAGGTAGTTCCTCATCCGGGCTTTAAGCCCCGGAAAGCTCTTTGCTGCTGCCTCCAATGCTGTAGCTCCCACCCTGAAAAGCGGGGGGGGGGTTGGGGGAAGGGAGACGCAAAGGGGAAGAAGGAGGGGAGGGAGAGGAGGGAGTGAGGGATACTGAACGGCGAGGGGATTGAGAAGGCATGGTGCTCTGGAGTCTGGGCGCCTCTGCCCGCTGCCGCAGGTAGTTCCTCAACCAAGCTTTAAGCCCTGGAAGCTCTTTGCTGCTGCCTCCACCGTTGCAGCTGCCACCCTGAAGATATTTAAGGGGGTTGAAGGGTTAAAGGTGGAGCAGGGGAGCAGTGAAGCGGTGGGGATTTTTGTCGATTTACAAACAGGCAACGAAAGTGGTGAAACGGGAGAGGAAAAAAAGAGTGTGTGAGAGCTAACGGGAGAAAAGGAGAAAGCACGCTAGTCATTGTAGATCCCCTACAAGCAGTCAGACAGAGCGAGCACGTCAAGTGGTCCGAATGAGTACTAAGGAGTGCGTGTGAGGGAGAGAAACGGAGTGGGAGGGATGTTCTGAGTCGACTCAAAGCAAGACTCGTTTCCCGCGGAATATGTCGACTCGCTGAGAATATGTCAGAAGACCGAGTAGTCCGAATGAGAGTTAAGGAGCGTGTGTGAGGGAGAGAAACGGGGTCGGAGGGAGGTTCAACAAGAGGAACAGGAGTATACCAGGTGCAATGAATGTGCGACTTGTCCCTCCACTTGATCAAATACTCCTCCACTCGCCTCCTCTCACCCCGCCCTCCACTGTCATGGCCATCTCTACCACCATCGCCACTCCTCTTGCCATCACCAACCCCCTCTCTGGTCCCCCCATCCACCGCCACCTCTCTTCCCTCACCACCCTCTCCGCCCCCCTCGCCCCCCTGCTCCACCTCTCTCACGCCCAAAAACCGCTCCACTGCTGACCAGTCATGGCCCTGCATGAGGAGAGCCAGACGGGCGAGAGAGAGGGGGGGGTGAGCGAACAGTAATCGCAAAAAAATGCGAGATTGTGGCTTGGGTCTCATGTACTCATTTCAAATACATGCATGACATAGCATCGCATGGCACGGCATGGGATGGCATGGGATGGCATGGGATGGCATGGGATGGCACAGCACGGCATGACACGGCACGGCACGGCATGGCACGGCATGGCATAGCATGGCACGGCATGGCATGGAATGGCATGGCATGGCATGGAATGGCATGGCATGGCTTGGCATGGCATGTGACTCACGCATTTGGGGCAGAACCAGGCGCCTTCAGGCACGTGGGAGAGAGGCGGGTGCAGGCAGTACAGATGGTACACAGCGGGGCACGCGTCACACATCAGCAACTCTCCATCGCCCCCGCACACCTCGCACACGTCATCGTCCTCCGCAGCCACCTCAGCTTCCTCTCCTGACACGTCAGCATCCCCCCCAGCCTTCTCCTCTGACACGTCAGCATCCCCCTCAGCCTCCTCCTCTGACACGTCAGCATCCACCTTAGCTGCCTCTTCATCCCCCCCCTGCTCATCTCCCACCTCCACCCCCTCCATCGCCTCTTCGCCACCCCTCCCCGTCTTCCCCTCGGCTTTCCCCGCACTTCCGCTTCCCCCCGCCTTCCCACCCTTCCCCGTGGCCGTCGTTGCGCCATCCAGCTTTTCCCCCCCTGCTGCTCTTGGAGACGCGGAGGGTTCTGCTTTCACCGTCTCTGATCGCCTCTCCTTCCCCTTACCACCACCTCTTTTCTCGCTTGTTTTTGCATCTGTTTTCCTTGATTTGACATCCGATTTCCCTGTTTTAGTCGCCTTTCCGCCTCTTCCGCTACCCCCTCCCGCCTCCTCCCGCTCCTGCTCCCGCAGCCAGGCTTCGAACGCCGCGTCGTCGTCGTCGTCAGTGTAGACGGGTAGCCGTGAGCTGCGATTCGACCGGTTGGAGAACCGGCGGGATTGCAAGTCCCGCGACATCGCTTACCTCCCGCCTTTGGGATTCCCGGATCGCACGCAACCAGGTTCGACGATTTCGCAGCCTGAAAATCCGCCACAATCGCCGCTTAGGGATTAATTGCACGCATAACATGTGAACGCATCAGGTTATTGGACGGGACTGGAGGAGATTAAGGACTAAATAAATCATGATAGTCTCAGTGGGTAGGACTATGTGATGCCATAGGTCCAGATCTGAAATGTCCTATCATCTTCCTCATCAGGCCTATGGTATGGTGGCGTGCGAAAACTAGAAACCACCTTTCGCCGAATGTCGCTAACGTGCGGTAACCCTATCGCACAAACCATGTGGGAACCTTGAGAGTTGTCCTCAGAGGTGGTTCGTGAGTGAGTGTGAAGCAGGGGACCCATGTCATCCATGACATGGCATGAGGTGACATGAAACGGCCTGGCCTGGAGGAACCCGAACTGCAGGGTGACTTGTAACGACATAGCTGGAATGTTGGAAACTCAAGGCGTTTCAACATGCCACAACAGTCGTTCTGTGCCTGGAGCCTATCACTGGGCGGAAGTGACCTCCTAGAGTGCTGTCTCAGCAGAGAACACAATTGGGCAGATGAAACTCTGTTGAAATCTCTATTGAAACATGAAACTGCCCGTGAAAAAAAAGTACAGTAACAATAGAACCCTAAACCAATACAGTAATAATAGAACCCAAAACCCTTCATATTGCCCATCCAACAATTGGGGTTCTCATATCAGTTTGTAACTTTTTAGTTTAGTTACACTTGTCCCAGACCCATTCCTAGCCCATTTTCCTTGTTAATGCGATCCAAAGGGGGCCCATCATAACAAGGCGTGAATGCGTCATGTCATCCATCATAACAAAAACACCAAAACCCAACCACCGTTACGCCAAGAACCTTCATTCCTCTAATGACAAAGAGCGTCCCGACTAGAGGCACCCACCGTCTCTATTCCCGCTTAATTTGCACGCGTCTCGCAATCACACGTCTTGTCAGAACATTATAGCTTATGCTATTGTGTAGGCTTTAGTGGGGTATCCCATACGGGGTACAACCCAACTAGGGTTTCATATTTGTACTCGCTTCATTCATAGTTCACACCATTCTCGTTCTAATCTTCTCATGGTATCGAGCAGGCTCCCCCTTGGGAACTGTGCTTAGGGCCCACCACATCAAGTTTTTTTTTTCCTGCCCGAAGCGCGCTCAGCCCGAGTCGCGCTCCGGGCCCTCACTTCGTCGAGCCGCTCTAGCGGCCCTTCACTGCGGCCCCGCCGCCTGTCTCAGCGGCCTCGCCGCCCTTTTCTGCGGCCCCGCCGCCTCTCTCGTTGCGGCCCCGCCGCCCTTCACGGCGGCCCCGCCACCCGTCTCAGCGGCCCAGCCGCCCGTCTTCGCGGCCCCGCCGCCTCTCTCGCTGCGGCCCCGCCGCCCGTCTCAGCGGCCCCGCCGCCTGTCTTCGCGGCCCCGCCGCCTCTCTCGCTGCGGCCCCGCCGCCTCTCACTTCGGCCCCGCCGCCCGTCTCTACGGCCCCGCAGCCCGTCTCCGCGGCCCCGCCGCCTCTCATTGCGGCCACGCCGCCCGTCTCAGCGGCCCCGCCACCCGTCTTCGCGGCCCCGCCGCCTCTCACTTCGGCCCCGCCGCCCGTCTCTGCGGCCCCGCCGCCCGTCTCCGCGGCCCCGCCGCCTCTCTAGCTGCGGCCCCGCCGCCTCTCACTGCGGCCCCGCCGCCCCTCTCGCTGCGGCCCCGAGCCCTACCAGCGGCCCTACGGCCCTACACCGCCCGCGCCACCCGAGCTGCCCGACCCGCCCGAGCCGCCCGAGCCGCCCGAGCTCCCCGACCTGCCCGAGCCGCCCGAGCCGCCTGAGCTGCTGAGGAGCCGAGCCGCCCGACCCGCCCGAGCCGCCCGAGCCGCCTGAGTCGCCCGAGCCCCCTGAGCCCCTGAGGAGCCAAGCCGCCCGACCCGCTCGAGCCGCCCGAGCCGCCTGAGCCGCTGTGGAGCCGAGCCGCCCGAGCCGCCCGAACCGCAGTTGCTGCTGAGCCGTCCGAGCAGCCGCGTTGCTGTGCTGCTGAGCTGCCCGACCCGCCCTGTCTGGTGAGAGCAGCGCTCCTGTCACTGCACTGCCCCTGTCCTACAGGTAGTACTACTAGGCTACTGTCGTCATGGCTACCCCTAGTGTCCTCGCTTTTGATGCTGAGGGTCGGGCCATTGACTTTGAGGTCTGGGTAGACGACCTGCAGCTGTTCTTACAGTGCGATAGGGCAGACGGCCTCTCTCTTTTTGACCTTACCTCTGGCGCTTCCCCTGCCCCTGCTGCTGATGCTGACGCCACTGTTCGCTCCCAGTGGGCCACGCGCGACGCTGCTGCACGTCTTGCTGTGCGTCGCCACCTCCCTACCTCCGAGCGTGCGCACTTTAGTCAGTACAAGAGTGCTCAGACCTTGTACGATGCTGTAGTCGCGCGCTACTCCTCCCCTGCCACTGCTGCACTGAGCCGTCTCATGCTACCGTACCTCTTCCCTGACCTTGCTGCCTTTCCCACCTTCGCTGACCTCATTACGCACCTCCGCACTAGTGACACTCGCTACCGCGCTGCACTCCCTGCTGACTTCTGCGCCAAGAACCCCCCCCCCCCATGTACATCACTCTGTACTTTCTAGTCACTCGCCTTCCTGACTCCCTTCGTGTAGTCAGGGACCACTTTCTCTCAGTCTATCCCACCACACTCACTGTCGATCTCCTCGAGAAGGCCCTCTTAGCAGCGGAGAGGAGTATAGTCGCTGTAGGAGCCTCTCGAGGTGACCCGCGCACCCCCATCTTTGAGGGGTGTTCCCCCTCCCCCCTGCTGCCCTCTGTTGCCTCTGCTGCTACGGCCGACCTCCTTGGTCTTGAGTCAGTCGGTGCGGCGTCTGCCCCTAGCGGGAGACGCCGCCCTGGCAAGGGCAAGGGGGGCAAGGGAGCTGGAGGAGCGGGCGGTGGAGGTGGAGGTGGAGGCAGTGGGGGTAGTGGGGGTGGCGGTGGGAGTGGAGGTGCGGGTGGGGGGGTCGGTGGCGGCGGTGGAGGCGGAGGCGGCGGCGGCGGTGGCGGTGGGAACGGAGGTGGCGGAGGAGGCGGCGGTGGAGGCGGCGGTGGAGGTGGCGGTGGAGGCGGCGGCAGTAGCGGAGGCGGCGGAGGCGGTGGGGGTGGCGGTGGAGCTGGTCACGGGCCTTCGCAGAGGAGTGGCTCCGGTAGTGGCGCGCGCCAGCAGCAGCAGCGCGGTCGTGAGACCCTGTCCCCAAAGCAGCTCCGTGAGTGGTACACTGCACGCCCGCGGGGTGGGGGTTTTGGTCCATGCACCTAGTGGTTGGGATTCTGACATGGTATCGAGCAGGTTCCCTAGTGGGAACTGTTCCTAGGGCCCACCTACTATTCCGTCCTGCCCGGAGCGCGCTCTGCCCTAGCGCGAGTCGCGCTGGGCCTTTTTTTTTCCTTTGGCGGCCCGATCGCGTCGAGCCGCCCGCGAATTTTTGACGCGCCACCTACGCGGCCTCGTCGCGCCGCCCCTAGACGGCCGCGCCGCGTCGCGCGTGCCGCCCTCCAGTCGCGCGCCGCCCCCCTCTGACCCTCGCGACGCCGGCGCCGTCTCTGACGGCCCCGCGATCGCCTGTGACGGCCCCGCCGTCCCCTCTGCCGGCCCCGCCGCTGCACCCGACGGCCCCGCTGTCCCCTCTGCCGGCCCCGCCGCTGCTTCAGACGGCCCCGCCGCTGCACCTAACGGCCCCGCCGTCCCCTCTGACGGCCCCGCCACTGCACCTAACGGCCCCGCCGTCCCCTCTGACGGCCCCGCCACTACACCTACCGGCCCCGCCGCTACCCCTGAAGGCCCCGCTGCTGTACCTGACGGCCCCGCCGCTTCACCTACCGGCCCCGCCACTACCCCTAACGGCCCAGCAGCTGCATCTCCCGGCCCCGCCGCCCCAGCAACTGCGCCGCCCCAGCAGCCGAGCCGCCCCAGCAACCGAGCCGCCCCAGCAGCCGGGCCGCCCCAGCAGCTGAGCCGCCCGAGCCGCCCGAGCCGCCGAGCCGCCCGAGCTGCCCAGCAGCCGACCCGCCGAGCCGCCCGAGCCGCCCGAGCCGCCCGAGCCGCCCGAGCCGCCTGCACTGCCCTGTCTGGTGAGCACTGAGCTTTACTCTGCGCACTGCCCTTACCCCACTGCTGTCATGGCTACCCCCAGTGTCCTCACCTTCGACGCTGAGGGCAGAGCCATCGACTTTGACGTGTGGGTAGACGACCTGCTGCTTTTCCTACAGTGCGACAGAGCTGACGGCCTCTCTCTCTTTGACCTCACTTCTGGTGCCTCTCCCGCCCCTGCTGCTACTGAGGATGCCACTGTTCGCTCACACTGGGCCACACGCAATGCTGCTGCACGTCTTGCTCTGCGTCGCCACCTCCCTCCCTCTGAGCGTGCACACTTTGGGTCGTACAAGAGTGCTCAGACCTTGTACGACGCCGTTATTGCACGCTACTCCACCCCTGCCACTGCTGCACTGAGCCGCCTCATGCTACCGTACCTCTTTCCCGACCTTGCTTCTTTTGCCACAGTCGCCGACCTCATTACCCACCTGCGCACTAGTGACGCTCGCTTCCGCGCTGCGCTTCCTGCTGAGTTCTGCGCTAAGAACCCCCCCCCCCAGTACTTCACTCTCTACTACATTGTCACCCGCCTCCCTGACTCCCTCCGCGGAGTCAGGGACGACTTACTCTCAGTCTGCCCCACCACTCTCACTGTTAACCTACTCAAGAAGTCCCTCCTAGCAGCCGAGAAGAGCATTCTCGCTGTAGGGGCCTCTCGTGGTGACCCGCGCACCCCCATCTTTGAGGGGTGTTCCCCCTCCCCCCTCCTGCCCTCTGTCGCCTCTGCTGCTACGGCCGACCTAGTTGGTTTTGAGTCGGTCGGTGCGGCGTCTGCCCTCAGTGGGAGACGTCGCTCTGGCAAGGGCAAAGGGGGCAGGAGCGGTGGTGGAGGCGGCGGGGGCGGTGGGAGCGGCCGTGGAGGCAGCGGAGGAGGTGGGGGTGGTAGCGGGAGTGGTGTCGGGAGTGGAGGTGTCAGCGGCGGCAGTGGAGGCGGGGGTGGCAGCGGCGGTGGTGGTGGGAGTGGAGGCGGAGGCGACGGTGGCGGCAGCGACGGTGGGAGTGGCGGTGGCAGCGGAGGTGGTGGCGGCGGCGGCGGAGGAGGCGGCGGAGGAGGTCGTGGCTCGTCGCAGAGGAGTGGCTCCGGTGGCGGTCAGCGCCAATAGCAGCGGCAGCAGCGTGGTCAGGAGACCCTCTCCCCGCAGCAGCTCCGTGAGTGGTACGCTGCACGTCAGAGGGGTGGGGGTACTGGTCCGTGCACCTACGTCTTGCGCACGGGCGACCGTGCGGGTGAGCCGTGTGGTGGTCCACACCCCGCCCAGCGCTGCTTCGGCCGCCTGACTGACGCTTGGCGCCGCCAGTTTCCTGACGCCTCTGAGATCCCTCGCTGGGACCAGCTGTCTAGGGCAGGAGTAGCTATCTTTGATCTTGACTTTGATGCTATTCTTGCTGCCATGTATGCTGTGACTATTAGTGAGGAGGGTGACTGTTACCGGTGTTTCCCGCCCGGCCCGGGCATTGGTACTGCGGCTCTAGGTGCTGTTGAGGCTGCTGCTCCAGGTGCTGGTGAGGCTGTCGCTCTAGGTGCCAGTGAGTCTGTGTCCTCAGGTGCTGGTGAGTCTGCTCTCTCAGGTACTGCGTCGGCTCCGCCCTCTCTCACCTTCACTCTTGACTCAGGGGCGTCTCGCTCCTTCTTTCGAGACCGCACCACACTCACGCCGCCTAGTCGGCCAGTGGCGGTCTCCCTGGCGGACCCCTCTGGGGGTCCTGTTCTGGCTCGCTACTCCACTGTCCTGCCGTGCCCTGCGGTCCCGTCTGGCGCCCTGTCCGGTCTCTACCTCCACTCGTTCTCTACGAACTTGGTGGCGGGTGCTGACCTACAGGATGCAGGGGTCGACCAGTTCACCCCTGCACGCCGACGGGACACCCACTGCACGGACGCGGACACGGGTCGACACTTGAACACGTTCACGCGTGGGCCGTGGTCGAGCCTGTACACACTAACTGTTCCGTCTCCTCCTCCCGCGTCTGGTCAGGTAGCTGCGTCGGGTCAGGTGTTTGCTGCAGCGTCCAGGTCTGGTCCTGAGTCTGCCCCCTGCTCGTGTCGCCTCCTGTCCCACGAGACCCTCCTGTAGCACCACAGGATGGGTCACCCCTCCCTGCCTCGTCTCCGGGGCATGGCCTCTCGCCTTCTTGTCTCTGGCCTTCCCCGGTCCCTCCCTCCCCTTCCTCCGGGGCCTGGCCCTCCCTGTGTCCCCTGTGTTGAGGGTCGACTGCGGGCTACCCCTCACTCCTCCCAGTTTCCTCCGACGGAGGCCCCGATGCAGACGCTTCACATGGACGTGTGGGGCCCAGCCCGCGTCCGTGGACAGGTTCACGAGCGCTACTTCCTGCTGGTGGTTGACGACTACTCGCGTTACACCACAGTCTTCCCCTTGCGCAGCAAGGGTGAGGTCACTGAGGTGTTGATCGACTGGATCCGCGCAGCTCGTCTCCAGCACAGGCGGAGCTTCGGCTTGGACTTTCCTGTTTTGCGTCTGCACTCGGATAGAGGCGGAGAGTTCTCCTCCGGCCTTCTGCGAGCCTACTGTCAGGCACGAGGCATCCGCCAGACCTTCACGCTTCCGGACTCTCCACAGCAGAATGGGATTGCTGAGCGCCGCATCGGCATTGTCATGGACGTCGCCCGTACGTCCATGGTGCATGCGGCTGCCCCCCATTTTCTGTGGCCGTTTGCGGTTCGATACGCCGCGCATCAGATCAACCTTCAGCCTAGGGTCTCCAGACCGGAGACCTCCTCAGCTTTGCTGTGGACGGGGAAGGTTGGCGATGCGTCGGCGTTCCGTGTCTGGGGATCTCGGGCGTTTGTTCGCGACTTGTCTGCGGACAAGCTGTCCCCTCGTGCTGCTCCTTGCGTCTTCCTGGGTTTCCCCCCTGACGCACCTGGGTGGCAGTTTTACCACCCCACCTCTCGTCGTGTTCTGTCCTCCCAGGACGTCACGTTCGACGAGTCGGTTCCCTTCTACCGGCTCTTCCCCTACCGCACTCCGTCCCTCCCCCCCCCGCCCCTCTTCCTGGTCCCAGGTCCCCCCCCGGTAGACCCCCTCCCCCCTCAGGGTCCTGCCCCTTCACGTGTGTCTCAGGTAGACGCGGTCGAGCCTGTTGAGGTCACTGGTGACTCTGGTGCTGCTGCGGGTGCGGAGCCTCGGGGTGCTGAGACTAGGGGTGCGGAGACTGGGGTGGCTGAGCCTGGGGGTGCTGAGACTGGGGGTGCTGAGACTAGGGGTGCTGAGCTTGGGGGTACTGAGCCTTGGGGTGCTGCGACTGGGGGTGCTGAGCCTAGGGGTGCTGAGCCTGGGGGTACTGAGCCTGGGGGTGCTGTGACTGGGGGTGCTGAGCGTGGGGGTGCTGAGCCTGGGGGTGCTGTGCCTGGGGGTGCTGAGCCTGGGGGTTCTGCGTCTGGGAGTGCTGCGCCTGCTGCTTCTGTTCCTGGTGGTTCTCCAGACCGTTCTTCGCGCCGCGAGCCGCTCTCTCCTCTGGAGCTGCGTGAGTGGTTTGCCCGGCGCTGGAGGCGAGCTGCTGGAGCCGGGGGTACTGCGGGTGCTGGAGGTTCCGTTGCTGCCGAGGGAGCTGGTACCACGGGTCCCGGAGGTGCTCGTACTGAGGGTACTGGAGCTGCCGGGCCCGGGGGTGCCTCTGGAGCTGGAGCTGCTGCGGGTGCTGGCGCTGAGGCTACGACTGTCGGTCCTACTGCGGGTACTTCTGCAGCTGCTGGTGGTGCTGGAGTTGGAGCTGCTACTGGTGCTGGTGCTGCCTCTGGAGGTGTTGGTGCTGTCCCTGCTGTCTCTGGCGGTGCTGCGCGGCCTCGGCCGTACTTCGTTCCGCTCCTTCAGCAGGTTCTTGGTCTCCCGCCTTCCACTGGTCCTTCTCCTCCCGTAGAGTGTCCGCAGCCTGTCCCGTCACGGTCACAGTTACAGCCCGCCTCTCCTCTGCCTTCTCCTTCTCCCTACGCTGGTCCTACTGGAGGTCTTGCTGAGCGTCGTGAGCCTGCGTCCCGCCCTGTGTCGCCAGTCCGAGCTGCTCGCACTAGTGGTCGCGCTTCGCGTCAGCGTCCTCCTCCTGTCCCTTGCACGCACCAGATGTCTCTGCGTCCGTCCACTGCTCCTCTTCGTGCCCCTTTGCCTTCTCCTGAATCTTCTCTTCCTACTCTTGCCGACCCGGAGTCGGACTCTCACCGTGCTGCCAGTCCTACTGTCACGTGTCTTCTTGCTACTCTTGTCACTGACCCTTCCTTTGAGTCCGCTGCTGCGTCTGCCCTAGTTGCTGAGCTTGTCGACTTTGCTGCTGCGTGTCGTCTGGACTACGCTGCCAGTCTTGTTGCTGAGTCTGCTGAGTCTGCGTCTGATGCGTCTGCGTCTGCCTGTCCTCCGTCCGTCGGGGGTGACTGTGCTCTTGGCACGGACGTCCTTGAGGACAGGCAGGAGGAGTTCCAGTGCTTTGCCGCCGCTTTGCCCCATCTCGTGTCCATGCTTGTTGCCCCTGAGGGAGACCCGGATGCTCTAGACATCCCGACCCCACGCTCTTACGCAGAGGCGATGGCCGGTCCCTACTCCTCTCAGTGGCAGTCAGCCATGGACGCAGAGATGGCTTCCTGGAAGTCCACAGGCACCTACGTTGACGCTGTTCCCCCTCCTGGGGCGAACATTGTCAGTGGCATGTGGATCTTTAGGGTGAAGCGGGCGCCGGGTTCTCCGCCTGTCTTCAAGGCGCGCTACGTGGCTCGTGGCTTCAGTCAGCGACAGGGAGTTGACTTCTTTCAGACCTTCTCCCCGACCCCGAAGATGACCACTCTTCGGGTTCTACTGCACGTCGCTGCTCAGCGTGACTACGAGCTACACTCTCTTGACTTCAGCACTGCTTTCCTGTAGGGCCGCCTGCACGAGGAGATCTGGCTGCGCCGCCCTCCTGGCTTCACTGGGTCGTTCCCTCCTGGTACTTAGTGGAGCCTCCGGCGGCCAGTCTACGGTCTCCGCCAGGCGCCGCGTGAGTGGCACGACACACTGAGGACTACACTTGCGGCTCTTGGGTTTGCTCCTTCTACTGCTGACCCGTCGCTGTTTCTGCGCACCGACACCTCGCTGCCGCCGTTCTACATCCTCGTGTACGTCGACGACTTGGTCTTTGCCACTGCGGACACTGCCGCACTCGCCCACGTGAAGTCCGAGCTGCAGAAGAGACATACGTGCACAGACCTGGGTGAACTGACAAGCTATCTTGGCTTGCAGATCACCCGGGACAGAGCACGCTGCACCATTACCCTGACTCAGTCACACATGGTGCAGCAGGTCCTTCAGCGCTTCGGCTTCACGTACTCCTCGCCTCAGTCCACTCCTTTGCCTACGGGACACTCGCTCTCAGCTCTGTCTTCGGATGAGTCCGTAGAGTCGAGTGGTCTGTATCCAGAGCTTGTGGGCTGCCTCATGTACCTGATGACTTGCACTGGACCTGACCTCGCATACCCTCTCAGCATCTTAGCACGCTATGTTGCTCCCGGCCGTCACCGGAAGGAGCACATGGATGCAGCTAAGAGGGTGTTGCGCTACTTGTGCAGTACGTCGGGCATGGGGCTAGTGCTTGGAGGGCGTGAGCGGCCTGTGCTCACTGGGCACTCAGACGCTTCTTGGGTTGACGACCAGGCTACTCAGAGGTCGTCTCAGGGTTACACCTTCAGTCTTGGCTCTGGCTCTGTCTCTTGGCGCTCTACTCGCTCTTCTTCGGTTCTCAGCTCCAGCTGTGAGGCTGAGATCTACGCCACGGCCATGGCTGCCGAGGAGCTTTGCTGGCTCACCTACCTGCTGACTAACCTTGGAGAGCGGCCTCGTTCTCCTCCAGTGCTGTACGTCGACAACAAGGCAACCATTGCCTTGTGTGAGGAGCACAGACTGGAGCACAGGACGAAGCACATTGCTCTGCGCTACTTCCTTGCTCGAGAGCTGCAGCAGCGTGGTCAGCTTCGCCTGCGTTTCGTGGCCACTGAGGCCAACACTGCTGATGTGTTCACCAAGGCACTTCCGCCTCGTGACCATCAGCGCTTTTGCACTCTGCTAGGCCTTGTGCCCACTGGGCCTCACTTGCTTACCTCTTGACCTTGCTTGTACTGCTGCATATATATATCTCCTTGCTCTTGCTTGTTTAGCACTGTTATATATATATGCTCTGCTGCATGTGAACTGGCCTTGTGGCCTTGACCTTGTGCTCGGAATTTGTGTGGTATCCTTGAGATCCACCCTGAGCTTGCTTTGCTTTGCTTTGCTTTGCTTGACTGGTCTTGTGACCCCTTGCTCTCCCCCACTTTGCCTATGGGGGTGTGTCAGATGATTATATTACTGATGCATATATTTAGGCTGTAGTGGGGTAGCCCATAGGGGGTAGAACTCAATTAGGGTTGGTACTTGTACTTGTTTCATTTCATAGTGCACTCATTTCCTCGCCTCTATCTCAACATCCCATAGGGGGTACAACCCAACTAGGGTTTCATATTTGTACTCGCTTCATTCATAGTTCACACCATTCTCGTTCTAATCTTCTCATGGTATCGAGCAGGTTCCCCCTTGGGAACTGTGCTTAGGGCCCACCACATCAAGTTTTTTTTTTCCTGCCCGAAGCGCGCTCAGCTCGAGTCGCGCTCCGGGCCCTCACTTCGTCGAGCCGCTCTAGCGGCCCTTCACTGCGGCCCCGCCGCCTGTCTCAGCGGCCTCGCCGCCCTTTTCTGCGGCCCCGCCGCCTCTCTCGTTGCGGCCCCGCCGCCCTTCACGGCGGCCTCGCCACCCGTCTCAGCGGCCCAGCCGCCCGTCTTCGCGGCCCCGCCGCCTCTCTCGCTGCGGCCCCGCCGCCCGTCTCAGCGGCCCCGCCGCCTGTCTTCGCGGCCCCGCCGCCTCTCTCGCTGCGGCCCCGCCGCCTCTCACTTCGGCCCCGCCGCCCGTCTCTACGGCCCCGCAGCCCGTCTCCGCGGCCCCGCCGCCTCTCATTGCGGCCACGCCGCCCGTCTCAGCGGCCCCGCCACCCGTCTTCGCGGCCCCGCCGCCTCTCACTTCGGCCCCGCCGCCCGTCTCTGCGGCCCCGCCGCCCGTCTCCGCGGCCCCGCCGCCTCTCTAGCTGCGGCCCCGCCGCCTCTCACTGCGGCCCCGCCGCCCCTCTCGCTGCGGCCCCGAGCCCTACCAGCGGCCCTACGGCCCTACACCGCCCGCGCCACCCGAGCTGCCCGACCCGCCCGAGCCGCCCGAGCCGCCCGAGCTCCCCGACCTGCCCGAGCCGCCCGAGCCGCCTGAGCTGCTGAGGAGCCGAGCCGCCCGACCCGCCCGAGCCGCCCGAGCCGCCTGAGTCGCCCGAGCCCCCTGAGCCGCTGAGGAGCCAAGCCGCCCGACCCGCTCGAGCCGCCCGAGCCGCCTGAGCCGCTGTGGAGCCGAGCCGCCCGAGCCGCCCGAACCGCAGTTGCTGCTGAGCCGTCCGAGCAGCCGCGTTGCTGTGCTGCTGAGCTGCCCGACCCGCCCTGTCTGGTGAGAGCAGCGCTCCTGTCACTGCACTGCCCCTGTCCTACAGGTAGTACTACTAGGCTACTGTCATCATGGCTACCCCTAGTGTCCTCGCTTTTGATGCTGAGGGTCGGGCCATTGACTTTGAGGTCTGGGTAGACGACCTGCAGCTGTTCTTACAGTGCGATAGGGCAGACGGCCTCTCTCTTTTTGACCTTACCTCTGGCGCTTCCCCTGCCCCTGCTGCTGATGCTGACGCCACTTTTCGCTCCCAGTGGGCCACGCGCGACGCTGCTGCACGTCTTGCTGTGCGTCGCCACCTCCCTACCTCCGAGCGTGCGCACTTTAGTCAGTACAAGAGTGCTCAGACCTTGTACGATGCTGTAGTCGCGCGCTACTCCTCCCCTGCCACTGCTGCACTGAGCCGTCTCATGCTACCGTACCTCTTCCCTGACCTTGCTGCCTTTCCCACCTTCGCTGACCTCATTACGCACCTCCGCACTAGTGACACTCGCTACCGCGCTGCACTCCCTGCTGACTTCTGCGCCAAGAACCCCCCCCTCCCATGTACATCACTCTGTACTTTCTAGTCACTCGCCTTCCTGACTCCCTTCGTGTAGTCAGGGACCACTTTCTCTCAGTCTGTCCCACCACACTCACTGTCGATCTCCTCGAGAAGGCCCTCTTAGCAGCGGAGAGGAGTATAGTCGCTGTAGGAGCCTCTCGAGGTGACCCGCGCACCCCCATCTTTGAGGGGTGTTCCTGTCAGAGTATTATAAATGATGCATGTTTGTAGGCTATAGTGGGGTAGCACATATGGGGTACAGCTTTCTAGGGTTGTATTTGTACCCAACTCTGACTTAGTCATTCTCATTCCTGTTCATTCTTTTTACATGGTATAGAGCGGGTCCCTCCTAAGGACCGGTTTTTTTTTTAAGGGCCCACCCACGATTTTTTTTTTCCTGCCCGGAGCGCGCCCTATTCTCCCCGAGGCGCGCTCCCCCATAGTGCTTGTCGCGCTGCCCTTGTGGCGCCCCGAGAGTCGCGCGCGCGACTTCTTTTTTTTCGCGCGCGGGGTCCGGGCCCCACGTCGCGCTGGCCTTACGGCCGCGCCGCGCCGCCCTCTCGGCTCTGCCGCGCCGCGCCGCCCTCACGCCGGCCGCGCGGCCTCTTCGTCGCTGCAGCGGGCCCCGTCACCTGACGGCCCCGCCGTCCTACTCCCGGCCCCGCCGCTGCACCCTGCCGGCCCCGCCGCTGCACCTCTGTCGGCCCCGCCGCTGCACCCTAACGGCCCCGCCGTCCCCTGTCACGGCCCCGCCGTCCCCTGTCTCGGCCCCGCCGCTGCACCCTGACGGCCCCGCCACTGCACCAGTCGGCCCCGCCGCTGCACCCTGACGGCCCCGCCGTCCCCTGTCCCGGCCCCGCCGCTGCACCCTGCCGGCCCCGCCGCTGCACCCTGACGGCCCCGCCGTCCCCTGTCACGGCCCCGCCGTTGCACTCTGCCGGCCCCGCCGCTGCACCCTGACGGCCCCGCCGTCCCTTGTCCCGGCCCCGTCCTGCACCCGAGCCGCCCTGCCGCCGAGCCGCCCGGGAGCCGAGCAGCCCTGCACCCGAGCCGCCCTGCCGCCGAGCAGCCCGGGAGCCGAGCCGCCCTGCACCCGAGCCGCCCTGCCGCCGAGCCGCCCGGGCGCCGAGCCGCCCTGCACCCGAGCCGCCCTGCCGCCGAGCCGCCCGGGAGCCGAGCCGCCCAGCGGCCGAGTCACTGAGTCGCCGAGCCGCCCTTCTGCGGAGTTTCCCGGCCTGCCCTGCCTGGTGAGCACGGTCGCACTGTCACTGCGTGCTCTTCCCCTACTGCTTGCACTGCTTCGCTGTCGTCGTCATGGCTACCCCTAGTGTCCTAGCTTTTGACGCTGAGGGTCGCGCCATTGATTTTGAGGTCTGGTTAGACGACCTGCAGCTGTTCTTACAGTGCGACAGGGCTGACGGCCTTTCTCTCTTTGACCTCACCTCTGGCGCCTCTCCTGCTCCTGCTGCTGATGCTGATCCCACTGTCCACTCTCAGTGGGCCACTCGCGATGCTGCTGCACGTCTTGCTGTGCGTCGCCACCTCCCTACCTCTGAGCGTGCGCACTTTAGTCAGTACAAGAGTGCTCATACCTTGTACGACGCTGTAGTTGCGCGCTACTCCTCCCCTGCCACTGCTGCACTGAGCCGTCTCATGCTTCCCTACCTCTTTCCTGCCCTCTCTGCCTTTCCCACTGTCGCTGATCTCATTACGCACCTCCGCACTAGTGACACTCGCTACCGCGCCGCCCTTCCTGCCGAGTTCTGCGCTAAGAACCCACCCCCCATGTACATCGCTCTCTACTACGTAGTCGCGCGTCTCCCTGACTCCCTTCGCGTCGTCAGGGACCACTTTCTCGCAGTCTGTCCCACCACCCTCACCGTCGACCTCCTCGAGACGGCCCTCCTCGCAGCGGAGAAGAGCATAGTCGCTGTAGGTGCTTCTCGTGGTGACCCTCGCACCCCCATCTTTGAGGGGTGCTCTCCTTCCCCCTTGCTGCCCTCTGTTGCCTCTGGTGCTGCTGCCGACCTGCTTGGTCTTGAGTCGGTCGGCGCGGCGTCTGCCCCTAGTGGGAGACGTCGCTCCAGCAAGGGCAAGGGGGGCAAGGGCGCGGGTGGAGCTGGAGGGGGCGGTGGCGGTGGCGGCGGTGGCGGCGGAGGGAGTGGGGGTGGCGGCGGGACTAGTGGCGGGGGTGGTGGTGGTGGTGGTGGTGGCAGCAGCGGCGGAGACGGTGGTAGTGGTGCCAGCGGTGGTGGTGGAGGCAGCGGCGGAGGTGGAGGCGGCGGGGGTGGAGGCGGTGGAGGCGGCAGCGGAGGAGGCAGTGGTGGTGGAGGAGGTGGAGCTGGTCGGGGTGGTACCCAGCAGCGTAGCGGCGGTGGTGGTGGCCAGCGCTCGCAGCGGCAGCAGCAGCAGCGCTCGCGGGACATCCCTTCGCCTCAGCAGCTTCGTGAGTGATACGCTGGGCGTCAGAGGGGTGGGGGTACTGGTCCCTGCACCTACGTTCTTCGTTCCGGCGACCGCGCTGGTGAGCAGTGTGGGGGTGCCTACGCTGCCCAGCGCTGCTTTGGCCGCCTGACGGACGCTTGGCGTCAGCAGTTCCCTGGGGCTACTGAGATCCCTCGCTGGGATGAGCTTCTTAGGGCTGGTGTGCGATCTTTGATCTTGATTTTGATGCTATCCTTGCTGCTATGTATGCTGTGACTTATAGTGAGGAGAATGAGGGTTACCGGTGTTTCCAGCCCGACCCGGGCATTGGTACTGCTGCGCTAGGTGCTTGTGAGGCTGCTGCTCTAGGTGCCAGTGCGTCTGCGCTCTCAGGTACTGGTGAGGCTGCGCTCTCAGGTACTGCGTCGTCCTCGTCCTCCCTCACTTTCACACTTGACTCCGGGGCTTCTCGCTCCTTCTTTCGAGACCGCACTACCCTTACGCCGCTCGACCGGCCGGTTGCAGTCTCCCTTGCTGACCCCTCTGGGAGTCCTGTCCTGTCTCACTTCTCCACTGTCCTCCCGTGTCCGGCTGCCCCTTCGGACACCCTGTCTGGTCTGTACCTTCCCTCGTTCTCTACGAACTTGGTGAGTGGAGCGGACCTGCAGGATGTGGGGGTTCACCAGTTCACTCCTGCGAGTCAGCGGGTGACCCACTGCACGGAGGCACGCACAGGCCGACACCTGGCCACGTTCTCACGTCGGCCGGGGTCGAGTCTCTACACCCTGACCGTTGAGTCTCCTCCTGTCCCTGCGTCTGGTCAGGTGGCTGCGTCAGGTCAGGTGCTTGCTGCTGCGTCCCGGTCAGGTCCTGAGTCTGCCCCCTGTTCTTGTCGACTCCTGTCTCACGAGACTCTCCTGTGGCACCACCGTCTTGGCCACCCCTCCTTGCCCCGTCTTCGGAGCATGGCTTCCCGTGTCCTTGTCTCTGGTCTTCCCCAGTCTCTCCCTCCTCTCCCCTCCGGGCCAGGACCTTCCTGTGTCCCCTGTGTCGAGGGTCGCCTCCGGGCTACTCCTCACTCCTCCCACTTCCCCCCGACAGAGGCTCCCCTGCAGACGCTTCACATGGATGTGTGGGGCCCAGCCCCCGTCCGTGGGCAGGGTCACGAGCGCTACTTCCTGTTGGTGGTTGACGACTACTCGCGTTACACCACAGTCCTCCCCTTGCGCAGCAAGGGTGCGGTCACTGAGGTGCTGATCGACTGGATCCGCGAGGCTCGTCTCCAGCTCAGGAAGAGCTTCGGCTCTGACTTCCCTGTTCTGCGTCTGCACTCGGACAGGGGCGGAGAGTTCTCTTCTCGCCTTCTGCGAGACTACTGTCGTGCACGCGGGATCCGCCAGACCTTCACGCTTCCGGACTCACCACAGCAAAATGGGATTGCTGAGCGCCGCATTGGCATGGTCATGGATGTCGCTCGTACGTCCATGATGCATGCGGCTGCCCCCCATTTTCTGTGGCCGTTTGCGGTGAGGTACGCGGCGCATCAGCTCAACCTTCACCCCCGGGTCTCTAGGCCTGCGATGTCCCCAGCCTTGCTGTAAACGGGGAAGGTTGGCGATGCGTCTGTGTTCCGTGTCTGGGGATCTCGGGCGTTTGTCCGCGACTTGTCTGCGGACAAGTTGTCCCCTCGTGCCGCTCCCTGTGTCTTCCTTGGCTTCCCCACTGACGCCCCAGGGTGGCAGTTTTACCACCCCTCCTCTCGTCGTGTTCTGTCCTCCCAGGACGTCACGTTCGACGAGTCAGTCCCCTTCTACCGTCTCTTCCCCTACCGCGCTCCTTCCCTCCCACCTCCCCCGGACTTCCTTGTGCCGGTTCCCCCCCCGGTAGACCCCCTCCCCCCTCAGGTTCCTGCCCCCTCAGGTGTGTCCCAGGTAGACGCCGTTGACCCAGTCGAGGTTACTGGTGACTCTGGTGCTGCTGCGAGTGCTGAGCGTGGGGGTGCTGACTCTGGGGGTGCTGTGCGCGGGGGTCCTGAGCCTGGGGGTGCTACTGCTGGGGGTGCTGGGCCTGAGGGTGCTCCTGCGGAGGGTGCGGAGCCTGGGGGTGCTGAGCCGGGGGGTGCTGTGCCTGGAGGTGCTGGGTCTGGGGGTGCTGGGTCGAGAGCTGCTGAGCCTGGGGGTGCTGAGCTGGGAGCTGCTGAGCCTGGGGGTGCTGCGTCTGGAGCTGTTGAGCCTGGGGTTTCTCCTACTGCTGCGTCTCGCCGGGAGCCCCTCTCTCCACAGGAGCTGCGCGAGTGGTTCGCTCGCCGCTGGAGGCGTGCTGCTGAGTCTGGAGGTGCTGCTGGAGCTGGAGTTGGAGCTTCTTCGACGGTCGAGGGTGCCGGTGCTGCCGGTCCCGGAGCTGCTGGACCTGCGGGTCCTCCTGGAGCCGGAGCTGCTGAGGGCGTTGGTGCTGAGCCTACTGCTGTTGGTCCGGCCGCTGGAGGTGTGGGTGGCGCTGGTGCTGTCGCTGAGGGTGCTGGTACTGTCCCTGCTGAGTCTGGAGCTGCCGCGCGGCCTCGGTCGTACTTCGTTCCGCTCCTGCAGCAGGTTCTTGGTCCTTCTCCTCCGGTAGAGGGTCCACCGCCTGTCCAGGCGCAGTCCCTACTGGGGCCTTCCTCTCCACTGCCTGCTCCCTCTCCTTACACTGGTCCTACTGGAGGTCTTGCTGAGCGCCGTGAGTCTGCGTCTCGTCCCGCGTCGCCTGTTCGTGCTGCTCGCGCTAGTGGTCGCAGTTCGCGTCAGCGTCCTCCTCCTGTCCCTGGCACACACCGGATGTGTCTGCGTCCGTCCACTGCTCCTCTGCGTGCCCCTTTGCCTTCTCCTCATGAGTCCTCTCTTCCTGCGCTTGCCGACCCTGAGTCGGACTCTCTTCGTGCTGCCAGTCCTACTGTCACGCGTCTGCTTGCTACTGTCGTCACTGACCCCTCTTTTGAGTCCACTGCTGCGTCTGCTCTTGTCGCTGAGCTCGTCGACTTTGCTGCTCGCTGCCGTCTAGACTACGCTGCTAGTCTTGTTGCTGAGTCTGCGTCTGTCTGTCCTCCGTCCGTCGGGGGTGAGTGTGCTCTTGGCACGGACGTCCTAGAGGACAGGCAGGAGGAGTTACAGTGTCTGGCTGCTGCTTCACCTCATCTCGCGTCTGTACTGCTTGCTCCTGAGGGAGACCCGGATGCACTAGACATCCCGACTCCGCTCTCTTACGCGGAGGCCGTAGAGGGTCCCTACTCCTCTCAGTGGCAGGCAGCTATGGATGCAGAGATGGCTTCCTGGAAGTCCACAGGCACCTACGTTGACGCAGTTCCCCCTCCTGGGGCGAACATCGTCAGTGGCATGTGGATCTTCAGGGTGAAGCGGCCGCCGGGCTCTCCACCTGTCTTCAAGGCGCGGTACGTTGCTCGTGGCTTCAGTCAGCGGCAGGGAGTTGACTACTTTCAGACCTTCTCTCCCACCCCGAAGATGACCACTCTTCGGGTGCTGCTGCACATAGCCGCTCAGCGCGACTACGAGCTTCACTCTCTCGACTTCAGCACTGCGTTCTTGCAGGGTAGCCTGCACGAGGAGATCTGGCTGCGCCGTCCGCCTGGCTGCACTGGGACTTTCCCTCCTGGCACCTAGTGGAGCCTCCGACGGCCAGTCTACGGTCTCCGCCAGGCACCGCGTGAGTGGCACGACACACTGAGGACTACGCTTGCGGCTCTTGGGTTTGCTCCCTCTACTGCTGACCCGTCGCTGTTTCTGCGCACCGACACTTCACTGCCGCCGTTCTACATCCTCGTGTACGTCGACGACTTGGTCTTTGCCACAGCGGACACTGCTGGACTCGCCTACGTGAAGTCCGAGCTGCTGAAGAGACACACGTGCACAGACCTGGGTGAACTGCGCAGCTACCTTAGCTTGCAGATCACTCGGGACAGAGCACGCCGCACCATTACCTTGACTCAGTCACACATGGTGCAGCAGGTCCTTCAGCGCTTCGGCTTCACGTACTCCTCGCCTCAGGCCACTCCTCTGCCTACTCGCCACTCACTCTCAGCTCTGCCTTCGGATGAGTCCGTAGAGTCGAGTGGTCCGTATGTAGAGCTTGTTGGCTGCCTCATGTACCTGATGACCTGCACACGACCTGACCTTGCATACCCTCTGAGCATTCTTGCACGCTATGTTGCTCCTGGGAGACACCGACCAGAGCACATGGCAGCAGCGAAGAGGGTATTGCGCTACCTATGCAGTACGTCGGGCATGGGGCTAGTGCTTGGAGGGCGGAGTCCAGTGGTCCTTACAGGCCATGCGGACGCTTCTTGGGCTGACGACCAGGCTACGCAGCGGTCGTCACAGGGTTACACCTTCAGCCTTGGTTCCGGCTCTGTCTCGTGGCGGTCTTCTCGCTCGTCTTCAGTTCTCGGCTCCAGTTGTGAGGCTGAGATCTACGCCGGGGCCATGGCTGCACAGGAGCTTCGCTGGCTCACCTACCTGCTGACTGACCTTGGAGAGCCGCCTCGTTCTCCTCCAGTGCTGTACGTAGACAACAAGGCCATGCTGGCCTTGTGTCGAGAGCAGCGCTTGGAGCACAGAACGAAGCACATTGCTCTCCGCTACTTCCTTGCTTGTGAGCTGCAGCAGCGTGGTCAGTTGCGACTTGCGTACGTGGCCTCTGAGGCCAACACTGCTGATGTGTTCACCAAGGCACTTGCGCCTTGTGACCATCAGCGCTTTTGCACCCAGCTGGGTCTTGTGCCTGTCTTCCCTCACTTGCTCTCCCCTTGACTTCACTTGTACTGTGACATATATATATACCTGCTCTTACTTGTCTAGTTTTATATATATGTCTGTCCTCCTGCATGTGAACTGGCCTCTGGCCCTGCTCTTGTGCTCGGACTGTGTGGTGACTTTGTGATCCACCCTGAGCTTGCTTGCTTCTAGGGTTGTATTTGTACCCAACTCTGACTTAGTCATTCTCATTCCTGTTCATTCTTTTTACAGTTCCCCCTCCCCCATGCTGCCCTCTGTTGCCTCTGCTGCTACGGCCGACCTCCTTGGTCTTGAGTCAGTCGGTGCGGCGTCTGCCCCTAGCGGGAGACGCCGCCCTGGCAAGGGCAAGGGGGGCAAGGGAGCTGGAGGAGCGGGCGGTGGAGGTGGAGGTGGAGGCGGTGGGGGTAGTGGGGGTGGCGGTGGGAGTGGAGGTGCGGGTGGGGGGGTCGGTGGTGGCGGTGGAGGCGGAGGCGGCGGCGGCGGTGGCGGTGGGAGCGGAGGTGGCAGAGGAGGCGGCGGTGGAGGCGGCGGTGGAGGTGGCGGTGGAGGTGGCGGCAGTAGCGGAGGCGGCGGAGGCGGTGGGGGTGGCGGTGGAGCTGGTTGCGGGCCTTCGCAGAGGAGTGGCTCCGGTAGTGGCGCGCGCCAGCAGCAGCAGCGCGGTCGTGAGACCCTGTCCCCAAAGCAGCTCCGTGAGTGGTACACTGCACGCCAGCGGGGTGGGGGTTTTGGTCCGTGCACCTACGTCCTGCGCACCGGCGACCGTGCGGGTGAGCAGTGTGGGGGTCCGCACCCCACCTAGCGCTGCTTTGGCCGCCTGACGAACGCGTGGCGTCACCAGTTCCCGGAGGCCTCAGAGATTCCTCGCTGGGGCGAGCTGTCTAGGGCGGGTGTTGCCATCTTTGATCTTGACTTTGATGCTATTCTCTCTGCCATGTATGTTGTGTCTCATAGTGATGAGGGTGACTGCTACCGCTGTTTCCCGCCCGATCCGGGCATTGGGGCTGCTGCTCTAGGTGCTAGTGTGTTTGCGTCCTCAAGTACTGGTGAGTCTGTGCTCTCAGGTACTACGTCGGCTTCGGCCTCCCTCACCTTCACTCTTGACTCTGGGGCGTCTCGCTCCTTCTTTCGGGACCGCACCACTCTCACGCCGCTGAGTCGGCCCGGTTGCGGTGTCTCTGGCTGACCCCTCCAGGGGTCCTGTACTGTCTCGCTTCTGCACAGTCCTTCCGTGTCTGGCGGCTCCCTCTGGCACTCTGTCTGGTCTCTACCTCCCCTCGTTCTCGACGAACCTGGTGAGTGGTGCTGACCTAGAGGATGGGGGAGTACACCTGTTCACTACTGCGCGTCAGCGGGTGACGCACTATACAGAGGCTAGCACAGGCCGGCACCTGGCTACGTTTACCCGTCAGCCGGGGTCGAGCCTGTACACACTGACCACTGCGTCTCCTCCCGTTACTGAGTCTGGTAGAGTCGCTTCGTCCGGTCAGGTGTTTGCTGCAGCGTCTAGGTCTGGTCCTGAGTCTGCCCCCTGTTCGTGTCGTCTCTTGTCTCATGAGACTCTCCTCTGGCACCACCGTCTTGGTCACCCCTCTCTGCTTTGGCTCAAAGGCATGGCCTCCCGTCTTCTTGTGTCTGGTCTCCCCTGGTCCCTCCCTCCCCTTCCTTAGGGCCCTGGCCCTGCCTGTGTCCCCTGTGTCAAGGGGCGCCAGCGGGCTGCCCCTCACTCCTCCCAGTTTCCTCCGACAGAGGCCCCGTTGCAGACGCTTCACATGGACGTGTGGGGCCCGGCCCGCATCCGTGGACACGGTCACGAGCGCTACTTCCTGCTCGTTGTTGAAGACTACTCGCGTTACACCACGCTCCTCCCCTTGCGCAGAAAGGGTGATGTCACTGAGGTGCTGATCGACTAGATCCGCGCGGCTCGTCTCCAGCTCAGGCGGAGCTTTGGCTCGGACTTTCCTGTTCTGCGTCTGCACTCGGACAGAGGCGGAGAGTTTTCCTCTAGCCTACTACGAGCCTACTGTCGCGCACGAGGCATCCGTCAGACCTTCACACTTCCGGACTCACCGCAGCAAAATGGGATTGCTAAGCGCCGCATTGGCATGGTCATGGACGTCGCTCGTACGTCTATGATGCATGTGGCTGCCCCCCATTTTTTGTGGCCGTTCGCGGTCAGGTACGCGGCGCATCAGATCAACCTCCACCCCAGGGTCTCCAGGCCGGAGACCTCCCCAGCCTTACTGTGGACGCGGAAGGTTGGCGATGCGTCGGCGTTCCAGGTCTGGGGATCTCAGGCGTTTGTCTGCGACTTGTCTGCGGACAAGCTGTCCCCTCGTGCTGCTCCTTGCGTCTTCCTGGGGTTCCCCCTTGACGCGCCTCGGTGGCAGTTCTACCACCCCACCTCTCGACGTGTTCTGTCCTCCCAGGACGTCACGTTTGACGAGTCGGTCCCCTACTACCGCCTCTTCCCCTACCGCACTCCGTCCCTCCCCCCACCCCCGCTCTTCCTTGTACCTGTTCCCCCCAAGGTAGACTCCCTCCCCCCTTAGGGTCCTGCCCCTTCACGTGTGTCCCAGGTAGACGCAGTCGAGCCTGTCGAGGTCACTGGTGACTCTGGTGCTGCTGGGGGTGCTGAGCCTGGGGGTGCTGGACCTGGGGGTGCGGAGTCTGGGGGTGCAGAGCCTGGGGGTACTACGTCTGGGGGTGCTGAGCCTGGGGGTACTGAGCCTGGGGGTGCTGAGCCTGGGGGTTGTAAGCTTGGGGGTGCTACGCCTGGGGGTGCTGAGCCTGGAGGTGCTGGGCCTGGGGGTGCTGGGAGTGGAGGTGCTCCGCCTGGAGGTTCTCCGGGTGCTTCTTCTCGCCGGGAGCCACTCTCTCCACAGGAGCTGCGCGAGTGGTTTGCCCGGCGCTGGCGCCGTACTGCTGGTGCTGGAGGTTATTCGGCTGCTGAGGGTGCTGCGGTCGCGGGTCCCGGAGGTGCTCGTACTAGGAGTACTGGAGCTGCTGGGCCTACGAGTTCGACAGGAGCTGGTGCTGCTGAGGGTGTTGGCGCTGAGACTACCGCTGGCGGTCCTACTGGAGTTGCTCCTGGTGCTGCTGGAGGTGCTGCTGGAGCTGGTGCTCCTGCTAAGGGTACTGGTGCTGTCCCTGCTGCCTCTGGCGCCGTCACGCGGCCTCGTCCGTACTTTGTTCCACTCCTGCAGCAAGTTCTTGGTCTTCCTCCTTCTACTGGTCCTCCTCCTCCCTTAGAGTGTCCACAGCCTATCCCGTCATAGTCACAACTACAGCGTGCCTCCCCTCTGCCTGCTCCTTCTCCCTACGCTGGTCCTACTGGAGGTCTTACTGAGCGTCGTGAGCCTATGTCTCGTCCTGCGTCGCCTGTTAGAGCTGCTCGCGCTAGTGGTCGCAGTTCGCGCTAGCGTCCTCCTCCTGTCCCTAGTACGCACCAGATGTCTCCGCGTCCGTCTTTTACTCCTCTCCAGATGCCCCTTTGCCTTCCCCTCCTGAGTCCTCTCTTCCTGCACTTGCCGACCCTGAGTCGGACTCTCTTCGTGCTGCCAGTCCTACTGTCACGCGTCTCCTTGCTACTGTTGTCACTGACCCTTCTTTCGAGTCTACTGCTGGGTCTGCTCTCGTTACTGAGCTCGTTGACTTTGCTGCTCGCTGTCGCTTAGACTACGCTGCTAGTCTTGTCGCTGAGTCTGAGTCTGTCTGTCCTCCGTCCGTCGGGGGTGAGTGTGCCCTTGGCACGGACGTCCTTAAGGACAGGCAGGAGGAGTTCCAGTGTCTGGCAGCTGCTTCACCTCATCTCGTGTCCGTACTACTTACCCCTGAGGGAGACCCGGATGCACTTTACATCCCGACTCCGCGCTCTTACGCGGAGGCGATAGAGGGTCCCTACTCCTCTCAGTGGCAGGCAGCTATGGATGCAGAGATGGCTTCCTGGAAGTCCACAGGCACCTACGTTGACGCTGTCCCCCCTCCTGGGGCGAACATCGTCAGTGGCATGTGGATCCTCAGGGTGAAGCGGCCGCCGGGTTCTCCGCCTGTCTTCAAGGCGCGTTACGTGGCTCGTGGCTTCAGTCAGCGGCAGGGAGTTGACTACTTTCAAACCTTCTCCCTTACCCCGAAGATGACCACTCTTTGGGTACTGCTGGACGTTGCTGCTCACCGTGACTATGAGCTCCACTCTCTCGACTTCAGCATAGCTTTCTTGCAGAGCAGCCTGCACGAGGAGATCTGGCTGCGCCGCCCACCTGGCTTCACTGGGTCTTTCCCTCCTAGTACCCAATGGAGTCTCCGGCGTCCAGTCTACGGTCTCCGCCAGGCGCCACGTGAGTGGCACGACACACTGAGGACTACGCTTGCGGCTCTTGGGTTTGCTCCTTCTACTGCCGACCCGTCGCTGTTTCTGCGCACCGACACCTCTCTGCCGCCGTTCTACATCCTCGTGTACGTCGACGACTTGGTCTTTGCCACAGCTGACACTGCTGGACTCGCCTACGTTAATTCCGAGCTGCAGAAGCGACACACGTGCACAGACCTGGGTGAACTGCGAAGCTACCTTGGCTTGCAGATCACCCGGGACAGAGCACGCCGCACCATTACCCTGACTCAGTCACACATGGTGCAGCAGGTCCTTCAGCGCTTCGGCTTCACGTACTCCTCGCCTCAGGCCACTCCTCTGCCTACTCGCCACTCACTCTCAGCTCTGCCTTCGGATGAGTCCGTAGAGTCGAGTGGCCCGTATCCAGAGCTTGTTGGCTGCCTCATGTACCTGATGAACTGCACACGACCTGACCTTGCATACCCTCTTAGCATTCTTGCACGCTATGTTGCTCATGGGAGACACGGACCAGAGCACATGGCTGCAGCGAAGAGGGTGTTGCGCTACTTGTCCAGTACGTCAAACATGGGGCTAGTTCTTGGAGGGCGGAGTCCAGTGGTCCTCACTGGGCATGCGGACGCTTCTTGGGCTGACGACCAGGCTACACAGCGGTCGTCACAGGGTTACACCTTCAGTCTTGGTTCCGGCTCTGTTTCGTGGCGCGCTACCCGCTCGTCTTCTGTTCTCGGCTCCAGTTGTGAGGCTGAGATCTACGCCGGGGCTATGGCTGCCCCGGAGCTTCGCTGGCTCACCTACCTGCTGACCGATGTGAGAGGACGTCCCCGTTATAATATTTTCTCACTATTATATTTTTCCGTTATCCCATTCTCCCTTTTCTCCTCTTTATCTTGGTCTTTATCTCATCTCAATCGGCCTACTATTCTATTCTCTAGAGCCTTCTATTTATTTCTCTTATTTCCTGCTTTTCCCACCGACATACCTATTATACGGCACTGACAGCACCGACAGTGGTGTATACGGTGTAATCTGGGCGTAATCCCAAGTGCCAATAGACTTGCGTGCTTATGCGCACTTGTGATTGTAGTATCGGGAAGGGTGTGTTCCCGAAGGTTCGTTTTATCTCGTTTATCCTTGTACTTTGTGAGTATAAATAGGCCTTGTATTCAGTTTTAGTGACAAGTTTCGATTGAGAATTCGATCCTGTGACACTTGGTAATCAGAGCCGTTCTCACTCGACAACTCTCGGCTAAGCAGCGGTCGGAAAAAATCGCCTCGAAAAACCGCCGGGGGCGACCAATTCGACGCCGATTTCTGGTAAGTACCAGTTCCGCGCTTTTCGAATTAACCCTTTCGCGTGGTTTTTGAACAGGATGGGTTCGCGAGCGACCAACGACGTTATGCAGCAGCTCTTCGCGCAAATCGCCAAGATGGAAGCAGAGATGCGAGCGACAACTGAACGGTCGTGATTGGAGAACGAGCAGATGCGAAACGAACTGCAGCGCATTACGCGGCTCCTCTCGACCATGAACATTCCTGCTTCGACGACTTCGCAGCAGTCGCAGCGTCAGTTTGAGGTTCCGAAACTTCGCTCGCCGGAATCGTTCGACCCTAGCGATCGAAAATCCGACGTCAGGCGGTGGCTCGCGACGATGGAAATTTATTTCGCGGCGATTGGATGGACGACGACGGAGTACGACGGCGAGAAAATTCGTCTCGCGACAACGTTGATGCGCGGTCCAGCTCTCGAGTGGCTCGGAAGCAACAGTAGCATTTTCCAGGGCGAAGCCACGTGGCAGCAGTTCCGGGCAGACCTTCTCAATCGTTTTGAGCCGATTAATTCCACTTATATTGCGCGCGAAAAATTACATCACCATAGGCAATACGGGAGTGTCGCGCAATACACGCAGCAGATGGAGGAATTTTATAATCGCATTCCTGACATTACCGAGGGCGAAAAAATTCAGTCCTACATCGCGGGGCTGAAAACTGACATTCGGCGCCAGGTTGCAGCAGCGAATTGCAGCAGCTACAGTGAAATCGTATCGGCCGCGGAGCGTTTTGACTTGGTCAACTCCGGAACACGACGACCCCACGTCGTCGGATCACGACAAGGGGATCGCTCGGCTTCAACCACGTTCGCCGACCCCATGGAAGTCGACAAATTCAACGCGAGTTCACGTCCTGCAAAAAACAAAACACTTTGCGAATTTTGCGGCGGAAACGGACATCGGATTGTCGACTGTTTTCACCTGAAATCTGCACGTGCGGCATTCCGAGCTCGTGGGAGTGGCGAAACTAAAAACAAAAAGTCAAAAAACGGATCTCGCCAGTGATTGCGGATCGTGCTGGCGAGGAAAAACAGATCCGAAAGCGTCAGCGCAATCTGGACCGAATCGAAATTGAAGGACAGCATTGGGCGCGAGATTTGGAGAATCAAGGGCGAAATCCCAAGCCCCTTGACCGAAATTTGTCAGAGGAATTCGCGGAGAAAAAGAAAACCTCCGCGAAAACAGACTCGACCAAGACGGGAACTCTCCAATTCGACCCCGGAAAAAAACAGAATTCGTTAAAGTTATCTTTCAAAGATGCTTTAATGAAGACTGGCGATTTTCGCGGGTCCGGAGCCATAAACAAATTCCGGGAAGAACTCCAGAGGAAGCAGACAATTAAAGAAGTGGTACCGGTGCCTACGGAGCTGGGGAAAAAATTAAGGAGTGTGGAAAGGAGTAGACCTTTTCACGGCGTCAACGTCCTCTCCCGAAACCAGCCCAAGACGACTCTCCACTCCCCAGGGAAGAAGTCTATGGAGGTGAAGCAGCTGAAGAGGCAGCTGGGAGTTCAAAAGAAGCTGCAGAAACTCCGAAAACCCCTCAAGGATGCATCCAGTGGATCGCAGGCGCCGACCGGATCCACCCCCTCAGGGTCAACTTGTACGATTACTACCTCTACTCCTGGCATTGGAGAAGAGCCTTTCTCCACGCAGCCCAGGCCAGCTAGTTGTCCAGAAGAAAACAGTGGAACCACGGTGTGTACTGAATATTGGGATGTACCCTATGATCCTATCAATGAGACTATTTTTGGGTACTCCGAGCAACGCTCACCACTCCTGCTCGAGGTGATCTGCAACGGACAGCGCCTCCAAGCACTCGTGGACAGCGGGGCGTCGCACAGCGACTATGACAAAAAGGCAATCGATCGACTCGGAAGTGACATCAAGTCCTCAAGCTTCTCTGCAACGATGGTGGATGGCAGTAAGCTACCTATCTACGGGGAAACACGGTTGCTACTCCAGATTGGACCCCTTCGATGGAAGCCTGCTCTCCCCGTCTCAAATATCGAAGGACTCGACGTAATCTTCGGGAGAGACTTTCTTAAAAAGTTCAACCCCGAGATCAACTAGGTTAACCGGACGACCAACATCAACAACAACGGGAGAAAAATCAGCCTTCCCAAATGGGACGACACGGGAAATATTCCAGTCGAGACACTCGCACGCTTTGAAAAGGACGTCAAACGGACCACGGCGGGATTCATGGCGATAGTCAACGAGGCAGACAACGGAGAGAAGCAGACCCAGGAACTACCTCCAGCAGTCAAGAAAATTCTTGAAGAGTTCCAGGACGTTCTCCCCGACGATTTACCTGATCAACTACCGCCATACCGGACACATCAACACGAGATCGTAGAAGAGCCGGGGTCCAAGCCAACATTTCGAGCACCATACCGGCTGAGCCCGACAGAGCTTGCCGATATGAAAAAACAAATAGAGTATCTCCTGGAGAAAGGGCTGATTCGACCTTCGACTTCGCCGTACGGAGCTCCAGTTCTCTTCACTCCGAAGCCAGACGGAAGTCTGCGAATGTGCATGGACTACCGAGCCTTGAACAAGCAGACTGTAAAAAATAAATACCCGATACCACGGATCGACGACTTACTCGATCAACTTCACGGTGCTACGGTATTCTCCATGCTCGACCTCAGATCGGGATACTGGCAAATTTATATGGCGGACAACTCTATCCACAAAACCGCCTTTCGAACTCGATATGGGTCATACGAGTATCTCGTGATGCCGTTCGGACTCGCTAACGCACCAGCCACATTTCAGGCGGGAAAGAACCACATCCTTTGGCCCCTTCTGGACGAGTGCATGGTGGTATATTTGGACGATATCCTGATCTACTCGAAATAGGCCCATCCATGACAAAGAGGCCCTCGCCATCGTCAACGCATTTAAGGCATGGAGGTGTTATCTCGAAGGAAGAAAAACGACTGTCTACACCGACCACTGCAGCCTCAAGTACCTGAAGACCCAACCAACACTCTCCAAGCGGCAGGTCCGGTGGATTGACTTTCTTGAAACCCACTTCCATTACGACATCGTGTATAAGCCGGGGCATAAGAACAAGGCAGACGCACTGAGTCGCCCTGCACACGTTGCCGCCTTACAAATCGATGGCATGAACCCACTTTTGAAGGGACTCTTCACGCATGGATACACCATCGACCCCGAAGTCTCTGTAGCAGAAAAGCGCCATCTTCTACATTGGGATCAAGACATCGCATACCGCAAGGGCTCAACAAAAATATGGGTACCTAATTACCCTCCCTTACGCCAGTTACTGCTCGAAGAATATCATGATGTTCTCTACGCGGGCCACTTCGGTAGTAACAAGATGCTTGCCGGTATTGCGAAGTATTATTATTGGCCCCACATGGCGGATGACGTACAAAAATTCGTCACCTCGTGCGACACATGCCAACGGATGAAGAGCAGCAAACAGAAGAAAGCAGGATTACTACAGCCTCTTCCAGTCCCTGAACAGCCTTGGCAAGTGGTTAGCCTCGACTTCATCACCGGGTTACCACCTACCAAAGCTGGTTACGACGCCATTCTAGTCGTCATCGACAAATTCTCCAAAATGGGACACTTCATTCCGACACACACAGCGGCTCGCGTTGAGGAGACATCGCAAATATTCTTCCGCTACGTCATCTCGCAACATGGCATTCCAACCACGCTGATCTCCGACAGAGACCCGAAATTCACGAGTAAATTCTGGAAGGAGCTCATGTCGCTCATGGGGACCAAACTCGCCATGTCATCAGCCTATCATCCCCAAACGGATGGTCAGACAGAGCGCCTCAACCAGATTGTCGAACAGCTTATGCGAGCAGCGTGTAAGGACGATATCTCTAAATGGGATGCACATCTGCCGGTTCTCGAGTTTGCGTATAACAACGCCACGCACGCCGCAACAGGGCAAACTCCTTTTTTCCTCTGTTACGGTTGCAACCCACTCACGCCTCAGAAACCAACAGTACACGCCACGGTGCAACCCGCACATGACTTCATTTCCACTATGCACCAATTGTGGGAGCGCACGCATAAACGTCTTCTGACTATCCAGCAGCAACAAAAGAAGCTCGCTGATCGGAGTCGCAACGATCATTCCATCAAGATTGGCGATCACGTGCTTCTGGATACAAGCAATCTCGACATTAGCCATCTTCCGTCTAAGACCCGACCTCGCTTCTGCGGACCTTTTCTCGTCGAGGCGCAGGTCACTCCAGTAACCTTCCGCTTGCGTTTACCAGCTACCTGGAGGATTCACAATGCCTTCCATGTTCAACTTCTCAAGCCCTATCGGGACCCAAACACGGTCTTCAAAGGTCGCCAGCCGCCGCCGCCACTGCCAGTGATCGTTAATGGAGAACCCGAGTACAAAGTCGAAGCCGTTCTGGCGCACCGACGACGACGTAGCGGCACCTTGGAGTTCTTGATTCGTTGGAAAGGCTATGATCCTTCCGAGGATACGTGGGTACCTGAACACAACATGGATAACGCCCGCCGTCCTCTACAGGACTACCTTGTCAAGCAGGGTGTTACTTCTACCACCCAGCTTTGAGGGGGGGAAGTGTGAGAGGACGTCCCCGTTATAATATTTTCTCACTATTATATTTTTCCGTTATCCCATTCTCCCTTTTCTCCTCTTTATCTTGGTCTTTATCTCATCTCAATCGGCCTACTATTCTATTCTCCAGAGCCTTCTATTTATTTCTCTTATTTCCTACTTTTCCCACCGAAATACCTATTATACGGCACCGACAGCGCCGACAGTGGTGTATACGGTGTAATCTGGGCGTAATCCCAAGTGCCAATAGACTTGCGTGCTTATGCGCACTTGTGATTGTAGTATCGGGAAGGGTGTGTTCCCGAAGGTTCGTTTTATCTCGTTTATCCTTGTACTTTCTGAGTATAAATAGGCCTTGTATTCAGTTTTAGTGACAAGTTTCGATTGAGAATTCGATCCTGTGACAACCGACCTTGGAGAGCCGCCTCGTTCTCCTCCAGTCCTGTACGTAGACAATGTCAGAATCCCAACCACTAGATCATTGGGATAAAAGGGCTTATTTCAGTAGCAGGTCAGTGCGCCCATAACCCCCCAGGCAAACGCGCTTGTAACCCCCCCTAGGATCGATCGGGGATCTCACAGTGTAGCTCTACTGACACCCCCCCACACTAGGAGGCCCAGGACTGAGCACAGTGGCAACGGCCAACATGTGCATACACCGGGATTCGAACCCGAGACCGCTCTGATACCATGTCAGAATCCCAACCACTAGACCATTGGGATAAAAGGGCTTATTTCAGTAGCGGGTCAGTGCGCCCATAACCCCCCAGGCAAAGCGCCTGTAACCCCCCCTAGGATCGATCGGGGATCTCACAGTGTAGCTCTACTGACAGACAACAAGGCCATGCTGGCCTTGTGTCGAGAGCAGTGACTGGAGCACAGGACAAAGCACATTGCCCTCCGTTACTTTCTTGCTCGTGAGCTACAGCAGCGTAGACAGTTGCGGCTTGTGTACGTGGCCTCTGAGGCCAACACTGCTGATGTTTTCACGAAGGCACTTGCGCCTTGTGATCATTAGCGCTTCTGCACTCAGCTTGGTCTTGTGCCTGTCTTGCCTCACTTGCTCACTTCTTGACCTTGCTTGTACTGTCACATATATATGCTCCTGCTCTTGCTTGCTTAGCCTCGTATATATATATGTATATATATATATATATATATATATATATATATATATATATATATATATATATATATGTGTGCTGTTGCATGTGAACTGGCCTTTGGCCTTTGAACTTGTGCTCGGAATGTGTGGTGACTTTGCGATCCACCCTGAGCTTTGCTTTGCTTTGCTTGACTGGTCTTGTGACCCCTTGTTCTCCCCCACTTTGCCTATGGGGGTGTGTCAGAACATTATAGCTTATGCTATTGTGTAGGCTATAGTGGGGTATCCCATAGGGGGTACAACCCAACTAGGGTTTCATATTTGTACTCGCTTCATTCATAGTTCACACCATTCTCGTTCTAATCTTCTCACGTCTCGTAATCACACATCTCGTAATCACGCATTTCGCAATCACGCATCTCGCAATCAAATCTCCGGCGCATCAATCCTGATCTAGAGTTTCTACGACGGCAGTAGCAAACACATGTGTGACGCACCGAACCGTCTGTGTGATGCGCGATCTCATCCTGCTCACCAGCAGTTACGTTAGATTTTGAAAAGGTGAGTCACCTCCATTTTGTGCATACCACCGTCAAACCCGTACTTCCCACTGACACCCGTCGCTTGCACTCAGCGCACCTTACCCAAAGGCAATCTGATGGTTAGAGAGGTGCATGCGAGTAGCTCTCTCTGTCAAACGTATATGATATAGCCTGTGTAGGTTGTAGCGGGTTAGATACTAAGGGGTACACAATTCTAGGGTTTCATATTTGTATCACTTTCATTCCTTAGTCAATTCATTCTCGTTCTAAGTTTCTCATGGTATTGATAGGTTCCCTCGTGGGAACTGTTCCTAAAGTCCCGCCCTTAGCGACCCGTCGCGCCCTTCTTAGCGGCCCCTCAGGCCCCGTCGCAGCCCTCTCTAGGCCCCGCGTGGCCCCTTAGCGGCCCCGTCGCCGCCCCTTACGGCCCCGCGACCGCCTCTTACGGCCCCGCGACCGCCCCTTACGGCCCCGTTGCCGCCCCTCACGGCCCCGCGACCACCCCTTACGGCCCCGTCGCCGCCCCTCACGGCCCCGCGACCACCCCTTACGGCCCCGTCGCCGCCCCTTAAGGCCCCGTCGCCGCCCCTTACGGCCCCGTTGCCGCCCCTTACGGCCCCGTCGTCGCCCCTTTCGGCCCCGTCGCCGCCGAGCCGCGACCCCGTAGCCGCCCTTAGCGGCCCCGTCGCCGTCCCCCCTCCCCTCGGCCTCGTCGCCGCCCTTCAGCGGCCACGTCGCCGCCCCTCCGCGGCCCCGTCGCCGCCCTTCAGCGGCCCCATTGCCGCCCTTCCGCAGCCCCGTCGCCGCCCTTTCGCGGCCTCGTCGCCGCCCTTCAGCGGCCCCGTCGCCGCCCCTCAGCGGCCTCGTCGCCGCCCTTTAGCGGCCTCGTTGCCGCCCCTTGCGGCCCCGTTGCCGCCCTTCGCGGCCCTGCCGCCCTTCCTCGGCCCCTCAGCCGCCCTTCCCGGCCCCGTCGAGCAGCCGAGCCGCCGTCATTGCCGAGCCGCCGAGCCGCCCTTGCAGCCGTGCCGCCGAGCTGACGAGCCGCCGAGCTGCCGAGCCGCCGAGCCGCTGAGCTGCCGAGCCGCCGAGCCGCCCTACAGCCGAGCCGCCAAGCCGCCACGCCGCCGCAGCCGAGACGCCGCAGTCCCTGCAGTCGCGGCTCTGTCCCTGCCTGCCTCGGCCCGCCCCACCTACCTGGTAAGAGCAGCGCCTTTGCCACTGCACTGCCCTACCCCAGTGCTCTCTCTGCCAGTCTACTGCTGTCATGGCCACCCCAAGTATTCTCACCTTTGACGCTGAGGGTCGGGCTGTTGTCTTTGAGGTCTGGGTAGATGATCTGCAGCTTTTCCCACAGTGCGATAGGGCAGATGGTCTCTCTCTGTTTGACCTCAGCTCTAGTGCCTCTCCTGCCCCTGCTGCTGATGCTGATGCCACTATTCGCTCACAGTGGGCCACGCGCGATGCTGCTTCTCGCCTTGCTGTGCGCCGCCACTTACCGACCGCTGAGCGCGCGCATTTTAGTCAGTACAAGAGTGCTAAGACCTTGTACGACGCTGTCGTTGCACGCTACTCTTCCCCTACCACTGCTGCCCTTAGCCGCCTCATACTGCCGTACCTCTTCCCTGACCTCGCCGCTTTTCCCACAGTCGCTGACCTCATTACGCACCTTCGCACTAGTGACATTCGATACCGTGCTGCGCTTCCTGCTGAGTTCTGCGCCAAGAACCCCCCCCCTATGTACATCACCCTCTACTACATAGTCACCCGGCTCCCTGACACCCTTCGCTCGGTCAGGGACCACTTCCTCTCTGTTTCCCCCAACACCCTCACCGTTGACCTCCTCGAGAAGCGCCTCCTAGCAGCAGAAAAGAGTATAGTCGCTGTAGGAGCCTCTCGTGGTGACCCTCGTACCCCTGTCTTTGAGGGGTTCTCCCCCTCCCCCCTCTTGCCCTCTGTTGCCTCTGCTACTGCGGCCGACCTCGTTGGTCTTGAGTCAGTCGGCGCGGCGTCTGCCCCTAGCGGGAGACGCCACTTAGGCAAGGGCAAGGGGGGCAAGGGCGCTGGAGGAGCTGGCGGGGGCGGTGGAGGCGGAGGTGGAGGCGGCGGAGGGGGTGGCGATGGCGGTGGGAGTGGTGGGGGGAGTGGGGGCACTAGTGGCGGCAGTGGAGGCAGAGGAGGCGGCGGTGGTGGCGGTGCGAGCGGAGGTGGTGGAGGTGGAGGCGGTGGTGGAGGTAGCGGCGGCGGAGGTGGAGCTGGTCGGGGCGGCTCTTCGCAGAGGGTCGGCTCTGGTGGTGGTCAGCGCCAGCAGCAGCAGCAGCGCAGTCGTGAGACCCCTTCCCCCTAGCAGCTTCGTGAATGGTACACTGCTCGCCAACGGGGTGGAGGTGCTGGCCCCTATACCTACGTTCTACGTACAGGCGACCGCACGGGTGAGCAGTGTGGGGGTCCGCACTCCACCCAGCGCTGCTTCGGCCGCCTGACGGACGCTAGGCCTCATCAGTTCCCTGACGCTACAGAGATCCCTCGCTGGGGCGAGCTGTTTAGGGTGGGTGTTGCAATCTTTGATCTTGATTATGATGCTATTCTTGCTGCAATGTATGCTGTGACTATTAGTGATGAGGGTGACTGTTACTGGTGTTTTCCGCTTGACCCGGGCATTGAGGCTGCTGCTCTAGGTGCTGGTGAGGCTGCTGCTCTAGGTGCCAGTGAGCCTGCTGCCCAAGGTGCTGGTGAGTCTGCGCTCTCAGGTACCGCGTCGGCTCTGGCCAACCACACCTTCACCCTTGACTCCGGTGCTTCCCGCTCCTTCTTTCCAGACCGCACCACGCTTACGCCGCTTAGTCGGCCAGTGGCACTCTCCCTGGCAGACCCCTCTGGGGGTCCTGTCCTTGCCCACTTCTCCACTGTTCTACCGTGTCCGACGGCCCCTTCTGGAACCCTGTCGGGTCTTTACCTCCCCTCGTTCTCTACGAACTTGGTGAGTGGTGCTGACCTCTAGGATGGAGGGGTTCACCAGTTCACTCCTACGAGTCAACGACTGACCCACTGTACCTGTGCTCGGACGGGCCATCACTTGGCCACGTTTACCCGTCAGCCAACGTCGAGCCTGTACATACAGACTACTGAGTCTCCTCCGGTCGCTGAGTCTGCTCAGGTAGCCGTGTCAGGTCAGGTTTTTGCTGCGGCGTCCAGGTCTGGTCCTGAGTCTGCCCCCTGCTCGCGTCGTCTCTTGTCTCACCAGACTCTCCTCTGGCACCACCGCCTTGGTCACCCCTCCCTGCTTCATCTTCGAGGCATGGCCTCCCGTGTCCTTGTCTCTGGTCTCCCCCGGTCCCTCCCTCCCCTTCCTCCGGGGCCTGCCCCCACCTGCATTCACTGCGTCGAGGGGCGGCAGCGCGCTGCTCCTCACTCCTCCGAGTTTCCTCCGACAAAGGCTCCGCTGCAGACGCTTCACATGGACGTGTGGGGCCCGGCCCGCGTCCGTGGACAGGGTCACGAGCGCTACTTCCTGCTGGTGGTTGACGACTACTCGCATTACACCGCAGTCTTCCCCTTGCGCAGCAAGGGTGAGGTCACTGAGGTGTTGATCGCCTGGATCCGCGCAGCTCGTCTCCAGCTTAGAGAGAGCTTCGGCTCGAACTTTCCTGTTCTGCGTCTGCACTCTGACAGAGACGGTGAATTCTCCTTTGACCTTCTGCGAGCCTTCTGTCGTGCACGAGGCATCCGCCAGACCTTCACGCTTCCGGACTCTCCGCAGCAAAATGGGATTGCTGAGCGCCGCATTGGCATGGTCATGGACGTCGCTCGTACGTCCATGGTCCATGCGGCTGCCCCCCATTTTCTTTGGCTGTTTGCGGTTCGGTACGCTGCGCATCAGATCAACCTTCAGCCCCGAGTCTCCATGGTGGAGACCTCCCCTACTTTGCTGTGGACGGGGAAGGTTGGCGATGCGTCTGCGTTCCGTGTTTGGGGATCTCAGGCGTTTGTCCGCGACTTGTCTGCGGACAAGCTGTCCCCTCGTGCTGTTTCTGCGTCTTCCTTGGCTTCCCCCCTGACGCGCCAGGCTGGCAGTTTTACCACCCCACCTCTCGCCGTGTTCTGTCCTCCCAGGACGTCACGTTTGACGAGTCGGTTCCCTACTACCGTCTCTTCCCCTACCGCACTGCGTCCCTCCCCCCCCCCCCCCGCCGCTCTTCCTTGTACCAGGTCCCCCTCTGGTAGACCCCCTCCCCCCTCAGGGTCCTCCCCCCTCAGGTGTGTCTCAGGTAGACGCAGTCGACCCTGTCGAGGTAGCTGTTGACTCTGGTGCTTCTAAGGGTGCTGAGCCTGCGGGTGCTGGGTCTGGGGGTGCTGACTTTGGGGGTGCTGAGCCTGGGGGTGCTGACTCTAGGGGTGCTGAGCCCGGGGGTGCTACGCCTGGGGGTGCTGCGTCTGCGGGTGCTGAGCCTGGGGGTGCTACGCCTGGGTGTGCTGCGTCTGGGGGTGCGGGGTCTGAGGGTACTGGAGCTGCTCGTGTGGCTTCTGGCGGTGCTGGGCCTGGAGGTTCTTCGGGTGCTTCGTCCCGGCGGGAGCTACTCTCTCCACAGGAGCTGCGTGAGTGGTTTGCCCAGCGCTGGAGGCGAGCTGCTGGAGCTGGAGGTGCTGCGGGTGCTGGAGGTTCTTCTGCTGCTGAGGGTGCTGGTGCCGCGGGTCCAAGAGGTGCTCGTACAGGGAGTACTGGAGCTGCTGGGCCTGCGGGTTCTTCTCGTACTGGAGTTGGTGGTGCTGCGGGCGTCGGTGCTACTGAGGGTGCTGGAGCTGGACAAGCTACGTCTTCTGGTGGTCCGGCTGGAGCTCAAGCTGCTGAGGGTGTTGGCGCTGAGGGTGCCTCAGGTGCTGATGCCTCTCAGGGTACTGGAGTTGGCGCTGCTGAAGCAGGGGGTGCTGTTGGCGCTAGTGCTGTCATTCGGGGTGCTGGTGCTGTCCCTTTTGGTGCTGGTGGTGCTGAGCGGCCGCGGCTGTACTTCGTTCCGCTCCTTGAGCAGGTTCTTGGTCTCCCGCCCTCTTCTAGTCCGGCTCCTCCCGTAGAGTGTCCACCGCCTGTCCACTTCGAGTCACAGTTACAGCCTTCCTCTCCTCTGCCTGCTCCTTCTCCCTACACTAGTCCTACTGGAGGTCTTGCTGAGCGTCGTGAGCCTGCGTCTCGTCCTGCGTCACCTCTCCGTGCTGCTCGGACTAGTAGTCGTGGTTCGCGTCATCATCCTCCCCCTGTCCCCGGCACGCACTGGATGTCTCTGCGTCCCTCCACAGCTCCGCTGCGTGCCCCTTTGCCTTCTCCTCCTTAGTCCTCTCTACCTGTTTTTGCTGACCCAGAGTCGGACTCCCTTCGTGCTGCGAGTCCTACTGTCACGCGTCTCCTTGATACTGTTGTCACGGACCCTTCCTTTGAGTCCGCTGCTGCATCTGCCTTAGTTTCTGAGCTTGTCGACTTTGCTGCTCGCTGTCGCCTAAACTACGCTGCTAGACTTCTCGTTGAGTCTGAGTCTGTCTGTCCTCCGTCCGTCAGGGGTGAGTGTGCCCTTGGCACGGACGTCCTTGAGGACAGGCAGGAGGAGTTCCAGTGCTTTGCTGCTGCTTCACCTCATCTCGTGTCCATGCTGCTTGTCCATGAGGGAGACCCGGATGCACCAGACATCCCGACTCCGCGCTCTTACGCGGAGGCGATAGAGGGTCCCTACTCCTCTCATTTGCAGGCAGCAATAGATGGAGAGATGGCTTCGTGGAAGTCCACAGGCACCTACGTCGACGAGGTTCCCCCTCCTGGGGCGAACATCGTCAGTGGCATGTGGATTTTCAGGGTGAAACGACCGCCGGGTTCTCTGCCCGTCTTCAAGGCGCGTTACGTGGCTCGTGGCTTCAGTCAGCGGCAGGGAGTTGACTACTTTCAGACCTTCTCTCCCACCCCGAAGATGACCACTCTTCGGGCACTGCTGCACATAGCCGCTCACCGTGACTACGAGCTTCACTCTCTTGAATTCAGCACTGATTGTTTGCAGGGCAGTCTGCACGAGGAGATCTGGCTGTGCCGCCCACCTGGTTTCACTAGGTCTTTTCCTCCTGGTACGCAGTGGAGCCTCCGGCGGCCAGTCTACGGTCACCGCCAGGCACCTCGTGAGTGGCAAGACACACTAAGGACTACACTTGCGGCTCTTGGGTTTGCTCCTTCTACGGCCAACCCGTCGATATTTCTGCGCACCGACACTTCTTTGCCACCGTTCTACATCCTCGTGTACGTCAACAACTTGGTCTTTGCCACACCTGACACTGCTGGACTCGCCCACGTGAAGTCCGAGCTGCAGAAGAGACACACGTGCACAGAGTTGGGTGAACTGCGCAGCTACCTTGGCTTGTAGATCACCCGGGACAGAGCACAGCGCACCATTACCCTGACTCAGTCAAACATGGTGCAGCAGGTCCTTTAGCGCTTCGGCTTCATGTACTCCTCGTCTCAGACCACTCCTCTTTCTACTCGCCACTCGCTCTGAGCTCTGCCTTCAGATGAGTCTGTAGAGCCGAGTGGCCCGTACCCAGAGCTTGTTGGCTGCCTCATGTACCTGATGACCAGCACTCGACCTGACCTTGCATACCCTCTTAGCATTCTGGCACGCTATGTTGCTCCTGGGAAACAAAGACCGGAGCACATGGCTGCAACGAAGAGGGTGTTGCGCTACTTGTGCAGTACGTCAGGCATGGGGCTTGTGCTTGGATGGCGAAGTCCAGTGGTCCTCACTGGTCACGCAGACGCTTCTTGGGCTGACAACCAGGCTACGCAGCGGTCGTCACAGGGTTACACCTTCAGCCTTGGTTCCGGCCCTGTTTTGTGGCGGTCTACCCGCTCCAGTTGTGAGGCTGAGATCTACGCAGAGGCCATGGCTGCACAGGAGCTACGCTGGCTCACCTACCTGCTGACTGACCTAGGAGAGCCGCCTCGTTCTCCTCCAGTTCAGTACGTCGACAACAAGGCTATGCTGGCGTTGTGTCGGGAGCACACACTGGAGCACAGAACGAAGCACATCGCTCTTCGCTACTTCCTTGCTCGTGAGCTTCAGCAGCGCAGTCAGCTGCGCCTTGCTTATGTGGCCTCTGAGGCCAACACTGCTAATATCTTCACCAAGGCACTTGCGCCTTGTGACCATCAGCGCTTCTGTACTCTGTTAGGTCTTGTACCTACCTTGCCTCACTTACTCACTTCTTGACCTTGCTTGTACTGTTACATATATATATAGATACCAGCTCTTGCTTGTTTAGCGTTATATATATGTGTGTACTCATGCATGTAAACTGGCCTTGTGAGCGCCGCCTGTGAGCACCGCCCGTGAGCGCCGCCCGTCAGCGCAGCCGCCCGTCAACCGCCGCTGGTGCGCCGCCGCCCGTGACGCCGTCGCCCGTGAGCCGCCGCCCGTGAGCCGCTCGCCCGTGAGCCGCTCGCCCGTGAGCCGCCCGCCCGTGAGCCGCCCGCCCGTGAGCCGCCCACGACGCCGGCGCCGCCGACGCCGCCCGTGCACCGCCGACGCCGCCGACGTCACCCGTGAGCCGCCGACGCCGCCGACGCCGCCCGTGAGCCGCTGACGCCGCCGTCGCCGCCGACGCCGCCCGTGAGCAGCCGACGCCGCCCTCGAGCTGCCCTTGCAGCCGCCCCAGCCGCCCGTAAGCCGCCCGTGCGCCGCCCGCGAGCCGCCCCAACCGCGCGTGAGCCACTCGCGAGCCGCCCCAGCCGCCCAAGCTGTCGCCCGCAAGACGCCCGCGCCGCCCGAGCCGCCCGAGCCGCCCGAGCCGCCCGAGCCGCCCGAGCCGCCCGAGTCGCCCGAGCCACCCGAGCCGCCCGAGCAGCCTGGGGTGTCGGCCTCCTGTTCCTGTGGGGGCTGCTGCTGCTCCTGGGCCGCCGTAGCTGCTGTGCTGCTGTGTGGCTGTACTTCTGAGCTACCCGACTCTTCCCGCCCGGTGAGACTGTCAGCTGCTATAATGGCCACCCCCAGTGTCCTGTCTTTTGACGCTGAGGGTCGCGCCGTTGACTTTGCAGTCTGGGTCGAGGACCTGCAGCTGTACTTACTGTGCGATGCGATCGATGAGGTTTCTCTCTTTGACTTTTTCTCTGGCGCTGTCCCTGCCCCTCCTGCTGATGCTGACCCCTCTGTTCGCTCCAAGTGGGCCACGCGCGATGCTGCTGCACGTCTTGCTGTGCGTCGCCACCTCCCTTCCTCCGAGCGTGCACACTTCAGTCAGTGCAAGACCGCTCAGGCCTTGTACGACGCTGTAGTTGCGCGCTACTCCTCCCCTTCCTCCGCTACGCTGAGCCGCCTCATGCTACCGTTCCTCTTCCCTGACCTCGCTGCCTTTCCCACAGTCGCTGACCTCTTTACCCACCTCCGCGCTAGTGACACTCGCTACCGCGCTGCGCTTCCTGCTGAGTTCCGCGCCGCAAACCCTCCTCCCATGTACATCACTCTCTACATTCTAGTCACCCGTCTCCCTGAGTCCCTTTGTGCCGTTAGGGACCAGTTTCTCTCTGTCTGTCCCACCACCCTCACTATCGACCTCCTTGAGAAGTCCCTGCTAGCGGCTGAGAAGAGTATCGTCGCTGTAGGGGCCTCTCGTGGTGACCCTCGCACCCCCATCTTTGAGGGGTGTTCTCCTTCCCCCCTACTTCCCTCTATCGCCTCTGCTGCTGCGGCCGACCACGTTGGTTTGGAGTCGGTCGGTGCGGCGTCTGCCCCCAGCGGTAGGCGCCGCCCTGGCAGAGGCAAGGGGGGCAAGGGAGCGGGTGGAGCTAGCGGAGGCGGTGGCGGAGGCGGTGGAGGCGGCGGGGGGAGTGGGGGTGGCAGTGGAGGTGGTAGCGGGAGTGGAGGTACTAGTGGCGGCGGTGGAGGCGGAGGTGGTGGTGGTGGTGGCGGTGGGAGCGGCGGGGGCGAGGGTGGCGGTGGCGGCGGTGGCGGCGGAGGCGGAGGTGGTGGTGGTGGGGGTGGTCGGAGTGGCTCGTCCTAGCGGAGCACCACTGGAGGTAGTCAGCGCCAGCAGCAGCAGTAGCAGCAGCAGCAGCAGCGCTCTCGCGACGTCCTCACCCCTCAGCAGCTCCGTGAGTGGTACTCCCAGCGTCAGCGTGGTGGGGCGTTTGGTCCCTGCACCTACGTCCTTCGCACCGGCGACCGTGCAGGTGAGCAGTGTGGGGGCACCCACACCGCCCGCCGCTGCTTTGCCCGCTTTACCGACGCTTGGCGCCAGCAGTTTCCGGAGGCCTCTGAGATCCCCCGCTGGGGAGAGCAATCTAGGGCTGGTGTAGCTATCTTTGATCTTGACTTTGATGCTATTCTTGCTGCCATGTATGCTGTGTCTGTTAGTGATGAGGGTGACTGTTACCGGTGTTTCCCGCCCGATCCGGGCATTGGGTCTGCTGCTCTAGGTACTGGTGCGGCTGCTGCCCTAGGTGCTTGCGACGCTGCTGCTCTAGGTGCTAGTGTGTCTGCGTCCTCAGGTACTGGTGAGTCTGCGCTCTCAGGTACTACGTCGGCTTCAGCCTCCCTCACCTTCACCCTTGACTCTGGGGCGTCTCGCTCCTTCTTTCGGGACCGCACCACTCTCACGCCGCTTAGTCGGCCGGTTGCGGTGTCCCTGGCTGACCCCTCTGGGGGTCCTGTCCTGTCTCGTTTCTCCATAGTCCTCCCGTGTCCGGCGGCTCCCTCTGGCACCCTGACTGGTCTCTACCTCCCCTCTTTCTCTACGAACCTGGTGAGTGGTGCTGACCTACAGGATGGGGGTGTCCACCAGTTCACTCCTGCTCGTCAGCGGGTGACACACTGCACAGAGGCTAGCACAGGTCGCCACCTAGCTACGTTTACACGTCAGCCAGGGTCGAGCTTGTACACACTGACCACTGCTTCTCCTCCCTGTGCTGAGTCTGGTAGAGTCCCTTCGTCTGGTCAGGTGTTTGCTGCAGCGTCCAGGTCTGGTCCTGAGTCTGCCCCCTGTTCGTGTCACCGTCTGTCTCACGAGACTCTCCTCTGGCACCACTGCCTTGGCCACCCCTCTCTGCTTCGGCTCAGAGGCATGGCCTCCCGTCTTCTTGTGTCTGGTCTCCCCCGGTCCCTCCCTCCCCTTCCTCAGGGCCCTGGCCCTGCCTGTGTCCCCTGTGTCGAGGGGCGCCAGCATGCTGCCCCTCACTCCTCCCGGTTTCCTCCGATAGAGGCTCCGTTGCAGACGCTTCACATGGACGTGTGGGGCCCTGCCCGCGTCCGTGGACTCGGTCACGAGTGCTACTTCCTGTTGGTGGTTGACGACTACTCGCGTTACACCACAGTCTTCCCCTTGCGCAGCAAGGGTGATGTCACTGAGGTGCTGATCGACTGGATCCGCGCAGCTCGTCTCCAGCTCAGGCAGAGCTTTGGCTCGGACTTTCCTGTGTTGCATCTGCACTCGGACAGAGGCGGAGAGTTCTCCTCTGGCCTTCTGCGTGCCTTCTGTCTTGCGCGAGGCATCCGCCAGACCTTCACGCTTCCGGACTCACCGCAACAAAATGGGATTGCAGAGCGCCGCATTGGCATGGTCATGGACGTCGCTCGTACGTCTATGATGCATGCGGCTGCCCCCCATTTTCTGTGGCCGTTTGCGGTCAGGTACGCGGCACGTCAGATCAACCTACACCCCAGGGTCACCAGGCCGGAGACCTCCCCAGCCCTTCTGTGGACGGGGAAGGTTGGCGATGCGTCGGCGTTCTGGGTCTGGGGATCTCGGGCGTTTGTCTGCGACTTGTCTGCGGACAAGCTGTCCCCTCGCGATGCTCCCTGCGTCTTCCTAGGGTTCCCCCCCGACGCCCATGGGTGGCAGTTCTACCACCCCACCTCTCGACGTGTTCTGTCCTCCCAGGACGTCACGTTCGACGAGTCGGTGCCGTACTACCGCCTCTTCCCCTACCGCACTCCGTCCCTCCCCCCGCCCCCGCTCTTCTTGGTACCAGGTCCTCCACCGGTAGACCCCCTCCCCCCTCAGGGTCCTGCCCCTTCAGGTGTGTCCCAGGTAGACGCGGTCGAGCCTGTCGAGGTCACTGGTGACTCTGGTGCTGCTGCGCGAGCTGAGCCTGGGAGTGCTGAGCCTGGAGGTGCTACACTTGGGGGTGCTGAGCCTGGGGGTGCGGAGTCTGGAGGTGCAGAGCCTGGGGGTGCTGAGCCTGGGGGTGCTGAGCCTGGAGGTGCTGAGCCTGGGGGTGCTGTGCCTGGGGGTACTGAGCCTGGGGGTACTGAGCCTGGGGGTGCTGAGCCTGGAGGTGCCGGGACTGGGGGTGCTCCACCTGGAGGTGCTTCGTCTCGCCGAGAGCCACTCTCCCCTCAGGAGCTGCGTGAGTGGTTTGCCAGGCGCTGGAGGCGTGCTGCTGGTGCTGGAGGTTCTTCGGCTGCAGAGGGTACTGCTGCCAGGCGTCCCGGCGGTGCTCGTACTGTGGGTGCTGAAGCTGCTGGGTCTGAGGGTTCTCCTGGAGCTGGTGCTGCTGAGGGTGTTGACGCTGAGACTGCCGCTGGAGGTCCGATTGGTGGTGCTCCTGGTGGTGCTACTGGAGGTTCTGGAGCTACTGGAGTTGCTGCTGGAGCGGGTACTCCTGCTGGGGGTACTGGTGCTGTCCCTGCTGTTTCTGGCGTCGCCGCGCGGCCCCGGCCGTACTTCGTTCCGCTCCTGCAGCACGTTCTTGGTCTTACACCTTCTCCTAGTCCTCCTCCTCCTCCCTTAGAGGGTCCACAGCTTGTCTCGTCACAGTCAGAGCTACAGCGTGCCTCACCTTTGCCTGCTCCTTCTCCCTACGTTGGTCCGACTGGAGGTCTTACTGAGCATCGTGAGCCTGCGTCTCGTCCTGCGTCGCCTGTTCGTAGTGCGCGCACTAGTGGTCGTGGTTCGCGTCAGCGTCCTCCTCCTGTCCCTGGCACGCACCGGATGTCTCTGCGTCTGTCTACTGCTCCACTGCGTGCCCCTTTGCCTTCTCCTCCTACTTCCTCTCTTCCTGCTCTTGCCGACCCGGAGTCGGACTCTCTTCGTGCTGCCAGTCCTACTGTCACGCGTCTTCTTGCTACTGCTGTCACTGACCCTTCTTTCGAGTCTTCTACTGCGTCTGCCCTTGTCACTGAGCTCGTCGACTTTGCTGCGCGCTGTCGTCTAGACTACGCTGCTAGTCTTGTCGCTGAGTCTGAGTCTGCCTGTCCTCCGTCCGTTGGGGGTGAGTGTGCCCTTGGCACGGACGTCCTTGAGGACAGGCAGGAGGAGTTCCAGTGTCTGGCCGCCGCTTCACCTCATCTTGCGTCTGTACTGCTAGCCCCTGAGGGAGACCCGGATGCACTAGACATCCCGACTCCGCGCTCTTACGCGAAGGCGATAGAGGGTCCCTACTCCTCTCAGTGGCAGGCAGCTATGGATGCAGAGATGGCTTCCTGGAAGTCCACAGGCACCTACGTCGACGCTGTTCCCCCTTCTGGGGCGAACATCGTCAGTGGCATGTGGATTTTCAGGGTGAAGCGGCCGCCGGGTTCTCCGCCTGTCTTCAAGGCGCGTTACGTGGCTCGTGGCTTCAGTCAGCGGCAGGGGGTTGACTACTTTCAGACGTTCTCCCCCACCCTGAAGATGACCACTCTTCGGGTACTGCTGCACGTTGCTGCTCACCGTGACTACGAGCTGCACTCTCTCGACTTCAGCACAGCTTTCTTGCAGGGCAGCCTGCACGAGGAGATCTGGCTGCGTCGTCCACCTGGCTTCACTGGGTCTTTCCCTCCTGGTACCCAGTGGAGTCTCCGGCGTCCAGTCTACGGTCTTCGCCAGGCTCCACATGAGTGGCACGACACACTGAGGACTACGCTTGCGGCACTTGGGTTTGCTCCTTCTACTGCTGACCCGTCGCTGTTTCTGCGCACCGACACCTCTCTGCCGCCGTTCTACATCCTCGTGTACGTCGACGACTTGGTCTTTGCCACAGCGGACACTGCTGGACTCGCCTACGTGAAGTTTGAGCTGCTGAAGAGACACACGTGCACTGACCTGGGTGAACTTCGCAGCTACCTTGGCTTGCAGATCACCCGGGACAGAGCACGCCGCACCATTACCCTGACTCAGTCACACATGGTGCAACAGGTCCTTCAGCGCTTCGGCTTCACGTACTCCTCGCCTCAGGCCACTCCTCTGCCTTCTCGCCTCTCGCTCTGAGCTCTGCCTTCGGATGAGTCCGTAGAGTCGAGTGGCCCGTATGCAGAGCTTGTTGGCTGCCTCATGTACCTGATGACCTGCACACGACCTGACCTTGCATACCCTCTCAGCATTCTCGCACGCTATGTTGCTCCTGGGAGACACCGACCAGAGCACATGGCTGCAGCGAAGAGGGTGTTGCGCTACTTGTGCAGTACGTCGGGCATGGGGCTAGTGCTTGGAGGGCGGAGTCCAGTGGTCCTCACTGGGCACGCGGACGCTTCTTGGGCTGACGACCAGGCTACGCAGCGGTCGTCACAGGGTTAAACCTTCGGCCTTGGTTCCGGCTCTGTCTCGTGGCGGGCTACTCGCTCGTCTTCTGTTCTTGGCTCTAGTTGTGAGGCTGAGATCTACGCCGGGGCTATGGCTGCTCAGGAGCTTCGCTGGCTCACCTACCTGCTGACCGGCCTTGGAGAGCCGCCTCGTTCTCCTCCAGTCCTCTACGTAGACAACAAGGCCATGCTGGCCTTGTGTCGAGAGCAGCGACTGGAGCACAGGACAAAGCACATTGCTCTCCGCTACTTTCTTGCTCGTGAGCTGCAGCAGCGTGGACAGTTGCGACTTGCGTACGTGGCCTCTGAGGCCAACACTGCTGATGTCTTCACCAAGGCACTTGCTCCTTGTGATCATCAGCGTTGCTGCACGCAGCTGGGTCTTGTGCCGGTCTTGCCTCACTTGCTCACTTCTTGACCTTGCTTGTACCTTGACCTATATTCACTCTTGCTCTTGCTTGCTTGACTCTTGTGTATCTCTATATATGATCTTGCATGCAAACTGGCCTTGTGGCCCTTTACCTTGCGCTCGGAATGTGTGGTGACTTTGTGATCCACCCTGAGCTTTGCTTTGCTTTGCTTTGCTTGACTGGTCTTGTGACCCCTTGTTCTCCCCCACTTTGCCTATGGGGGTGTGTCAGAACATTATACCTTACTTATTTGTGTAGGCTATAGTGGGGTATCCCATAGGGGGTACAACCCAATTAGGGTTTCATATTTGTACTCACTTCATTCATAGTTCATCCATTCTCGTTCGCTTCTTCTCAACTTTGCCTCTTCTTTTGTTGCGCCCTGCAGGGTGTACCACTTCAGGGGGTGTTCTGTACATGGTTCTCACTGCAATCAATTAGGGGGTGTGTTGAACAATATTTATATATGTTCTTTATAATTGTCTGCAATGTAGAGTGTAGCACATCCCAAATTTGCTGTAGGTGGTGCACCATGCTTCTCCTTGCTATATTTTGTACTCATCTTTCTTAGTGAAGCCACTTCTTCCTGCTTCAACTCTCTCGACACCTCCTTCAACCCTAAAACCTAAGCTACTAAGTAACTCTAGTCATGGCGTCTAAGCCCAAGTAATTGCTTAGTATCTTGACAAACGTGTACAGCGATTTTATCGTCGTCGGCCACTGCATACTTAACGACGAAGGATACACGCTCACCGTAGATGCGGGAGCCCGTTACGTCTGGATAGCGAATGTGCAGTTCCGTAGTAGGGCGCACGAAGTCTTCAGCCTCTGGCTGGCTCACGCTTAACGGCAGTTAGGGATGATATTGCAGTTATGGCAAACTGGCGACGCAACAAAATTTCGTCGCAAGGCGTTGCAGAACTTTGTAGTAAGAAGCTGTAGGATATCTGGGTCCGAAAGGGGATCTTGCACCACGTCTCACTCTCCTACGCGTATCCGCGGTAGGGAGTCGCCGAGCGCACCAATCGCACACTCATAACAAAGGTGCGTGCACTATTGAAGCAATCAAAACTCCCCGCTACCTAATGACCGTACGCGATGCACAACGACCATTACTGGCAACCTGTCATCGCACGTGAAGTGGACGGGCAAGAAAGGCGACACCTCTATGCTCCACATCTCGGGGTGCATGGTGCAGTATGTCAGAATATTATGCTCTAGCCTGTAGTGAGGTGCTCTATAGCGAGTACAACCCTTCTAGGGTTTGCTATTTGTATCCTCATTCTTGCTAGTGCAACGCTCTTCTCTCTTCTAAACTTTCACATGCTATCAGAGCAGGTCAATCCCCTTGGACCGATCCTGTAGGTGGGCTCACCACCTCGTTGCTTCCGCTGCAACTGCTACTGCTACTCTCTGTGCCGCACACCCCATGGCGTGCGGCAGTTTTTCTTCCCGCCGTGCACCCCGAGGCGCGCGGTGGTTTTCTGCCCGCCGTGCGCCCCGAGGCGCGTGGCGGTTTTCTGCCCGCCGTGCGCCCCGAGGCGCGCGACGGGTTTCTGCCCCGTCACTCGGCGCGTTAATGGAGCAACCGCATACTTATAGAGAGGGAGATTCACGCGTGTGCGAGCTGAAGAAATCTCTTTACGGGATTAAAGAGGCTCCAAGGCTCTGGCAGCAGCATCTGCATAAAAGCCTACTCAATATAGGATTCACGCAGCTGTCGCACGACCCCGAGATGTACCGCCTGCATTTTTGCAACGGTTACATCCTGCTCACGATGTACATGGATGACTTGCTCTACACAGGTACAAGCAACATGCTGCTCGACCAGTTCGAAAAGAATCTGTCAATGCGCGTGGACATTACCATGAACTACGACGTGACGCAATCTCAGGGCCATAATATCACATGCGCGCCTGAAGCCATTCACCTCTCATCTGCTAATAACGGTGAAACGCTTGGGAAGCGGTTCAACATCTCTCCCGCACCACTCGCAACTCCCTACCGCATGCCTGGACCAAGCTACAAGCCTAACAGCAAAGCCTATCCCCCGCTGGTCTTCACACCTACAAGTAGCAGGTGGGATGTCTGCTCTTTGCTTCACACCTCTCATCTGCTAAGTACGGTGAAATGCTTGGGAAGCGGCTCAACATCTCTCCCGCACCACTCGCAACTCCCTACCGCACGCCTGGACCGAGCTACAAGCCTAACAGCAAAGCCCTATCCCCCGCTGGTCTTCACACTTATAAGTAGCAGGTGGGATGTCTACTCTTTGCTTCAGCGACCTGGAGGTCCGATCTCTCCTACATCGCGAGCCAATTGGCTCAGTACTCGCGCAAACCAACGGGTGAGAATCTTCAGGATCTTCAGCGCACCCAACAAGTCTTCATCTCTACGCCCAACATTGGGCTCTGCTACTCCACAATTACAACTCCCTCGTTCAACCTTGTCGACTACGTCGATGCCAATCACTCCGCTGATCTCGACAATCGACGGTCGAGAACCAAGTCCGTGTTCCGACTCGAGCCAACGGGCCCCATCTCGTGGAAATTGTAGAAGAAGGAACTGGTTGCCCTCTCATCGACGGAATCAGAATTCATCTCTGAGCTCGCAAAGGGCTCTATATACAAGAGATCCTATAGGAGGCAAAAACTCCAACTTCGCGGGCCTTTCTCCTACAGTTATGAGAAAACTGAAACGAGAATGAATGAACTATGAATGAAGTGGGTACAAGTACTAACCTTAACTGGTTTGTACCCCCTATGGGATACCCCACTACAGCCTACACAAAAGCATAAGCTATAATGTTCTGACACACCCCCATAGGCAAAGTGGGGGAGAACAGGGGGTCACAAGACCAGTCAAGCAGAGCAAAACAAAGCAAAGCTCAGGGTGGATCACAAAATCACCACACATTCCGAGCAAAAGTACAAGGCCACAAGGCCAGTTCACATGTAGGAGTACATATTTATAAGGCTAGACAAGCAAGAGAAGGTATATATATATGTAACAGTACAAGCAAGGTCAAGAGGTGAGCAAGTGAGGCAAGACAAGGACAAGACCCAACTGAGTGCAGAAGCTCAGATGATCACAAGGCGGAAGTGCCTTGGTGAAAACATCAGCAGTGTTGGCCTCAGAGGCCACGTACGCAAGCCGCAACTGTCCACGCTGCTGTAGCTCACGAGCAAGGAAGTAGCGGAGAGCAATGTGCTTTGTTCTGTGCTCCAATCGCTGCTCTCGACACAAGGCCAGCATGGCCTTGTTGTCTACGTACAGCACTGGAGGAGAACGAGGCGGCTCTCCTAGGTCAGTCACCAGGTAGGTGAGCCAGCGAAGCTCCTGTGCAGCCATGGCCCCAGCGTAAATCTCAGCCTCACAACTGGAGCCGAGAACAGAAGAGGAGCGAGTAGCCCGCCACGAGACAGAGCCGGAACCAACGCTGAAGGTGTAACCCTGTGACGACCGCTGCGTAGCCTGGTCGTCAGCCCAAGAAGCGTGTGCGTGCCCAGTAAGGACCATTGGACTGCGCCCTCCAAGCACTAGCCCCATGCCCGACGTACTGCACAAGTAGCGCAACACCCTCTTTGCTGCAGCCATGTGCTCTGGTCGGTGTCTCCCAGGAGCAACATAGCGTGCGAGAATGCTAAGAGGGTATGCAAGGTCAAGTCGTGTGCAGGTCATCAGGTACATGAGGCAGCCAACAAGCTCTGGGTACGGGCCACTCGACTCTACGGACTCATCCGAAGGCAGAGCTGAGAGCGAGTGGCGAGTAGGCAGAGGAGTGGCCTGAGGCGAGGAGTACGTGAAGCCGAAGCGCTGAAGGACCTGCTGCACCATGTGTGACTGAGTCAGGGTAATGGTGCGCTGTGCTCTGTCCCGGGTGATCTCCAAGCCAAGGTAGCTGCGCAGTTCACCCAGGTCTGTGCACGTGTGTCTCTTCTGCAGCTCGGACTTCACGGTAAGCAGCAACGTGCAGCAGTACCCGAAGAGTGGTCATCTTCGGGGTGGGAGAGAAGGTCTGAAAGTAGTCAACTTCCTGCCGCTGACTGAAGCCACGAGCCACGTAACGTGCCTTGAAGACAGGCGGAGAACCCGGCGGCCGCTTCACTCTGAAGATCCACATGCCACTGATGATGTTCGCCCCATGAGGGGGAACGGCGTCAACGTAGGTGCCTGTGGACTTCCAGGAAGCCATCTCTGCGTCCATAGCTGCCTGCCACTGAGAGGAGTAGAGACCCTCTATCGCCTCCGCGTAAGAGCGCGAAGTCGGGATGTCAAGTGCATCCGCGTCTCCCTCAGGGGTAAGCAGTACGGACACGAGATGAGGTGAAGCAGCAGCCAAGCAGTGGAACTCCTCCTGCCTTTCCTCAAGGACATCCGTGCCAAGGGCACACTCACCCCCGACGGACAGAGGACAGACAGACTAAGACTCAGCATTAAGATTGGCAGCGTAGTCTAGACGACAGCGAGCAGCAAAGTCGACAAGCTCAGCAACTAGGGCAGACGCAGAAGTGGACTCAAAGGAGGGGTCAGTGACGACAGTAGCAAGGAGACGCGTGACAGTAGGACTGGCAGCACGAAGATAGTCCGACTCTGGGTCGGCAAGAGCAGGATGAGAAGACTCAGGAGGAGAAGGCAAAGGGGCACGCAGAGGAGCAGTGGACGGACACAGAGACATCCGGTGCGTGCCAGGGACAGGAGGAGGACGCTGACGCGAACCGCGACCACTAGTGCGAGCAGCACGGACAGGCGACGCAGGGCGAGACGCAGGCTCACGACGCTCAGCAAGACCTCCAGTAGGACTAGTGTAGGGAGATGGAGGAGGCAGTGGGGAGGCCGGCTGTAACTGTAACTGTGACGGGACAGGTTGTGGACACTCTAAGGGAGGAGGAGGACCAGTAGAAGGCGGGAGACCAAGAACCTGCTGAAGGAGCGGAACGAAGTACGGCCGAGGCCGCGCGGCGACTCCAGACACAGCAGGGACAGCACCAGTACCCCCAGCGGCAGCAACAACACCAGCAGCACCTCCAGCTCCAGTACCTCCAGCAGTACTAGTAGCACCCTCAGCAAGACCGCCTCCAGGACCGATAGCAGTAGCTTGCGCGCCAGCACCCGAAGCAGCTCCCGCTCCAGAAGTACCCGCAGGCCCAGCAGCTCCAGTACTCCGAGTACGAGCACCGCCGGGACCCGCGGCACCAGCACCCACAGCAGCAGCAGAACCTCCAGTACCCAAAGCACCTCCAGCTCCAGCAGCTCGCCTCCAGCGCCGGGCAAACCAATCACGCAGCTCCTGTGGAGAGAGTGGCTCCCGCCGAGATGAAGCACCGGAAGATCCGCGAGGCTCAGCACCGCCAGACGCCCCACGAGCAGGCTCAGCTCCCTTAGGCTCAGCACCTCAAGGCGTAGCACCCCCAGGCTCAGTACCCCCAGGCTCAGCACCCCCACGCGTAGCACCCCTAGGCTCAGCACCCCCAGACTCAGCACCCTCAGGCTCAGCACCCCTAGTCGTAGTACCCACACGCTAAGCACCCCCAGAGTCAGCACCCCCACAGTCAGCACCCCCAGGCTCAGCACCCTCAGCAGCACCAGAGTCACCAGCGACCTCGACAGGCTCGACAGCGTCTACCTCGGCCACACCTGAAGGGGCATGACCCTGAGGGGGGAGGGGGTCTACCGGGGGGGGACCTGGCACAAGGAAGAGCGGTGGCGGGGGGAGGGACGGAGTGCGGTAGGGGAAGAGACGGTAGTAGGGGACCGACTCGTCGAACGTGACGTCCTGGGAGGACAGAACACGGCGAGAGGTGGGGTGGTAGAACTGCCACCCTGGCGTGTCAGGGGGGAAACCAAGGAAGACGCAAGGAGCAGCACGAGGGGACAGCTTGTCCGCAGACAAGTCGTGAACAAAGGCCCGAGATCCTCAGACACGGAACGCAGACGCATCGCCAACCTTCCCCGTCCACAGCAAGGCTAGGGAGGTCTCCGGCATGGAGACCCGGGGCTGAAGGTTGATCTGATGCGCCGCGTACCGGACCACAAACGTCCACAAAAAATGGAGGGCAGCCGCATGCATCATGGACGTACGGGCGACATCCATGACCATGCCAATGCGGCGCTCAGCAATCCCATTTTTCTGTGGAGAGTCCGGAAGCGTGAAGGTCTGGCGGATGCCTCCTGCACGACACTAGGCTCTCAGAAGGCCAGAGGAGAACTCTCCGCCTCTGTCAGAGTGTAGACGGAGAACAGGAAAGTCGAGTCGAAGCTCTGCCTGAGCTGGAGACGAGCTGCGCGGATCCAGTCGATCAACACCTCAGTGACATCACCCTTGCTGCGCAAGGGGAAGACTATGGTGTAACACGAGTAGTCGTCAACCACCAGCAGGAAGTAGCGCTCGTGACCCTGTCCACGGACGCGGGCCGGGCCCCATATGTCCATGTGAAGCGTCTGCAGCGGGGCCTCTGTCGGAGGAAACTAAGAGGAGTGAGGGGCAGCCCGCTGCCGCCCCTCGACACAGGGGACGCAGGTAGGGCCAGGCCCCGGAGGAAGGGGAGGGAGGGACCGGGGAAGACCAGAGACAAGGACACGGGAGGCCATGCCTCAGAGACGGAGCAGGGAGGGGTGACCAAGGCGGTGGTGCCAGAGGAGAGTCTCGTGAGATAGGTGGCGACACGAGCAGGGGGCAGACTCAAGACCAGACCTGGACGCTGCAGCAAACACCTGACCCGATGCAGCTACCTGACCAGACGCAGGGACTGGAGGAGACATAGTGGTAAGTGTGTACAGGCTTGACCCCGGCCGACGAGTAAACGTGGCCAGGTGTCGGCCTGTCCGAGCGTCCGTGCAGTGGGTCACCCGCTGACTCGCAGGAGTGAACTGGTGAACCCCCGCATCCTGCAGGTCAGCACCACTCACCAAGTTCGTAGAGAACGAGGGGAGGTAAAGACCAGACAGGGTGCCAGAGGGGGCTGCTGGACACAGGAGGACAGTGGAGAAGTGAGCAAGGACAGGGCCCCCAGAGGGGTCTGCCAGAGAGACTGCAACTGGCCGACCAAGCGGCGTGAGTGTGGTGCGGTCTCGAAAGAAGGAGCGGGAAGCCCCCGAGTCAAGGATGAAGGTGTGAGAGGCCGGAGCCGACGCGGTACCTGAGAGAGCAGACTCACCCGCACCTGAGGAAGCAGACTCACAAGCACCTAGAGCAGCAGCTGCACCTGTACCTGGAGCAGGAGACACACTAGCACCTAGAGCAGCAGCCTCACCAGCAGCTAGAGCAGCAGGCTCTATACCGGGGTCAGGCGGTATGCACAGGTGACCGGCACGATCAGCACTAGTAGGCAGTGCATACATTGCAATGAGAATACCATCATAGTCAAGAGCAAGTATATCTACCCTCTCCCTAAGCAACTCCACCTAGTCGGGGAGCTCAGCCTCGTCGCCAAACTCGGTACGCCAGGCGTCGCTCATACGGGCGAAGCAGCGGGACTGTGTGTGACTAGGCGTCCCAGAAGGCTGACATGTCCGAGCACCAGTGCGAATCACGTAAGAGCAGCGAACAGAACTAAGAGACCCTCCACTCTGTGCGTACCACTCACGAAGCTGCTTGGGCGTGAGAGACGCGCGTGGGGGTCGCTGGAGCTGCATCTGGCCGCCGCCAGTAGTAGTAGCAGTAGTAGCGCCGCCACCCCTACAACCCCAACCAGCGTACCACTCACGCAGCTGCTGGGGCGTGAGGGACTCACGCGGACGTCGCTGGGGCTGCATCTGGCTCCGCCAGTTGAAGCAGGAGCAGGAGTAGTAGCAGTAAGGCAGGCAGCCAAGCAAGCGGCAAGCAGCACGCTAGTAAGGCAGGGGCTCACCAGTGGTGGGAAGAGCAGGCTCGACGACTAGGCGACTCGGCGGTGCGGGCGGCTCGGGCGGCTCGGCGGCACAGTGGCACTGCAGCAACTGCGGCTCGGCGGCTCGGGCGACTCAGGCGACTCAGCGGTACGAAGGCTCGGCAGCAACTGCAGCGCGGCGGCTCGGCGACTCGGCGGCTCGGGCGGCTGAGGTGGCGCTGCGGCTCGGGCGGCTCGGGCAGCTGAGGTGGCGCTGCAGCTCGGGCGGCTCAGGTGGCTCGGGTGGCTCGGCACAAGCTCGGCGGCGCCGGCAGCTCGGTGGTGACGGCGGGGCCGCTTGGGGACGGCGGCGGGGCCGGGTGGAGCGGCGACGGGGCCAGCAGAGGTGGCGCCGGGGCCGCAGGGTAGGCGTCCGGGCGAGCAGAGGCGGCGACGGGGCCAGCAAAGGTGGCGCCGGGGGCGGAAAGGGCAGCATCAGGGCCGCAGGGGTAGGCGACGGGGCCAGTAGAGGCGGGGCCGAGTCGGGAAGAGCGGCGTTGGGGTCGCCGGGGTAGGCAACGAGGCCAGCCAAGGTGGCGCCGGGGCCTAGAAGGGCGGAGCCAGGGCCGCAGGGGCAGGCGACGGGGCCAGCAGAGGCGGGGCCGGGTCGGGAAGGGCGGCGTCGGGGTCGCCGGGGTAGGCGACGGGGCCAGCCAAGGTGGCGCCGGGGCCGGGAAGGGCGGAGCCGGAGGCGGGAAGGGTGGCGCTGAGGCCGCAGAGGTAGGTGACGAGGCCACTAGGGCGGCAGATTGGGGCCGCGAGGGCGGCGCGACGCGGCCGCTAGGGCGGCGCGACGGGGTAGCGGGGCCGCGCGCCTCGGGGCGCGCACAAGAAAGAAAATCGCCGCGCGCCAACGGCACAGAACAGGGACAAGACAGGGAAAAGACCCAACTGAGTGCAGAATCGCTGATGATCACAAGGCGCAAGTGCCTTGGTGAAAACATCAGCAGTGTTGGCCTCAGAGGCCACGTACGCAAGCCGAAACTATCCACGCTACTGTAGCTCACGAGCAAGAAAGTAGCAGAGAGCAATGTGCTTTGTTCTGTGCTCCAGACGCTGCTCTCGACACAAGGCCATCTTGGCCTTGTTTTCTACGTACAGCACTGGAGGAGAACGAGGCGGCTCTCCGAGGTTAGTCAGCAAGTAGGTGAGCCAGCAAAGCTCCTGTGCAGCCATGGCCCCGGCGTAGATCTCAGCCTCACAACTGGAGCCGAGAACAGAAGACGAGCGAGTAGCCCGCCACGAAACAGAGCCGGAACCAAGGCTGAAGGTGTAACCCTGTGACGACTGCTGTGTAGCCTGGTCGTCTGCCCAAGAAGCGTCTGCGTGCCCAGTGAGGACCACTGGACTCCGCCCTCCAAGCACAAGCCCCATGCCCGATGTACTGCACAAATAGCGCAACACCCTCTTCGATGCAGCCATGTGCTCCGGTCTGTGTCTCCCAGGAGCAACATAGCGTGCGAGAATGCTAAGAGGGTATGCAAGGTCAGGTCGAGTGCAGGTCATCAGGTACATGAGGAAGCCAACAAGCTCTGGGTACGGGCCACTCGGCTCTACGGACTCATCCGAAGGCAGAGCTGAGAGCGAGTGACGAGTAGGCAGAGGAGTGGCCTGAGGCGAGGAGTACGTGAAGCCGAAGCGCTGAAGGACCTGCTGCACCATGTGTGACTGAGTCAGGGTAATGGTGCGCTGTGCTCTGTCCCGGGTGATCTGCAAGCCAAGGTAGCTGCGCAGTTCACCCAGGTCTGTGCGCGTGTGTCTCTTCTGCAGCTCGGACATCACGTGGGCAAGTCCAGCAGTGTCAGCTGTGGCAAAGACCAGGTGGTCGACGTACACGAGGATGTAGAACGGCGGCAAAGAAGTGTCGGTGCGCAGAAACAGCGATGGGTTGGCAGTAGATGGAGCAAATCCAAGAGTCGCAAGCGTAGTCCTCTGTGTGTCGTGCCAATCACGCGGTGCCTGGCGAAGACTGTAGACTAGCCGCCGGAGGCTTCACTGGGTGCAAGGAGGAAAAGTCCCAGTGAAGCCGGGTGGGCGGCGCAGCCATATCTCCTCGTGCGGGCTACCCTGCAAGAAAGCTATGCTGAAGTCAAGAGAGTGAAGCTCGTAGTCGTGCTGAGCGGCTATGTGCAGCAGCACCCGAAGAGTGGACATCTTCAGGGTGGGAGAGAAGGTCTGAAAGTAGTCAACTCCTTGCCGCTTACTGAAGCCACGAGCCACGTAACATGCCTTGAAGACAGGCGGAGAACCCGGCGGCCGCTTCACTCTGGAGATCCACATGCCACTGATGATGTTCGCCCCAGGAGGGGGAAGGGCATCAACGTAGGTGCCTGCGTCCATAGCTGCCTGCCACTGAGAGGAGTAGGGACCCTCTATCGCCTCCGCGTAAGAGCGCGGAGTCGGGATGTCAAGTGCATCCGGGTCTCCCTCAGAGGTAAGCAGTACGGACACGAGATGAGGTGAAGTAGCAGCCAAGTAGTGGAACTCCTCCTGCCTGTCCTCAAGGACGTCCGTGCCAAGGGCACACTCACCCCCGACGGACGGAGGAGAGAGAGACTCAGACCCAGCAACAAGACTAGCAGCGTAGTCTAGACGACAGCGAGTAGCAAAGTCGATGAGCTCAGCAACTAGGGCAGACGCAGAAGTGGACTCAAAGGAAGGGTCAGTGACAACAGTAGCAAGGAGACGCGTGACAGTAGGACTCGCAGCACGAAGAGAGTCCGACTCCGGGTCAGGAAGAGCAGGAAGAGAAGACTCAGGAGGAGAAGGCAAAGGTGCACGCAGAGGAGCAGTGGACAGACGCAGAGACATCCGGTGCGTGCCAGGGACAGGAGGAGGACGCTGACGCGAACCGCGACCACTAGTGCGAGCAGCACGGACAGGCAACGCAGGGCGAGACACAGGCTCACGACGCTCAGCAAGACTTCCAGTAGGACTATTGTAGGGAGACCGAGCAGGCAGTGGGGAGGCCGGCTGTTACTGTAACTGTGACGGGACGGGCTGTTGACACGCGAGGGGGGGAGGAGGACCAGTAGAAGGCGGGAGACCAAGAACCTGCTGAAAGAGCGGAACGAAGAACGGCCAAGGTCGCGCAACGACTCCAGACACAACAGGGACAGCACCAGTACCCCCATTGGCAGCACCAGCACCAGTAGCACCTCCAGCACCAATACCCCCATTGGCAGCACCGGCACCAGTAGCACTTCCAGCTCCAGTACCTCCAGCAGCACCAGTAGCACCCCAAGCAGGACCGCCTCCACGACCGACAGCAGTAGCCTCCGCGCCAACCCCCGCAGCAGCTCCAACTCCAGAAGTACCCACAAGCCCAGCAGCTCCAGTACTCGTGGTACGAGCACCTCCAAGACCTTCGCCACCAGCACCCTCAGCAGCAGCAGAACCTCCAGTACCCGCAGCACCTCCAGCTCCAGCAGCTCGCCTCCAGCGCCAGGCAAACCACTCATGCAGCTTCTGTGGAGAGAGTGGCTCCCGGCGAGACGAAGCACCCGGAGAACCGCCATGCACAGCACCGCCAGACGCCACACGAGCAGGCCCAGCTCCCTCTGGCTGAGCACCTCCAGGCTCAGCACCTCCAGGCGTAGCACCCCCAGGCTCAGCACCCCCAGGCTAAGCACTCCAAGGCACAGCACCCCCAGGCTAAGCACCCCCAGGCTCAGCACCCCCAGGCTCAGCACCCCCAGGCTCAGCACCCCCAAGCATAGCACCCATACGCTCAGCACCCCCAGAGTTAGCACCCCCAGGCTCAGCACCCTCAGCAGCACTAGAGTGACTTGCGACCTCGACCGGCTCAACAGCGTCTACCTGGGACACAACTGAAGGGCAGGACCTTGAGGAGGGAAGGTGTCTACCGGGGGGGGACCTGACACAGGGAAGAGCGGTGGCGGGGGGAGGGACGGAGTGCGGTAGGGGAAGAGACGGTAGTAGGGGACCGACTCGTCGAACGTGACACCCTGGGAGGACAGAACACGGCTAGAGGTGGGGTGGTAGTACTGCCACCCTGGCGCGTCGTGGGGGAAACCCAGGAAGACGCAGGGAGCAGCACGAGGGGATAGCTTGTCCACATACAAAGGCCCGAGATCCTCACACACGGAATGCAGACGCATCGCCAACCTTCCCCGTCCATAGCAAAGCTGGGGAGGTCTCCGGTACGGAGACCCTGGGGTGAAGGTTGATCTGATGCGCCGCGTACCGGACCGCAAACGGCCACAGAAAATGGGGGGCAGCCGCATGAATCATGGACGTACGGGCGACGTCCATGACCATGCCAATGCGACGCTCAGCAATCCCATTTTTCTGTGGAGAGTCCGGAAGCGTGAAGGTCTGGCGGACGCCTCGTGCACGACAGCAGCCTCGTAGAAGGCCAGAGGAGAACTCTCCGCCCCTGTCGGAGTGCAGACGTAGAACAGGAAAGTCCGAGCCGAAGCTCCGCCTGAGCTGGAGACGAGCTGCGCGGATCCAGACGATCAACACCTCAGAGACATCACCCTTGCTGCGCAAGGGGAAGACTATGGAGTAACGCGAGTAGTCGTCAACCACCAGCAGGAAGTAGCGCTCGTAACCCTGTCCACGGACGCGGGCTGGGCCCTACACGTCCATGTGAAGCGTCTGCAGCGGGGCCTCTGTCGGAGGAAACTGGGAGGAGTGAGGGATAGCCCGCTGCCGCCCCTCGACACAGGGGACGCAGGTAGGGCCAGGCCCCGGAGGAAGGGGAGGGAGGGACCGGGGAAGACCAGAGACAAGGACACGGGAGGCCATGCCTCGAAGACGAAGCAGGGAGGGGTGACCAAGGCGGTGGTGCTAGAGGAGAGTCTCGTGAGACAGGAGGCAACACGAGCAAGGGGCAGACTCAGGACCAGACCTGGATGCAGCAGCGAAAACCTGACCCGACGCAGCTACCTGACCAGACGCATTGACTGGAGGAGACGCAGTGGTCAGTGTGTACAGGCTCGACCCCGGCCGACGGGCAAACATGGCCAGGTGTCGGCCTGTGCGAGTGTCCGTGCAGTGGGTCACCCGCTGACTCGCAGGAGTGAACTGGTGAACCCCCGCATCCTATAGGTCAGCACCACTCACCAAGTTCGTAGAGAACAAGGGGAGGTAACGACCAGACAGGGTGCCGGAGGGGGCCGCCGAACACGGGAGGACAGTGGAGAAGTGAGCAAAGACAGGACCCCCAGAGGGGTTTGCCAGGGAGACTGCAACTGGCCGACTAAGCGGCGTGAGTGTGGTGCGGTCTCGAAAGAAGGAGCGAGAAGCCCCCGAGTCAAGTGTGAAGGTGTGGGAGGCCGAAGCCGACGCAGTACCTGAGAGCGCAGACTCACCAGTACCAGAGGAAGCAGACGTACTAGCACCTAGAGCAGCAGCCTTGCTAGCACCAAGAGCAGCAGCCTCACCAGTACCTAGAGGAGCAGTCGCAATGCCCGGGTTGGGCGGGAAACACCGGTAACAGTCACCCTCCTAACTATTAGACACAGTATACATAGCAGCAAGAAGAGCATCAAAGTCAAGGTCAAAGATAGCTACCCCTGCTCTAAACAGCTCGCCCCAGCGAGGGATCTCAGTGGCCTCAGGGAACTGGTGACGCCAAGCGTCCGTCAGGCGGCCAAAGCAGCGCTAGGTGGGGTGCGCACCCCCACACTGCTCACCCGCACGGTCGCCGGTGCGCAGGACGTAGGTGCACCGACCAGTATCCCCACCCCGCTGGCGTGCAACGTACCACTCACGGAGCTGCTGAGGGGACAGGGTCTTCCGACTCCGCTGCTGTTGCTGGCGCTGACCACCACCGGAGCCACTCCTCTGCGAAGAGCCACGACCTCCTCCTCCTCCTCCTCCGCCACCGCCTCCTCCACTTCTGCCACCTCCACCACCTCCGCTCCCACCACCACCGCCGCCGCCGCCTCCGCCTCCACTGCCGCCGCCAACACCTCCACCCTCGCCACCACTCCCACCACCACCCCCTCCCCCTCTACTGCCTCCACTGCCGCCTCCACCGCCCCCGCTAGCTCCTCCAGCGCCCCTGCCCCCCTTGCCCTTGTTAGAGCGACCTTAGACGCCGCACCGACCGACTCCAGACCAAGGAGGTCGGCCGGAGCAGAAGAGGCAACAGAGGGCAAAAGAGGGGAGGGGGAACACCCCTCAAAGATGGGGGTGCGCGGGTCACTACGAGAGGCCCCTACAACGACTATGCTCTTCTCCGCTGCTAGGAGGTCCTTCTCGAGGAGGTCAACAGTGAGATTGGTGGGACAGACTGAGAGAAAGTGGTCCCTGACTACGCAAAGGGAGTCAGAGAGGCGGGTGATTATGTAGTAGAGAGTGATGTACATGGGGGGGGATTCTTGGCGCAGAACTCAGCAGGAAGCGCAGCGCGGTAGCGAGTGTCACTAGTGCGGAGGTGCGTAATGAGTTCAGCGACTGTGGGAAAGGCAGCAAGGTCAGGGAAGAGGTACGGTAGCATGAGGCGGCTCAATGCAGCTGTGGCAGGGGAGGAGTAGCGTGCAACTACAGCGTCGTACAAGGTCTGAGCACTCTTGTACTGGCTAAAGTGCGCACGCTCAGAGGTAGGCAGGTGGCGACGCACTGCATGATGTGCAGCAGCATCGCGCGTGGGGGCTCGGTTGCTGGGCGGCTCGGCTTCTCGGCAGCTCGGCGGCTCGGCGGCTGGGGCAGCTCGGATGGCGGGCGGCGCTGCGACGGGGCCGCAGGTAAGGGCGGCGGGGCCGCAGGTAAGGTGGCGGGGCCGCAGGTAATGTGGCGGGGCCGCAGTGAAGGGCGGCGAGGCCGCAGGTAAGGTGGCGGGGCCGCAGGTAAGGTGGCGGGGCCGCAGGTAAGAGCGGCGGGGTCACAGGTAAGGTGGTGGGGCCGCAAGTAAGGTGGCGGGGCCGCAGCGAAGGGCGGCGGGGCCGCAGGTAAGGTGGCGCGGCCGCAGGTAAGGGCAGCGGGGCCGCAGGTAAGGTGGCGGGGCAGCCGCAGCAGGCGACAGGGCCGCAGGTAAGGGCGGCGGGGCCGCAGGTAAGGGCGGCGGGGCCGCAGGTAAGGTGGCGGGGCCGCAAGTAAGGTGGCGGGGCCGCAGCGAAGGGCGGCGGGGCCACAGCAAGGTGGCGGGGCCGCAGCAAAGGGCGGCGGGGCTGCAGCAAGGTGGCGGGGCCGCAGGTAAGGGCGGCGGGGCCAAAGGTAAGGGCGGCGGGGCCGCAGGTAAGGGCGGCTTGGCCGCTGGTAGGGTGGCGCGACCGCAGGTAGGTGGCAGGGCCGCGGGTGAGGGCGGCGCGAGGGGCCGCGGAGGTCGGCGGCGTGCCGTTACGGGCGGCGCAAGGGCGGCGTCGGGCCGCTTAGGGTGGCGACGGGCTGCGTAGGGCGGCGTCAGGCCGTGAAGGGCGGCGACGGGCCGAGTAAGGGCGGCGCGAGGGAGGCCGCTAGGGGCGACGCGACGGGGCCGAAGGAGGCCTATGACGGGCGCGATGGTAGAGAGGGCACACGAGGCGCGACTCGGGCCTAAGCGAAGTGCGCTCCGGGAAGGAAAAAAAAAAAATCGACTTGGTGGGCCCTAGGAACAGTTCCCACGAGGGAACCTGCTCGATACCATGAGAAGAAACGAGAATGAATGCACTATGAAAGAATTGGGTACAAGTACTAACCCTAACTGGGTTGTACCCCATATAGACTACCCCACTACAGCCTACACAAAAGCATAAGCTATAATGTTCTGACATCAAGTTTAATCAACTGCGGTCTCAAAATGAACCTACAGAGTAGAGGAGATCATGTAACTTTTCTAGCATTTACTTCGAATTGGGCTGCAACCAAAAAACGACGTAGCAGAATGGGTTGCAGCCCTTGAAACGTGTTGGGCTGAGTGCCCCTTAGGATCTTTGGTAGGTTTAAACTCTGGGTAGAGTGATGTAGTAGCGGAAGTGTTTAAATGAAGTCCTTGAACCACTTTGCGCTGGTATGTGAGGGCAAAGTAAGTTGATTAAAACAAGCAAGTACAAAGGTTTATATAAGAGTACAAAGAATACGAAGAGATATAATTAAACTGTTTTACTGTTGCGGTTCGATACAGTGCGACTCGGGCAACTGCTCAATGTCGAGTCAGTTGTGTGTCCTTGCTGTCGCGTTGCATTTGTCAAGTCAAAGGTCGCTGACCTTTGACCTTCCCGTAACCTCCAGCGGTTACTTCAACCTCCGAGGGTTGACTCGTTGGTGCCTCGATATGCTCTGCTTCGCTTTTGTCTTGGTGTTTCGACACGACAGAGGCGCTTAATATTGTTTGTTCCCAACACTCCCCTTCGCTTCTTGGTCAAGTTGTCAGCTGCCATCTTGGACGTGGGACAGTAGGATAGTTCAAGTCTCCCCTTCTCAATCTCGTCTTTCACGAACAAATATCGTAGAGCGATATGCTTCATTCTGTTCGCGAATCCATTTTTGTTGGCGATGTGAATTGCAGATTGGTTATCGCAGAACAAAGTGAAGTTGGGTAACTCGGCTATCTTCGCTTCTTCCAGCAGCTCGCAAAGATAGAGTCCTTCCTTGGTGGCTGAGCAGAGTGCAATATATTCTGCTTCAGCTGACGAGAGAGCAATTAATTCCTGCTTGCTTGATTGCTAGGAGATCGGTCCGATAGGTTCGAGGCGGTAGATGTAGCCGGTGCAGGAGCGCCTGTTGTCGGAGTCGCCAGCGTGATCAGCGTTGACGTAGCCGATTAATTTAGTCGGTGTAGTTGTGTTCTTGTAGTAAGTTAGGCCGATCGTTGAGGTACTGACGAAGTAGTGGAGAGCGCGGTCTGTCAAAATATGTTTACATATTTTATATAATCGTTTGCAGTTGTAGTGTAGATATTGCATCATGTTTGGTGGTGCACCTCCTTATGTTGCTGTTTACCTATTTGTACTTGCCATTCTCATTAGTGAAACCCTCTCGATACTTTTCCTCAAACTCGAACTCGATCACCTAACTCACTCCTAAACTACTATGGCTCCTAAGCCAAACTCACTCTAGCATTTTCACATGCTATCAGAGCTACCAACGTTCCTTGCCTGTTGCTTCCGCTGCTACTCTGTGTACTGCACGCCACGTGGCATGCCCCTCGCGAGACCCTTAGTGGCCCCTCGCGGCCCCGTCGCCGCCCTTACAGGCCCTACGCGGCCCCTTCCCGGCCCCGTCGCCGCCCCTATCGGCCCCGTCGCCGACCTTTTAGGCCCCTCGCGGCCCCTTCGCGGCCCCGACGCCGCCTCTATGGACCCCGTCGCCGCCCCTTGCGGCCCCGTCGCTGCCCCTTTCGGCCCTGCCCCGACCCTGTCGCGGCCCCGTCCCGGACGTGCCCCGACCCCGGCCCTGTCCTGACCCTATCGCGGCCCCATCGCGGCCCTCCCCCTGCTATGCACCGAACCTGCCTCGACCCTGCCCCGGCCCCGCCCCGGCCATGCTCCGTCGCCTGTCGCAGCGCACCGGGGGCACGTGCACCGCCCCCCCCTCTTTTTCCCATCGCCCGTTGCGGCTCCCTAGGGGGCCGCACGCGGCCCCCTCATGTCGCCTCGACAAGCGACGGGAGGGGCGACCTGGGGGGGGGGGGCGAGCGTCGCCCCTTCTTCCGCCTGCTTTGGCGCCCTGGGAGGCCGCTGCTACGTTGGCGGGTGTGGGGGTGGCGGGTGTGTGGTCTCCCCTTCCCCTCCTCCTTTCGTTCCCACTTCTGCAGCTGCCGCAGGGGGGGAGGGTGTGAGGGTGTGGGGGAGCCAGGGGAGTGGCATTGGGGTGGCGGATGTGTGGTCTCCCCTTCCCATCCTCCTCCTTTTGCCCCCCTCTGCTGCTCCTGTAGTAGTGTGGGGGGGAGGGGGAGGGGGAGGGTGAGGGGATGGAGTGGGTGACCAGCGTGGGTGTTTACACTTACTAGAGTGGGCGTTTTACACTTACTCCTGCAATCAATTATGGGGGCGTGTCAAAATATGTTTACATATTTTATATAATCGTTTGTAGTTGTAGTGTAGATATTGCATCATGTTTGGTGGTGCACCTCCTTATGTTGCTGTTTACCTATTTGTACTTGCCATTCTCATTAGTGAAACCCTCTCGATACTTTTCCTCAAACTCGAACTCGATCACCTAACTCACTCCTAAACTACTATGGCTCCTAGGCCAAACTCACTCTAGCATTTTCACACGGTCGAGCTCCGCCAAGTGTTCTGCTTCAGGCTTTTTGAGGTAGGTGGCGAGCTGGCTTGCGGAGTATGAGAGGTCGGGGCGGCAGGTGACAGCTGCGAAGAGAAGGCATCCTAGCTTTCTCTGATAGTCGCGTATCCCGGCGGATTTGAGTAGAGAGGATCTTTCCTTCTGGTTTCCTGTCGCGTAGCGGTAGGGCGTAGAGATGGTGGTAGGTGTGAGCGCGAAGCGTTTGGCGATGGTGTCAGCGTACTTAGCGGCGTTGAGGTAGATCGCGCCTTCTTCTTCCCGAATGTTCAAGCCGAGGTACTGTGTGACGGTAGAGGAGACCGTGAGTGTGAGGTCCCTCTGTAGCTCCCCTTCGAACCAGGTGGTGATGTCGTCAGTGGAGCCGATGTAGAGTAGGTCATCTACGTAGACGATCAGCAGAATGTAGTCGGTGTCTTTAGTGAGTCGGTACATTCCTTGGTCGTGAGGTAGTTGGCTGAATCCGATGCGAATGAGGCGAGCGTGTAGGTACTGTTGCCATAGCCGCGGAGCTTGCTTGATCCTGTAAAGTGATTTCAGCAGTTGACAGACCTGGTTAGGTTCCCCGTTGGTATCGTGTGGGAGCTCGACGAAGATTTCCGCGTCGACAGGTGCGTAGAGGAACGCGTTGGCGACATCGATTTGCCGTAGCTTCCTTTTCTTCATGGCGGCGATCGCGAGGAGGATTTGAAGTGAGGTATGTCGGCTGACCGGGGCGAATGTCTCGATGAAGTCCCGTTCGTGCTCCTGATCGAATCCACGCACAACCCAGCGTGCTTTGAACTTCTCAATTTTGCCGTCTACTTTTGTTTTAACGCGGAAGACCCATTTCCCGGTGAGAATGGTCTTGTTCCTTGCCACGTTGATGGGGACAACTTTCCAGGTGTTCCGTTCCTCCAGCGCCTTTAACTCTCTGTCCATGGCTTCACGCCATTTTTCCCTATGTTCCCCCCCCAGAGCCTGCTGAACTGTCGCAGGCTCCTTAGGAAGAGTGTTGCCGTGGACTGCGGTGACGAGTCCGAGAATCTGCAGTCCAGTCTGTGAGTAGCGGGGAAGAGTTGCAACCTCGGGATAAGCTGCTTCATCTCTCGCTTCTGGATCAGGTATGAAATTCGGTCCTACTTATTCTGCTTTGTTAGTGTTGACTGTCGAAGGTGTTGCGTAACCGTTGTCGGCGAAGTAGTAGAAGGTTTCGGCGTTGAGACTTGTGCGAGGGTTATATTCGTCCATGGGGACGTCGACGGAGCAGAACGGAAGGGGTCCAGCTTCTTCTGATGCGTTGGCCACATTCTGCTCGTCCCAGTCAGCTTTGTCTGCTACCGAGGCGAAGGCTCGATCACCACGAAAACCACCTGTGGGATCTTGGTCCTCTTGCAGGTTGGCAAGGTATGTCTGGAGCATGAGTCGTTCGTAGAAAATGACGTCGCGTGCTGCTACTCTTTCCTTGGAGTGGACGTCAAAGATTTTCCACGCATTGTAGTTCTTTTCGATGCCGAGGTGTAGTCCCTACTGTGCGCGTTGTGAAAATCGGCCCGCTCGTGCTGCTGGGGGTTGGTACTGTACCATGCATCCGAACACTCGTAACATTTTTGTGTTGCCCTCTTTTCCTGTCCACAGTAGATGCGATAATGCGTTGTTCGGTAGTGATGAAGATGAGAGCAAGTTCTGCAGCATGACAGCGAGGTCCATCGCGTCATGCCACTGGCGGTTGGGTAGCCGCATGCCACGCAACAGTTTGCGCATGCTGTTTTGCAGAGTCCTATTCATTCTTTCTGCTACACCTTGCTGCTGATGGGCGTAGGGAAGAGAGAGGAGCTGCTTGATTCCCTTTTCCGCCAGGTACTGCTTGAATCGCTGAGAGGTGTATTCTCCTCCTCCGTCAGACTGGAAGCTTTTCAGCTTTACGCCCGTCTCTCTTTCTGCTACTGGTAGCCAAGAAGCGAATGCTTTGAGGACCATGTCGCGGCTGTGTAGGTTTAGATGCAAGACGTAACGGGTGGCGGCGTCGATGAAGGTGATTGTGTAGTTGTATATTACTTGTCCTGGTTCTCGATTGTACAGGATGTCACTATACACCTTTTTGAGTGGTGCGTACGCGGGTGCGCTCGGGTTGTGATGAGGAGTGAACGGCCGATGTGGTAAGTTGGCTTCGGGGTAGGTAAGACATGTTCCTCGTGCTCGTTGAAGTTCTCTGCCGTCGAGTAGTAGTAACGAGTCCTTGTCAAGGACTCCTGCTCTTATTGTGTTGTTTAACACAGTGTTGCTTGGGTGTCCCATGCGTGCGTGCCAGATGTCTTCGGAGGCGCGGTGTCCGGGTGAGCATCGATACGCGTCGGAGTTGGAGTAGAAGCTAGAGGTGAAGTTTGCGCTTCTATGGACTTCCCGTTGAGCCGGATTCAGCTGCTGTGCGGGTGTTGGTGGTGCTTCGTCGACGAGGACTGGTGTCGTTGTTGGTGCTACTGTTGTTGTTCCTGCTACTGCCGATGATGTCTCTGGTGCTGCCAATGATGTCTCTGCTGCTGCCGATGTTGTCTCTGCTGCTGCCGAATGTTGTATTGTTACTAACGCACATGTTCGTTCTGCTTCAGGAATGGTATGTGAATACCAAAAGCCTTCTGTGTTGTGTGATGCAATCATATGCATTCACGTCTGTCTGCCTCCCATCATATGTTCGTGCGTTGCATGCGTGGTGTGAGCGTGTGCAAGAATTTGTGTTTGATGTGGTTTGATTTTTCTGAGTGTGTGTGAATGTTATTTGGCTTGAGCAGATATCTGAAGTGACTCCTCTGCTCAAGAGCTTTCCGACGAACCAAGTATCGCTTCAATCGGAGCACGAACAAGAAAGTTACGAACGTTGGAGTTCGTATGCTTTTGATATTTGGTTGTGGTGACTATGGGAAGTTGTGGGGTTGACTCAATATGGGGTACAGACTTTTGGGGGTTGGGAAGTTCGTCAACATCACTGTAGATGCTGCCAAGTGGTTGGGAGAAACCAAACCAGGTTGACAAGTGTGGCCAAGTTGGGTTAAGGTGGATGGCATAGGTTGGGAAAGTGACAAAAGTGAAAGTGGGGTTGCCTATGGAGAGGGGAATTGTGTGGCATGGGGTTTCCTTGGTTAGGGACTATCTTGGGACCTTCCCTCTCGTCCTCCTCATCCCATCCCACCTGGTTTATTGCTACTCTAACTCTCTTGTGTGCAACTCTTGTGAACTTGTGAAACTATTGTGAGTGAATTTAATTTCTATGTGGCAGCATACCCCCTAGTGCGCCGAGAAACATAACTCGAGATTTACTCCATCTTTCGATACGATTCGAATTGGGAATGATAGCCACAAACAAGGGCTATAACATACTCGAGTTTGAGACGATTCTAATCGTGCACGTTTCGTCGACAACGTTTCTTGTGAAGTCGCGGTTTCTGTCCAGAATTTCAAGCCAACGATTTTGAGAAATTTAGGCTCCTAATCTTCACAGACTCGATCCTTAGTCTCTAACATTCCGGACTGAAGTCGGGGTCGAGATCCGGTGGGTGCGTCCAAGATGTGAAGGTGACGATCCCGTCACTGTCTGCGGTGCCCAGGTCTGAGACCAAATCGAGAACGAAGACATTGTTCTTCAGGACTGCCTTACCGATGTAGAGGCCGCCCTTCCCGTGGTACAGCTTGAACTCCTGGGTGGTACTGTCGGCTTCCAGATGTATGCCTTTCGCCATCAACTGACTGACGCTCAGTAATTGTAGCCAAGTCCTTCTGCTATTAGGACTTTGGACATTTGCAGTATGACATTCGTCTCTCGTGACTTAAGTTGCACTACTCCTTGTCGTCGTGTGCGCAGGTTCTGATTATTGGCGACAGTGGTGACGACTTCTCGTTGAAGTTGGTGCTCGCGTTGAACAAAACGTCCTGAAGAGCACATATGTTGTCCACAACAATTGTCCAAGAACCATGTTTCCTTCCCGGACGGCTCGCTTTTGTTGGTGCAACCCTACGGTTTGCACTCGGCTTGTTGTCCGTGTGCGTGCATGTGTGTGTGTATGGAATGGTATGAGGGCATGGGATAATATATATTTCATGCTTATAATTGTGTGTGAATGTTGAGTCATGATGTCGAGTGTGTGTGTCGAGTCAATAGCGAGTTATCGCTAGACGCGTGTTGCGTGGTCGTTTGTGTCTTGCGCGCGGTTTCTATTTTTGTCGTGCGCGGTTTCTATTGTGTCGCTTGTCGAACGTTCGGCGCGTCGCAGGTGTGTGTAGAAGACCCATCAAGAACTCAAGGATGAGTTTGTGATGAAGAGCCCGAGCCTTGGTGTCAAGCCTCAAGTGATTTCGAAGCTCGCCAAAAGGGTGCACCTCAAGATATTGAAGATAGTTACATTACTTTGTGTAGTGTAACATTTCACTTGGTGTAGGCCCTAGTGAAGGGTAGTTTCGAGACCCTTCGTGGTTGGGGACAGTGTGGCACTGTTCCACATCAATGTACCTCGGCTATTGGGGTTTGTAGGAGCTGGGAGTCATTCCCAACTCGTAACTCTTCATATCTCTTCCTATTTTGTGTTCTAAGAATTTAGTGGCTGCCATAGTGCCGTTCGTTCAAACCAACACTGTGTCGTCAATACTTGGTGAAATTGTGCGATCTAAATTGCCTATTGTAGGCGGCGTTAAGACGCTTCAGATCCAAGTTAAGTCAAGTCATTTGAAGCTGTGACCAGAACGCTATGAACGTTTGAAGCAGCTATGCAGAAATTCGGCTGTGCACTCTATCTTCCGTTTTAGGCACATTGGAGCCTATTGTGACTATAACAAGTGGTATCAGAGCCCCTTGGAGCAGTTTCGACAATGGCTGGACCTGAGGAAAGGGGTGGCAGAGGTGCTGGTGGCAGAGGAGAAGCCCAAGCTCAAGGCCAACCCCGTGATTCAGCCATGGCGCCTGTGCAATCAAGTGTTGGCCCATCTAGGGATGAGCCTAGAGTGTTTGGCCTTGACAAGTTCAATGGTGACAACTTTGCTGAGTGGTCCTTCAGAATGGAGAACACATTTGACCACTATGACCTGCTGGAGGTAATGGAAGGAACGGAGAAGCGTCCCGAGAACGACCCGGAGAAGAGCCCGTGGGTGCGGAAGAGCGCACAAGGCTACCTCCTACTTGGGCAAGCGTTGGGGAGCAGCCAAATCCGTCACATCAAGCCTTTCCAGCGTGAACCAGAGAAGGGACCAAAGGCATGGGCTGCTCTCAAGGGTGTACACGCTCCTGCAACAGCGGCGGTAGCTGTGGTGTTGGAACGGCAAATGGCGACACTACGCATTGAAGAGGATGAAGCAGTTGAAGAAGGGGTGCAGAAATTCTTCGACTTGTTGACGCGGCTTGAGGGAGCTGATTTGAACTATAGTGAGCTCCAAAAGAAGACCAAGTTGCTGGCCCTACTCCCTGAGTCATGGTCCTCGCTCATCATCAACCTTAATCGCGACTTGCCCCGCCTCTCGCTTGAAGACGTGAAGCGAGCTATCCTTCAAGAGGATTTCCGCCGCCGTGAGTTGGTGAGTGCGGATGGCGCTGGGGCAGCGAGCATCGGCCATGGATATGGTCGAGGAAGGGGTAGAGGACGAGGGGGAGGAAGGTTTGGTGGCAGCAACTTCGGCGGAGGCCGCGGGAGTGGCGGTTACGGCAGCGTCGACAAGAGCTACGGACGCGGTCGCGGCCGATTCGACGGCGAGTGTCACTATTGCCACAAGAGCGGACACATGTGGCGCGACTGCTACAAATTCCCTGATGGTTGGACCCCTGATCAAGGCCAAGAGGGTAGAGGAGCAGGAGGAGGGAGAGGAAGAGGCCGTGGAGGCCGTGGCGGTCGCGGTGGCGGAGCTGCAAACATGAAGAGCGGAGACAACGACAAGGACCCGAGCAACGATCGGTACCCGGGTCTATTCTACTTCGTGTCGACGCAAGTACCGACTGGTGCAGAGAAGGATGAAGGCTTTGAGGAGCCAGCAGCTGTGGGGAAGGTGACTCTACACCCTCTGGACTATTGGGTGATCGATAGTGGCGCTACCTATAGCATGACACCTCGCCCGGACTTGCTCACCGAACTCGAACCGTCACCGGTGAAGCATGTCACATCAGCTTTGGGGCAGCGAGTGGAGGTGAAAGGCATGGGCAAGGCCATGTTTAAGGGTGCTGATGGGAAGATGGTGGGCCTCAAGAATGTGCTTTGGGTGCCCAGCCTTGCTGCCAACCTGATTTCCGTGCAGCAACTTCGGCAAAGGCCGGCATGGACACGAACTCAAAGGGAGCCAAGACCTACACCGCAAGGCTTGGCGATCGGATTCTTTGGTACCTTCATGAGGACAGAGATGTCTACAACAAGATGTGGCAGATCCCTGTGGTCCCAATGCCTAAGGAGAGGCAAGTGGCAGCAAGCGTCAGCACTAAAGGTGGAGCGGTTGGAAGCGGCGATTGCGCGGACGGTCGCGCTAAGGAGAAGGAGTCCAAGAAGTGCAATCTTGGAGGGACCAGCAAGCTTGGTGAACCTATGGAGAGAGGTGCAGCAACCAAGGAGCAGCAAAAGGGTGAGGAGAACCCCGAGGCAGCAGCGAAGGAGGACTACGGAGAGAGTATGTGGGGCGCTATTGCGAGCGCGGCATTCTCCAATCCAACTTCGGCTACGGGGGAGTGTGATTGGCTCACCTTGCATCGGCGCATGGGGCATGTGGCCCTGCCCATCTTGCAGCAGCTAGTAAAGAATGAGATGGTTGCTGGCATACGTGTGAAGGGGAAGCCCGATGAGGTACTTGGCTGCCCGACGTGCATGCAAGCCAAGTTCACCCGTTTCCCATTCTCTAGTTCGGAGGCAACGGCTAAGGCACCACTTGATGAGGTGGTGATGGACATGGTGGGCCCCCTGAAGCTTGGAGCTGCTAGAGCTGAGTACTTCCTCACTATTGTGGACGTGTACACCCGTATGACTTGGGTGTACGTGCTGGCCAAGAAGACCGACGTGGCTGAAACGTTGAAGGCGGATTGGTTCCCGATGGTGGAGCGGCAACAAGATCGTCTAGTCAAGTCAATCCGCACCGATCGAGGGGGAGAGTTCCTGAGCAAGGAGTTTGGGTTGTGGCTAAAGAAGAATGGTATTCGGCACTCCCTCACCATGCCATACTCCCCTGCAATGAACGGCATCGCCGAGCGAGCGAACCGCACAATCACGGAGGCGGCACGCGGGTTGCTCATTGAAGCCGGGCTACCCGACTATTTCTGGCCTGATGCGGTGCGGAGCGCGTGTGTGGCCAAGAACCGAGCCTTGACTCATGTGGGAGCAGACAAATGGGTGCCCTATGTGGAGTGGCTAGGAAGGAAGCCAAAGGAGGATATGCTTCGGGTGTTCGGGTGCATGTGCATGGCGCTCGTGCCTAAGCATCTTCGGCACAACAAGCTTGGTGCCAAGGCGGTGTGGGCCGTGCACTTGGGCATGGCTCAAAACAGAAAAGGATGGCTTCTTTGGGACCCATTCACCAAGAAGTTCTTGGTGAGCAGGGACTGCAAGTTCATGGAGAACTTCATGTACAAAGATTGGAAGGCAGAGAATGGGGCGAAGATAGGCGTGCGGTTTGGGGAGGTGAAGAGTTCCGGTTTGGAGCATGTGGAGCTGCCTTTGGAGCTGAGCAGCGGCAGCACAACCACAAGGCAATCCTCCCTTGTGAATGGGGGAGAGGAGGCCAATGATGCAGAGGAAGACGAGGAGGAGGTGCAGCAAGTGAGCGAGCGTGCACCGTCACTCCCTTCCCGTACTACGAGTGCTCCACGGATCCGAGCCACACCGCAGCAACGCCAAGGCCTTTAAGTCCCTGCAGCTGAGGAGGAAGGAAGGGGCAAGAGGAGAGTTCAACCCCCTAATAGGCTGACCTATGATGCGCTGGGAAAGCAGGGCAAGACAGCCCTGGCCGGAGCGGCAATGATGGTCAGAGACGACGAGGAGAGTGACTACGAGGAGTGTGCCTTCGCGTTCTTCTCTCCGGTGGAGATGCCGGGAGAACCAGCAACTCTCAAGGAGGCTTTGGAGAGTAGTGATGCTGAGGAGTGGAAGAAGGCCATGGAGAGTGAGCTGAAGAGCATCAAGGAGAATGACACGTTTGAATTGGTGGAGCTACCGGAGGGGCGTACGGCGATAACGTCTAAGTGGCTCTTCAAAATCAAGTCGGATGCCGACGGCAAGATCGAGCGCTACAAGTCTAGGCTTGTAGCCAAGGGGTACCAGCAGAAGGAGAAGGTGGACTTCAAGGAGCTGTTTGCCCCTGTGGTGAAGCCGACGACGCTGCGAACCCTATTCGCGGGAGCCGCCATCAAAGGATGGGTAGTAAAACAAATGGACATCGTAACGGCATTCCTTAACGGCATCCTTGAGGAGGAGATTTTTATGGCGCAGCCAGAGGGGTTTGATGATGGTAGTGGCAGAGTGTGGAAGCTGAAGAAGGCCCTCTATGGGCTGAAGCAGGCCCCTAGGCAATGGTACATGAAGCTGCGCGAAGTGTTGGAGGGGATCGGCTTCACTCCCTCAACGGCCGATCACTCCTTGTTCATGCTTGGCGAGGGGGAGCAGAGGAGCTTCATGGTGGTTTATGTGGATGACATTCTTATATTCTCACCCTCCTCTGACCTTGTGAAGGAGGTGATGCTGAAGCTGCATGACAAGTTCAAGTGCAAGTCCCTTGGTGACGTGAACTTCTACCTTGGGCTCCACATCGAACGAGACGTGGAGAAGCGGAGCATGCGAGTGCACCAACGGAAGTACCTCGAGGCGTTGGCTGCCAACTTCAGCCAGAGTGAAGGTCATGTGGCTACTCCCTTTCCCTCTGGGTTCAAGTGTGTGAAGGGACCAGAGGAGGAGAGCGTTTGTGAAGAGGAGAGGCGCCGTTTTCACTCGTTGGTGGGCAGCCTCATGTATGCGGCGGTAAACACCCGACCGGACGTTGCGTTTGCTACCGGGCAGCTGGCTAGGGTTGTGCAATGCCCTAATGAGGAGCAGGTAGCAGCTGGAATGAGGGCGGCCAAGTATCTTGGCCAAACACCGACCGTTGGGCTGCAATACTCGGCGGCGGCACAAAGGCGCCAAAAGGGCGCGGATGGTGTTGAACGCGGGCGTTTGTTCCTCACCGCCTACTCGGATGCGTCATATGCATCGGAACCAGAGGACATGACAAGTGTGGGAGGCTTCATATGCTGTGTTGGTGGAGGCCCAAATGCTTGGGAGAGCAAGAAGCAGGTTGACCAAGCTTTGAGCTCGGTGGAGTCCGAGTACACGGCACTCTTCCGTGCCGTACGGGAGATTGTGTGGCAGCGGCGTTTGTTGGCTGAATTGGGGGAGGAGCAGCAAGGACCTACCCCACTCTACCGTGACAGCCAGGGTGCCATTGCTCTTGCTAAGAACCCTGTGTTGCATGGACTCACAAAGCACATGAGGGTGAAGTGGCATTGGACGAGGAGCATGGTGACCGCGGGTGAAGTTGAGTTGCGGTATGTGAAGACCACGGGGCAGCCGGCTGACATGATGACTAAGAGGCTGGTGGAGCAGCAGCATTGGAAGTGTTGCAAGCTGGCTGAGATGGCTCTGAACTGAGAGAGCAACATATCCTAAGGCCAACAATCCGAGGGGGAGTTTGTTGGTGCAACCCTACGGTTTGCACTCGGCTTGTTGTCCGCGTGCGTGCATGTGTGTGTGTATGGAATGGTATGAGGGCATGGGATAATATATATTTCATGCTTATAATTGTGTGTGAATGTTGAGTCATGATGTCGAGTGTGTGTGTCGAGTCAATAGCGAGTTATCGCTAGACGCGTGTTACGCGGTCGTTTGTGTCTTGCGCGCGGTTTCTATTTTTGTCGTGCGCGGTTTCTATTTTGTCGCTTGTCGAACGTTCGGCGCGTCGCAGGTGTGTGTAGAAGACCCATCAAGAACTCAAGGATGAGTTTGTGATGAAGAGCCCGAGCCTTGGTGTCAAGCCTCAAGTGATTTCGAAGCTCGCCAAAAGGGTACACCTCAAGATATTGAAGATAGTTACATTACTTTGTGTAGTGTAACATTTCACTTGGTGTAGGCCCTAGTGAAGGGTAGTTTCGAGACCCTTCGTGGTTGGGGACAGTGTGGCACTGTTCCACATCACTATACCTCGGCTATTGCGGTTTGTAGGAGCTGGGAGTCATTCCCAACTCGTAACTCTTCATATCTCTTCCTATTTTGTGTTCTAAGAATTTAGTGGCTGCCATAGTGCCGTTCGTTCAAACCAACACTGTGTCGTCAATAATTGGTGCAATTGTGCGATCTAAATTGCCTATTGTAGGGGACGTTCAGACGCTCCAGATCCAAGTTGAATCAGGTCATTTGAAGTTGTGACCAGAACGCTATAAACGTTTGAAGCCGCTGTGCAGAAATCCGGCTGTGCACTCTATCTTCCGTTTTAGGCACATTGGAGCCTATTGTGACTATAACAGCTTTGAGCGACGGTGGCGTACGTCGGGTTCGGTTGAAGTGACTCGCGGCGAGGCGTGCTGTTGTCGATTTGTTCTTCTGGTGAGTAATATGGCGGTGACTCAGTTACGCAGGAGTCACTCAGCCTTGCCATGCAGCTGACGATGTTTCTTGTTCCTTTCGCAAGTTATCCCGTCGATGTTGTTGAGACTTGTACTGAAGTTGTCAGATTTGCTTGCATTGAGGCGACTTGACTGCTTGAAGGGCGAATTTGGCGTTGCGGCGACGTTGACTGTTGTCGATTCGGGCAGTGCGTACTAGGATGCCCTAAAGTCTTGCAGAGGTGGCAGAACGGAGGTACGATTTTCGGTCGATTGTTGTTGTTGTTGTGGCGCCGTTGAGTGTGAAACGCGAATTCGGGCACTGATACCTTTTGCTTGTGTCGTTCTTCTTGCAGGTCCATGTCTTGCTGCTCCGCGTGGATTTCGGCGCAAAGTGCTGCTTCATAAATTTTCCCGTGGGCTCGTAGTGTGGCGCGAGTGGAGCGCCAGTGAGGACCAAGACCGCCGATGAGAACCGTGACGAAGGCGTCCTCTGAAATCGATCCTCCGCATCGAAGAAGCTTGTCACCCAGCTCGCGGCAGCGACTGATATACGCCATTCCCTTCTCGCCTGGTTTCATTTCGATTGTTGTCAGCTGCGCCATTAACCGACTTTGGTTTATGCTGTCTGTTGCTTAATACAGGCTCTTCAAGTGATTGTACGCAAGCTCCGCGGAGTTGCCGTAGCCTCGGGAAGACCGTATGTTTTGTTGTTGAGTTGGAGTGATGTTCCTCAGTAGTATCGTGTATGCCATCATTGATTGATAAGTGTACTGCTGCTTCTCATACTGTGTGCCGTTTGTTGGGTATGGCAGGTGTGAAGATTTTAGTAGCAAGGCTTAGAAGCCATAGCAAGTGAGGTAGTAGAGGTTGAGTTCGAGTGAGTTGAGTAGGAAGAAAAGAGTCGAGAGAATGAAGAGGTTTCACTATGGAATGTTGTACAAAATATAGTGAAGGAAAAGGGTGCACCACCTAACATGAAAGCGATATAACTACACTAGGTTTACACTACAGGCAGTTATAGTAATGCATACAATTACATTTTGACAGCAGGGACCCGTCGAAGAAGCCAAGGATTTGCGCTCCTTCCATCATCAGCTCGAATTCGAACGACCAGGTAAAGAAATCCTTCCCGTCGAAGGGTTTTGTCGTTTGCAGTTTTAGAACGTGCGCGAACTGCGACTGAACTTGTAGTGCGTCCAGCGTTCTCTCTTGTCCCGGTGCAGGTTGTGGTTGTGGCATGAAGCTGACGGAACCGCGCTGGGGCTCGTACGGAGCAAAGGCAGGTTGCTGTTGTTGATTCCCGCGTGCGTAGGATGAGCCATCGAGACTCATGGGCGTCACGTTGTTGTTGTTGTTGCTGTTGTTTGATTGCGCAGGTGCTCCTTGCTGATGCTGCTCGTAGAAGGACATGAAGGAGAAGAACTTCTCCATCATGCTTGGATCGAAGCCCACGCCTTGGTTTGCGGGTGTTTCAGTAGACCCAGCTGCCGGTCTCGTTGTTGTGCCTTCCTCTGTCTGTAGGCCAGAGGCAGGAGGTGGAGTAGGAGTAGTACTAGGAGAGCCGTTGGAGGAGCTCCTCTCCTTTCTGGTAGACATGTCTCTTGGTGTATTAGGTGTTAAGGAGAAATAATTTTAACCCTAACCAGCTCTCATACAATGCTGGGCTGAGTGCCCCTTAGGATCTTTGGTAGGGTTAAACTCTGGGTAGAGTGGTGTAGTAGCGGAAGCGTTTAAATGAAGTCCTTGAACCACCTTGCGTTGGTATGTGAGGGCAAAGTAAGTTGATTAAAACAAGCAAGTACAAAGGTTTATATAAGAGTACAAAGAATACGAAGAGATATAATTAAACTGCTTTACTGTTGCGGTTCAATACAGTGCGACTCGGGCAACTGCTCAATGTTGAGTTAGTTGTGTGTCCTTGCTGTCGCGCTACATTTGTCAAGTCAAAGATCGCTGACCTTTGACCTTCGCGTAACCTCCAGCGGTTACCTCAACCTCCGAGGGTTGACTCGCTGGTGCCTCGATATGCTCTGCTTTGCTTGTGTCTTGGTGTTTCAACACGACAGAGGCGCTTAAGATTGTTTGTTCCCAACAAAATGGACATCAACACAAAAATTAAAACGACATACTACTAGGTCAAAACGGGCTTGAACCCGGCATAAATCAATGAGAATAGGTGCAGCTTATCAACGACCTAAAATACTACCATTAGATGCGCTGAAATTAATGATTAAAATTATACTGCTTCTTACCGTCAGCTAACGAAGTTCTAAGATACGCTAAACTATATGACTAGAATATGAGCCAGCATGGTAAGGTCTAGGTGGGAGCTTGATTTTCTTACCTGTTGAGTGGTAGGAGGAGCATGAGTGGCGGGAGGAAACAAAACTAGGCATCTCTCACGATTGGAAAGCGGGAGAAAGAGGAAACCAAAACGAAACCCTAAGGCAGTTCACGTGCAACATTAAATAACAAAAAAACTCAACGCGACTTCTAACTCAAGTCTCGTAGCATAGCGGTTTCCAAAATTCGCCAGTCCATATGTGCTGGGTTCGATACCTGAAGCAAAGGTTTTGCAGTTTCTACTAAACAAACATTCTATATCAGATAAGATAAAAACACTCCTAGGCATTCAAGGTTGAAGATAAGATGTATATAAAAACCAGATATGTGAAAAACAGCTTCGCAACCGAAAGCCTCATCGGAATTCGGTCGACGGAATGGTTTTACCAGTGTCGTCGAGGGGGGTCGTCGGAGCCGAGAATGACGAGGCGGGCGACTGACGCGCGTGCGGGCCTGCCAGCCTGGCCCAGGGCTGGGCCGAGCGCACGAACGCCGCCCCGCAGCCCCGGTCCTAGTAACACATCGCGGCCTGACCGGACGGGCAGGCGAGGGCCGGGCAAAAAATCGGGGCCCCCTCGGGACACTCGACAATTTCATGACCCGTTGCGGTCGCGCCACGTGTTCGCCCGTGGCTTCGCAGCGCACGCATGCGAAATTTCGGACGATGCGAAATTAAAACATCTCACGTCTACCACCGCGATCCGCTACGAAAATCGACACGTGTCGGCCCTAGAGACGCTCCGCGCGCAGGCGAGTTGTGCGTCCCCTCGCCGACCTGGGCCAATGGACGCGAGGTCGTCGCTCTGCCAGGGCGGAGACGGACCACCTGTGCCACTAGCCAGGCCCCACACCCTTGGGCGATGCTGAACGGCCCCACCCCCTTTTCATTGCGGAAGGTGGCTTCGCTCCTCATTTTCTCCTTTTCTCATTTTCCCAGACAGCTCTGCGCCTCCCCCTAGATCCGTGCTATCGTACCTTAGTCGATATGGAGCCGATCCCCGACGCTGACTTGGGCTGACTTTCCCCTTAGACACCGAATGGGTCGCGGTCTCAGCTTCACCTTCGAGTGGGACGACTTCGCCGCCCTTCGCGACCATGAGAAAGAGTTCACCGACAGATGCTTGGGATTCGCCATCAGGTGGGACTCGAGAAGTCGCGGTTTAGGGCGTATATCGGCGCCGGCTTCCTCTAGATGGGCGCATAAAGTATATGTCGGCGCCGTTGGGGGCGGATTGTCGCAGATTGTCGCGACCCCGTCCATGGACGCCGGTCGGCATAGCAAGCGTCGATCTGGTAGCGTTTGCTTACCCGCCATCCCATCATCCCTCATGCCCACTCGTGCGCCCAGGTACGCTTGGTTTCGCAATGAACTGAACGACCAGCGGTTGCGGGTAATCGGAGTCGGCCCGCTTTGATTGGCCATGAAGGCCGTCAACCATTCTTGCTTTGCTACGGTTTTCGACGCCGACATCGCCGCCATCTCGTTAAGCACGACATGAGCTGTTTCCCCGTTGTCCAGTTATCGTTTTGTTTAGTCGGTCGCATCATCGCCTAATGTTGTGGTCGACGCCGTCAAGCATAGCATGTGCAGCGGCGGTCCGCTTCCAGGGTCACACTGCACCGTCATAGCCATCCTCTACCCAGTAGGAAGTGGGACGGGGCACCGCCATCACAAGCAGTGGTGGAGGACAGGCTTGCCGACTGCGACCACCCTATCCGCGACGTGAGTTGCACATTGCACATTTATCCATTAAGGAGGGTGCACGTTTCTGTATGCTCCGCTCACAATGTTCTGCGCTTGCCAGTGTTGTATGCAGAAAGTGCCAGACACAGTGTCCGACGAGAAGGTCGGCACCGGCATGCTTGCCGCGATGTCGTTCGGGTGGGTGGCCAAGCAGGTTGACCTGCTGACGGGCGAGAAGGGTCGTGGTGCGGTGAGACTCGAGAACATCAAGACAAAGGGGCTAAATTCGTTGCGAGACAGCATGGTGGAGTACATCTGCAAGCGCATCGCCGAAAAACGCTCTGCGGCGCCGACATCACAACCCGCCGACAGTGTGATTGATGACGACGCCGCGGAAAGACAGACAGCGCCCCAAGCAGCAGTTGCCACCCAGCATCAGGGGAACGCGAAGGTGTCCGCGGAAGGAGGAAACGGTGGTGGAGGAGGCAACGCTGCGACAGGTGGAGGAAGGAAGGAAGAGGAGGAGTCGGAGGAGGATTCGGAGTCAGAGTCGGAGTCTGAGGAGGAGGCGGAGAAGCGGAAGGAGGAGGAGGAGGAGGAGGAGGAGGAGGAGGAGGAGGAGGAGGAGGAGGAGGAGGAGGAGGAGGAGGAGGAGGAGGAGGAGGAGGAGGAGGAGGAGGAGAAGGACGAGAAGGATGACGGAAATGAGGAGGAGGAAGGGAAGGATGAGGAGGGAGAAGGGAAGGATGGGGAGGGGGAAGGGAAGGATGAGGAGGGGGAAGGGAAGGATGGGGAGGGGGAAGGGAAGGATGAGGAGGGGGAAGGGAAGGATGGGGAGGGGGACGGGAAGGATGAGGAGGGGGTGGAGGAAGTGGTGGAGTACGAGGTGGAGTTCGAAGAGGAGGAAGCTGCACTAGAGGCGGTGGGGTCGGTGGATGAAAAGAACGAGGAAGCGGAGGATGGCGATTCGGGTAATAATACGAGGTCGGCAGATGGGGGGAAGGAGAAGGATGAGGTCGGCGTGGAGGCAATGACGGAAAAGGGCCAGGAGGAGGCGGCATGCGAAGGTGGGAAGGTGTCGGTCGACGCCGGCGAAGCGGCGAACACCACGAGCGTGCAGGAGACGGGGGAAGCTTCTGGTCAGCAGGGTAATGAGCTGGACGACGTCGAGCAGGTGCGACGGGAGAACTGGCTGTTGAGGGCGGAAAACGCTGAGCTGGCGACGTTGCTCGATGCAGAGCAGGCTCGGCTGGACAGGTTTTTTGTTGGGATACGTGGACTCGTCGACCACGTGAAGGAGTTGGCTGAGCACGTCAACGACACCGAGAAGTATGCGGCGGAACAGTTGCGAAACGCGACGGCGGCCATGTCGAAGACAATCACGGGCAACATCACCGGCAGCTTCGACGAAGCGTGGAAGACGATGAAGACCTTCGCGGAACAGGCGACGGCGTGGTTGGAGGACTTCGACAACCCGCAGGGTCGTGTGGCAGTTGCACGCGCGGTAGCGGTCGACGCGTTGGCCGAGCATGTGACTGGGTTGGTGGGCGAAGCGCAGCGGGGTTTGGAGCTGTACGTCACGACGCAACTATCCGCCGCGCAGGTCAACATCGCCACCGCTGTGACCACCAGGCTCCCCGTGCAGCCGCCGCCACCGCCTCCGCCCACGCCGCCCGCCCTCCCAGAAGAGCTCTTGAAGTCGTTCAAGGCCGACATTATGAAGGCGGTGACGGAGGCCACCCAGCAGTCTTTCGTCGCTTCCAAAATGAAGATGATGGCCGAGATGGTCGGCACTGTGTCGCCTGGTCGACATGGGTCGTCGCCGTCGGCCAATGACACCGATCACGCGCAACGGAAGACGGCCGAGAAGCAGGGCCTGAAGAGAACGAGCGACGGAGACAACAAGGAGAGCGCGAAGGGCGACGCGAAGCGGAGCAAGGGATCGGACGGGAGTGTCAGAGGTCCACTGGTGATCCCCGATCGATCCTAGGGAAGGGTTACAGGCACGTTTGCCTGGGGGGTTATGGGCGCACTGACCCGCTACTCAAACAAGCCCTTTTATCCCAATGGTCTAGTGGTTGGGATTCTGAGATGGTATCAGAGCGAAGGTCTCGGGTTCGAATCCCGGTGTATGCACTTCGGGCATCCCAGTGCGGGGGGGTGTCAGAGGTCCACTGGTGATCCCCGATCGATCCTAGGGAAGGGTTACAGGCACGTTTTCCTGGGGGGTTATGGGCGCACTGACCCGCTACTCAAACAAGCCCTTTTATCCCAATGGTCTAGTGGTTGGGATTCTGAGAGGGAGCCGCGGCTCGAAGCCTGCGCCATAGAGCGTGGTCGACCAGTTGAAGACGAAGGCGGGGTGGAGGGTGATAAGGACGTCGAACACCAAGGGTGTCGGAAGCGGGATGGCAGAGGGTGGCCCTGCCAACAGGGCTGCCGCTAACGTCACCGCTCAGCCAGGCCCGCCTTTGGTCACCGAGAAGACCCATCCTCAGCCGGGGTTATCTCGGCGGTGAGAGACGCGATGGTGTCGTCGCGCTTCTCGAGCTCCTCCAGGAAGTCAATCCTCTCGTTCGCGGCACGCTCCATCTCCTTCGCCAGCGTCGCCTTGAGGGATACGTTGTAGTACTCGGTGTCCATGCGGACAGAGATTTCCTGCAGCGGTAAGACAAAGACGTTAGCCGCGAGGTGGTTTGGAATGCCCTACATCCAGCTCGTCGTCGACTTACCTCTGCCTGAATTTGGGTCGGGTCCCGACGCTTGTTGATCGTCTCGGTGTCGACCCTCTTGACCCGTTTCGCCCAGTGCTAAAAGAGGGGGATCTGGCAGAGCATGGAGCCTTGGACGTACGGGTGCCATGGTGTGCGGACCAGCTTCACCGCTAGGTCCTCGGCGTTGATGCGGCGCAACATCGCGAGTGTGCGCCAAAAGTGCACCGCGGCTTTGTCGGCGTCGGACCCCTCGGCAGCCTTCCCTTCCGCCTGCAATTCGTCACGTGTATTAGATGTTCAGACACTGTCGGCAACACGACTCGGAAACAAGGATACGAGGGCGTCGACTAACATACCGTCTTCAGCATGTCGTCGACGCCGGGGAAGATGTGCTCGGCGAGGAGCTTCAAGAGCTTATCGGAGGGCTCCACCCTGCTCCGGCCCAAGAAGTAGTCCTGCTTGTAACCAGAGTAACCGGCCTTCTTCATCACCACCCCCACCGGAATGGCGGTGATGTACGCTCGCGTCATCTTGTTGAGCGCCCAGTGACCCAGCTCCGCGATCTCGGCGCGCGGCGTGCCGTCGATGGCCAGCTCCTGGGCCCCTCCGGCTCGAGCGGCGTGCACGTTCCTCTTGCAGAAGACCCCATTTTTGTCCCACAACTGCCGCGTCCAGCGTTGGTGGCTTGCCGCAGAGAGCTCCCCTTGGTCGGTGTCGTTTTTGGCGAAGAAGAGGTGCTTCTTGTACCAGCTCGCGCGTGTGCTGGTGTCCACCGGCGGAATGAGGCGGACGCACAACTCCGCTTCGAGGTGCCGCGCATAGCTCTGCTGCAAACGCGCATCCTTGGACGTCTTCGAGTTCCGCGCAGCGATGACCATGACGACCGGCTGGTTCTCCGGGTTCACCGACGAGGTGCTCGCCAGTCGGTACAAGAATATGTCGGGGAGCGTGATCTCGCGGATGCTTGCACCGCGCAGGAGAGAATGGTGGGAGAGTAGCATGAGCACCTTCAACAGCAGAAACCGCCACATTGTCTGCGACGGGCCCGTACCCCGCGGGTTCCAAGCCTTAGCCGCCCACGTCGGCAGCACCCTGAACATGATCTGGCGAAACTGTTCTGCGGTGTAGGTATCGCCAATGGCTCCGCGACGCCGATCGGTGCAGTTCCTGCCGACAATGCCGAGGGTAAGGGGCATTTAGGGAGACGTCGACACAGTACATGACAACAAGAGAGTGGTCGACAGAGGTTAAACAAAAACTCACTTGAGGTCCCGCTCGTTCTTGGTGTGGATCATGAACCGCACCTCCGACCTGACCACCGAAATCTCACGCATGATGCTCAGCTCCGTCTCCCGGTATATCCTCGCCTCCACTCTCGCCGCCATCTGGCATGCCTTTATGCGCCCAAGGAGCGTGTGCACCGTTGTAGATTGCACAGGCTGTGTTCCTGTGGCGTTGTCGCCCTCTTTGCTGGACTCGGCATCGAGCTTCATCTCCCGAACCATGTACTTCACGTATGCGCGAAGCTGGGACGTGGTGACCCTAGGGCCGTGCAGCCACACGTGCGACCGGGGGACATCGGCCTCTTGGTCCCAGTTCTTCTTCTTGTTGTCCCGGATGTAGTGCCCTATCTCGTCGACGCGCTTAAGCCTGTACTCCTGCGGAAGCTTGTTGCGAATTTGCATCAACATCTTTGCCGCCCACCTCTTGTTGTGATAGATCCACGAGGTGTACTGCCTCAGCGTGCTGTTCCTCTCCACGGTCTGCAGGTGGCGTAGGGCGTCCAAGACAAGCACGTTGATGGTCGCCTACACCATGTCTTCCTCGACGAAGTCTGCCGCCCTCCACTGTTCGCGCGGCACCGACAATTTCTCCTGGTCGGCATCCTCGTCCTGTTCGAGCATATCATCTATGTATTCAAGTTCCCGCCTGAGCCGTTCTTCCAAGGTGCGCTGACTAGTGCTACGCGTTGGACGCTCGTCGTTTTCGTCATCGCTTTCCTCCTCTTCCTCCCCCCCATCCTCCTCTTCGACCTCAACCAGGTTTCCAGAGCTGGCCAGTGCCGACGCAGTTCCTGGCCGTCCATTTCGCTTCGGATTCTGTTTCTTTTTCTTGTTGAACTCCCCGATCGGCGGTGGGGGAATGTCCTTGGTGAACTCCCCTTCTAGAATCTGCGTCAGCTTGTCAAGATCGTAGAGTAAGGGGAGCGTCTCTTCCTCGGTAGATGTCGGACTATGGTCGGTGGATGGTCTAGCATCAGTCATGTCGAAGTCGGCCATGTGGCAGCACGTATGTTGCTCTACCGTCGTCCGTTTGCGATGCGGAGGTCGGTAAACCAGAGATGGTACTGATTCACGGGTGCGGTGTACGACGGAAGAGTAGCACGGCGGTCTTCCTCTAGATAACGTTCAATAACGTCCAACTCGTGTTCGACCTCGTTATTGTTTCGGTCGGTAAACCAGAGACGGTAATGAGTTACGGGTGCGGTGAACGCGCGTAGAGTTGCGCGGCGGCGGTCTTCTTTGAATTCTCGCTCAAGTGCGTCTAACTCGGCTTCAACCTCGAGCCGTTCCAACTGTGCTTTGATGTCGGCGTCTACAGAGTCGGCAGGGGGTGGAATGGGTTGCGGCTGTTGTGCTCTAGGGCGACCTCTGGCCATGCGTCGCCGTCTGACGTCGACATCGACGTCTACTGACCAAGTCGGCAACCGAGTAACCTACTGGCAGCTGAAAATTCTAATTGCACGAGAGAGCAGGAAGGACCGCAGGAACGGACGTGGGAATGAGCAGGCCCGCACGGTCACGGACGGGTATGGTCCTGAGCAACTCGGACGCTGCCGCGATTCACGCACACCCCTATGCTCCTGCCGCCATGCATGTGTTCTCGAATAGGCGGCGCACTGCCCGAAGTGCCACGCGCCAAGCATGGCTATTGTGACTTTGCGCTGCGCCGAAGGGGCGTAAGCCAGGCCCTTTCCACGGTGGAATGGGCGTGTGTTACGTGGCTTGGGGCCGACATTGGCCTCTCAGTACCGAAATTACTGCATGCAGGCTCGAATCTCCCAGGGTTTCGGAATTCTTGAATCCCACCGTGGCAGTCCTACCGTGGGCGCCCAAAGATCGGCGCCGACTTACATTCAGTGCGCTTGGTTGTTTCCTTAGGTTCATTGAACATAGACAGCGTTGGGATTGTGCCGCGTGGCTTGGTTGTGGGCCTCTGGATGTACTGGTCGACACCAACATCGCATGCAACACGCGATGCCACAGAACAGTTACATCCTGGACGGTCCGATTTTTGCCGCGTGGATCGAGCTGGCCCATTTTCAAAGGTGTGAATGTTTTTCTGCTTTGGGAAAATCACCGCTGGGGCGACCGTCGTGGCAGCCTAGTACACGGTGGGGACGGTCCGGCTCCCCCCTATTGGTCCGCGTGGCGGCAGTCGCGGCTCGACGTGGCGAGCTTTCCTATTTTTCCGCTGAGATTTACTTCTCAGGAATCTCCCAGCGCAAACGTATGTCGTCGGATTGTCGACATTCCCGAGGGCTCCCGAGGCCCCTGGGACGCCATTTGGGCCCAGCTTGGAGCTTGGAGGTCGTCGCGAGCTCGTCAATCCTGAGGGGGGCTCTTGTCCCTTCTGAACCGCGAAATTGGGTGGCGTTTTTTGTCGGCTGAGGTATATCATCCCCTAAGACGATTTCGTCGCCTCTTGTTTTTTTTTTGAACCAGTTGATAGTGACTGATTACGTGAAACGTTTTATCAGTCGAGTGAAAACACCCTTTATTAGTGACCATACCCTATATTTTCTTACCATAATGTTATAGAGTCCCATGATGGTTACGAATGGCATATTTTCCCCTACAAAGAAAACATCTGCCTTTTCCTCTGACGATGTCGCGCGATGTCAGAGAGAACGCTCTCCCACGCGCGGGCTCAAAAATTGTTAGCCCGTGAGACACATCACGATCTCGTATACAGTTACCAGAGGTTTTGCCGACGTTTCTCTCTGATATCCTAGCAAACACATATTACCACTCTGAAACAGACCAAAACACGCACCGAACCACCGCGCATCCCATAAATAATTTCATTCTTGACTTTATCCTCGCCCCAACCCATTCTGCTTTCATGATCTGAACTGACAGTCCCATCCCATCCCGTGTCTTTTCCGCTGCACCATTCAGTCAGTCAGCACCAAGTACAGTATGTCCCACCCAATGCTGTTCCATCCCGCCTGTTTGTGAAAATGCAGTCTATTTGTAGATCTAGCGTCTCATAGGAATGCTGCTACTTTAGAGTGTAGGGCAGGACGCCAGAGAGTAGAGTTCTTTTCACTCAATTTTCCTCGGTAACTCCCAGCCAGCTCAGTCTCTGTCGATCCCACCGCCACAACATCAGCATTGGCTGATCTCTTGATCCATGCGCTTGATGCCACGAGCGCCCCGCCAATGTCGGCACCGACTGACATCTTGTGCCTGGACTCCTCTCCGGTCGACCGCCTTTCGGACGACATACTGGGTCGCATCTTCAGCTACGTTGAGCCCGTCGCTTATGGCGAGTCGCCAACACCATGTTCGCAGCAGCAATTGGACCGCCTCCGCCACCCTCCTTCGCAGCCTGCACCGTATCGCTCCCAGCCATCCTCCGTCGGCCAACGACGCGATTCGTCTCATGATCTCACCGGGATCTCTAACTCTGGATCTAATAAGATTGACGGTAGTTACTCCCTCGTCTATCGCCGATGGCACCGTGTTGCCTGTACGACCCGCTCGCACGTCCCACTGTCGCCTGAGCGACGGCTGTGCACCCGGCGATTCTTGAAGGGCGTTGCTTCGTTCCCGTCGCTGACGTCAATATTTCTGCCAGATGGCTGCCTCTCATTGGCCAACGATCACCTCCTCTCTCAATTAGCTGCCACGTGTCCATCGCCTACTCGCTTCCTTCCGGTAACATGGCCGAGCCGGTTACCATTCGCGGCAGGCGCGTCGCGTCCACGTCATCTCGTCCTGACCACCACGCCACCTTCACTGAAGCCGGGCCGGAGTCGCTTTTCTCTTCCTGCCCGGGGCTCGATTCCCTGGAGCTGCACTGCCCACCAAATCTGACCACTCTTCCTCCGTCAATCTGCAGGATGACTCGCTTGAGGGAGTTAAAAATCACCGCTCGGGGCCTGAAACGCCTTCCTGACAGATTCCGTCAACTCTTTGCTCTCGTCAGTCTATCAATCCACTCAGAAGCCTTGGAGAAGCTTCCAGCCGGCTTCGCGACGGATATCGACGAGACTGTAGAAACTTCCATTCGACCGATTGGTTCTAGCATCTCAGATGCGTATGCGAATGCGAACGCAACAGATGGATCAGAGAACGTCACTCGTCAGAATAGTATCATACTGCCTCAGAATGATAACTCTTCGATTGTTGCTTCGCTCGCCCCGCTCGCCTCTCTCTCCCTCTCGAACACCCCCTCTCCTGTGAGAAAAGTGAAACGAGGATGAATGAACTAAGAATGAAGTGGGTACAAGTACTAACCCTAATTGGGTTGTACCCCTTATGGGCTACCCCACTATAGCCTACACAATATGCATAAGCTACAATGTTCTAACACACCCCCATAGGCAAAGTGGGGGAGAACAAGGGGTCACAGGACCAGTCAAGCAAAGCAAAGCAAGCTCAGGGTGGATCACAAAGTCACCACACATTCCGAGCACAAGTTCAAGGCCACAAGGCCAGTTCACATGCAGGAGTACATATATATATAAGGCTAGACAAGCAAGAGCAGGTGTACATATATATGTAACAGTACAAGCAAGGTCAAGAGGTGAGCAAGTGAGGCAAGGTAGGCACAAGGCCCAGCTAAGTACAAAAGCACTGATGGTCACAAGGTCAGGTACATAGCATGCGAGAATGCTAAGAGGGTATGCAAGGTCAGGTCGTGTGCAGTTCATCAGGTACATGAGGCAGCCAACAAGCTCTGGATACGGGCCACTCGACTCTACTGACTCATCCGAAGGCAGAGCTGAGAGTGAGTGGCGAGTAGGCAGAGGAGTGGCCTGAGGCGAGGAATACGGGAAGCCGAAGCGCTGAAGGACCTGCTGCACCATGTGTGACTGAGTCAGGGTAATGGTGCGGCGTGCTCTGTCCCGGGTGATCTGCAAGCCAAGGTAGCTGCGCAGTTCACCCAGGTTTGCGCACGTGTGTCTCTTCTGCAGCTCGGACTTCACGTGGGCGAGTCCAGCAATGTCAGCTTTGGCAAAGACCAAGTCGTCGACGTACACGAGGATGTAGAGCGGCAGCAAAGAAGTGTCGGTGCGCAAAAGCAGCGACGGGTCCGCAGTAGAGGGAGCAAACCCAAGAGCCGCAAGTGTAGTCCTCAGTGTGTCGTGCCACTCACGCGGTGCCTGGCGGAGACCGTAGACTGGACGCCGGAGGCTCCACTGGGTGCTAGGAGGAAAAGACCCAATGAAGCCAGGTGGGCGGCGCAGCCAGATCTCCTCGTGCAGGCTGCCGTGCAGGAAAGCTCATAGTCACGCTGAGCAGCTATGTGCAGCAGTACCCGAGAAGTGGTCATCTTCCGGGTGGGAGAGAAGGTCACAAAATAGTCAACTCCCTGCCGTTGACTGAAGCTACGAGCCACGTAACGCGCCTTGAAGACAGGCGGAGAACCCGGCGGCCGCTTCACCCTGAAAATCCACATGCCACTGACGATGTTCGCCCCAGGCAGGGGAACCTCGTCAACGTAGGTGCCTGTGGACTTCCACGAAGCCATCTCTGCGTCCATAGGTGCCTGCCAGTGAGAGGAGTAGAGACCCTCTATTGCCTCCGCGTAAGAGCGCGGAGTCGGGATGTCAAGTGCATCCGGGTCTCCCTCAGGGGTAAGTAGTACGGACAGAAGATGAGGTGAAGCAGCGGCTAGGGACTGGAACTCCTCCTGCCTGTCCTCGAGGACGTCCGTGACAAGGGCACACTCACCCCCGACGGACGGAGGACAGACAAACTCAGACTCAGCAACAAGACTGGCGGCGTAGTCTAGGCGACAGCGAGCAGCAAAGTCGACGAGCTCAGCAACTAGGGCAGACGCAGCAGAGGACTCAAAGGAAGGGTCAGTGACGACAGTAGCAAGGAGACGCGTGACAGTAGGACTGGCAGCATGAAGAGAGTCTGACTCCGGGTTGGGAAGGGCAGGAAGAGAAGACTCAGGAGAAGAAGGCAAAGGGGCACGCAGAGGAGCAGTGGATGGACGCAGAGACATCCGGTGCGTGCCAGGGACAGGAGGAGGACGCTGACGCGAACCAGGACCACTAGTGCGAGCAGGACGGACAGGCGACGTAGGGCGAGACGGAGGCTCACGACGCTCAGCAAGACCTCCAGTAGGACCACTGTAGGGAGAAGGAGCAGGCAGTGGGGAGGCCGGCTGTAACTGTAACTGCGCCTGGACAGGCTTTGGACACTCTAAGGGAGGAGGAGGACCAGTAGAAGGCGGGAGACCAAGAACCTGCTGAAGGAGCTGAACGAAGTATGGCCGAGGCCGCGCGGCGACTCCTGACACAGCAGGGACAGCACCATTACCCCCAGTGGCAGCACCAGCGCCAGCAGCACCCCCAGCTCCAGTACCTCCAGCAGCACCAGTAGCACCCCCAGCAGGGCCCCCTCCAGGACCGACAGCAGTAGCCTGCGCGCCAACACCCGCAGCAGCTCCAACTCTAGAAGTACCCGCAGGCCCAGCAGCTCCAGTACTCCCAGTACGAGCATCTCCATGACCCACGGCACCAGCTCTCTCAGCAGCAACAGAACCTCCAGTACCCGCAGCACCTCCAGCTCCAGCAGCTCGCCTCTAGCGCCGGCCAAACCACTCACGCAGCTCCTGTGGAGAGAGTGGCTCCCGGCGAGACGAAGCACCCGGAGAACGGCCAGGCACAGCACAAGCAGACCCTGCTCCCTCAGGCTCCGCACCCCAAGTCTCAGCACCTCCAAGCGTAGCACCCCCAGGCTCAGCACCCCCAGACTCAACACCCCCACGCGTAGCACCCCCAGGCTCAGCACCCCGAGACTCAGCACCCCCAGACTCAGCACCCCCAATCGTAGTACCCTCAGGCTCAGCACCCTCAGGCGTAGCACCCACACGCTCAGCACCCCCAGAGTCAGCACCCCCAAGCTCAGCACCCTCAAAAGCACCAGAGTCACCAGCGACCTCGAGAGGCTCAACAGCGTCTACCTGGGACACACTTGAAGGGGCAGGACCCTGAGGGGGGAGGGGGTCTACCGGGGGGGAACCTGGCACAAGGAAGAGCGGTGGCGGGGGAAGGGACGGAGTGCGGTAGGGGACGAGACTGTAGTAGGGGACCGACTCGTCGAACGTGACGTCCTGGGAGGAGAGAACACGGCGAGAGGTGGGGTGGTAGAACTGCCACCCTGGCGCGTCAGGGGAGAAACCCAGGAAAACGCAAGGAGCAGCACGAGGGGACAGCTTGTCCGCAGACAAGTCGCGGACAAACGCCCGAGATCCCCAGACACGGAACGCAGACGCATCGCCAACCTTCCCCATCCACAGCAAAGCTGGGGAGGTCTCCGGCATGGAGACCCTGGGCTAAAGGTTGATCCGATGCGCCGCGTACCGGACTGCAAACGGCCACAGAAAATGGGGGGCAGCCGCATGCATCATGGACGTACGGGCGACGTCCATGACCATGCCAATGCGGCGCTCAGCAATCCCATTTTGTTGTGGAGAGTCCGGAAGCGTGAAGGTCTGGCGGATGTCCCGTGCACGACAGTAGGCTCGCAGAAGGCTTGAGGAGAACTCCCCGCTTCTGTTAGAGTGCAGACGCAGAACAGGAAAGTCCGACTCGGCAGCTCGGCGGCTCGACAGCTGGGCGGCTGAATGGGTCGCTTGGGGCGACTCGGCGGCTCAACACCTGGGCGGCTCGGCAGCTGGGCGGCTCGGCAGCTGGGCGGCTCGGCGGCTCGGCTGCTGGGCGGCTCGACGGCTTGGCTGCTGGGTGGCTCGGCGGCTCGGCTGCTGGGTGGCTCGGCGGCTCTGGTGCTTGGCTGCTGGGCGGTTCGGCTGCTCGGCGGCTCGGCGGTAGTGCGGCTCGGCTGCTGGGCGGCTCGGCTGCTGGGCGGCTCGGCTGCCTGGCGGCTTGGCAGGGCTGCTGAGAGGGCGGCGTCCGGGGCTGCTGGGAGGAGGCGGCGCCAGAAGGTAGGTGGCGGGGCCGCACAGGTAGGTGGCGGGGCCGCGGGTAGGTGGCGGGGCCGTTAGTAGGTGGCAGGGCCGCGGTAGGTGGCGGGGCCGTCAGTAGGTGGCGGGGCCGTCTGTAGGTGGCGGGGCCGTCAGTAGGTGGCGGGGCCGCAGGTAGGTGACGGGGCCAGTAGGTAGGTGGCGGGGCCGCACAGGTAGGTGGCGGGGCCGCGGGTAGGTGGCGGGGCCGCAGTAGGTGGCGGGGCCGTAGTAGGTGGCGGGGCCGTGAGTAGGTGGCGGGGCCGTGAGTAGGTGGCGGGGCCGCAGTAGGTGACGGGGCCGTCAGTAGGTGGCGGGGCCGCGGGTAGGTGGCGGAGCCGCTGGTAGGTGACGGGGCCGCAGGTAGGTGGCGGGGCCAGTAGGTAGGTGGCGGGGCCAGTAGGTAGGTGGCGGGGCCGCACAGGTAGGTGGCGGGGCTGTCAAGGAAGGCGCCGGTAAGGGCGGCGTCAGGGCCGCAGGGCGGCGTGAGGGCCGCTGGGTGGGCGACGAGGCCGCACGGCGGCAGATCGGGGCCGAGAAAGGGCGGCGCGATGGCCGCGGGGTAGGTGACGAGGCCGCCCGGCGGCGGGTCAGGGCCAGGAAGGGCGGCGCGAGGGCCGTAAGGCCGGCGACAGGGCCACTAGGGCGGCGCGATGGGGCTAGAAAAAAGGGGAGCGTGACTCGGACTAGGGCTGAGCGCGCTCCGAGCAGGAAAAAAAGTCGAATTGGTGGGCCCTAGGAACAGTTCCCACGAGGGAACCTGCTCGATACCATGAGAAAAGTGAAACGAGGATGAATGAACTATGAATGAATTGGGTACAAGTACTAACGCTAATTGGGTTGTACCCCATATGGGCTACCCCACTATAGCCTACACAATATGCATAAGCTACAATGTTCTGACATCCCGCACTCCTCTCCGCCATCCTCCACCTCTCCCTCGACCGCTGCCGCGCTCTCCGCACGCTCCCCTCATCCCTCCCCGCCGCGCTCCCCCTTCTCGAAACCCTCGAGCTCCGCGAATGCGCCTTGCTTTCCGCCGTCCCCGCCTGCCTCCCTGCGCGCCTCCCCCGCCTCCGCGCGCTCACCCTCACCTACCTCTCCTCCCTGCCCACCCCGCTCCCCGCGCTCCTCTCCGTCTTCTCCCCGCCTGCTCCCGGCGCAGCGGAGGAAGCGGAAAACAGTCTTCCCGGGGCAGTTTAGGAAGGGGAGAACGGGGGAGCTTGTAAGGAGGATGCGGGGGAGAGCAGGGCGGGACTGGCCCGGCTGGAGCTACTGGGATGGAAGCAGATGCAGGAGTTACCCGCCGAAGCACTCACCTCTCTCTCCGCCTCCCTCACTCACATCACCATTTCCAACTGCCCCGCCCTCTCCTCCCTCGCGGACGAGCTTTGCCATCTGCCCCACCTCTGCTCCCTCACTCTCTCCTTCCTCCCACTCCTCACCTCCCTCCCTGCCTCCCTCCACCTCCTCTCCCACTCACTGCACCATCTAGACATCTCCTCGTGTGATTCGCTGCAGAGTCTCCCCGCGTCCCTTACCGCCCTCTCCGCCCTGCGCTCCTTGAATGTCTCTGCCTGTGGCGCCCTCGCTTGCCTGCCGTCCGCGCCTGCGGCGCTGCCGTCCGTTCATGCTGCACGGGGGGGGAGCAGGTGCGGGGAATGGCGGCAGCAACAACACCACTACCACTAGCAGCAGCACCACCGCCAGCAGCAGCAGCAGCAGCGGCAGCGAAGGGATCCTTGACACTAGCAGCACCACCTCCACCTCCTAGGCGCCCCTCTCCCTACTCCCATCGCTCACCAGCCTGCGCGTCGCTCTCTATGCGCGCCTCACCGCTCTCCCTCGCACCTGGATGCACCTGCCGTCGCTGCAGGAGCTGATCGTGGACGGTAACGGCCAAATGGAGTCACTCTTTGACGGGGATGACACTGTTCATAATGATACTGTTTATTATGACACTGTTCAGTCTGACACTGTTCCTCCATTCCCCTCTCCTCTCCCCTCTTTGCATTCCCTCACTGTCTCCAACTGTCCTCACGTCTCCCGCCTCCATGCCTTCCTCTCCTGCTCCCCCACTCTCCTCCACTTGAAGCTGCACGGCCTCTCTACTCTCGCCCTCCTCCCGTTTCACACCGCACCCAATGCTGATGTAACGGGTGTGGCTTTAACGGGTACAGATGTGGTAGCTGGCGCTGGTGCTGCTGCTGCTGTAGGATCGGATACACTTGAAGGGTCCGGTGGGATGATAGGATTGGTGACACTTCAAATTGACTCGAAGGACAACACGCACATCACACACCTCCCTCACTCACTCTTCTCCCTCCCCTCCCTCGCCACCCTCACTCTCTCACACCTCTCGCACATCGCCTCCATCCCCCACTCCCTCTCCTTCCTCGCTCCCACCCTCACTCACTTGCACATCAGCCACTGCCCCTTGCTGACTGCCCTCTCCTCCTCCCTCTGCCGCCTCTCCTTCCTGCGATCCCTTGTCATCCAATCATGTGCGTCCCTGACGTTTGTCTTGGGAGACGGACCAGGAGAGGCAGGAGAAGTGGGGGAGGGGGAGGGAGGTGGAGAAGGAGAGCGGGAGAGGGAGTGGGAGGGAAAGGACGGGAAGCGGGAGGAGGAAGGGGAGGGAAAGGGGGAAGTGGGAGAGGGGGAAGTGGGAAAAGGGGAAGTGGGCGAGGTGGGGAATGTGGAGGATATGAAGCGGCATCATGGTATGGCTGCTATGTACTCATTAAAGGTACTCTCAGCCTCGGACTATGAATCACTGACACACCTGCCGTCAAGCATCAGCCTACTACCCCATCTCACCTCCATCTCTCTCAACTCCACAGCCTCGCCACGCTACCACCCTCCCTTCCCTTAGGCCCCTCCCTCACCACCCTCACTCTCTCCTCCTGTGATCGCCTCTCATCCCTCCCCCCAACCTTTGGGCTCTTGTCCAGCCTCTGGACCTTGAAACTTTCTCGCCTGCCCGGTCTCGCTGCCCTACCTGATTCTTTCGGGCAGCTGTCCCACTTGGAGCAATTTACCCTACACGACTGCTGCTTGCTGCGCTGCCTTCCTGACTTGTTCCAACCAATCAGAATCTGCCAAACAATTGTTACAATCTACTCTATCCTAAACACAACCATTGAATGGTTCTAAGTTGGGTTTTCCAACCCAACACAATTGCCACATAGGCTCCAAGCCTAGGAACCATCCCACCATGGAAACCATGGTTGGGATAGTTCCCCAAGGGGTGTATTGAGGGGGTCTGAGCTAAGCAAGCTCATTCTCAACCTCCCACTCCAACTAAACATTTGGAAATGGGATTGTTTCTCCAAGTCATTTTGGGCTCTCCCACAAGCCTTCCTACACAATTCTCTCAAGCTATTTCAACAACTCCTTCAAGAAGATTGGCACCTCAAAGGCTATTGGGAGCTAGCTAGAGCTTCATCTTGTATTGGGATTTATTATAAAAGCCTTGTAGCTCCATTATAATAGCCTTGGGTGTTACATTGGTATCTAGAGCAAGGTTCTTCCTTGGCCTTGTGTGGCCATTTGCTACATGGATTATTTTTTTTTACGATCCTAGCTTGTGGATCTCGAATTTCATCCAAGGAGCAGTGAAGATTTTGAAGAAATTTCAAGATCTACAAGTGTTTCTTCAAGATCTACAAAAGCTTCTTCAAAGATCTACAAACTCCAAGCTACAAGTACTTCAACTCTTCATTAAAGTGCAAGATCTACAAGGAGCTTCTTCTTCTTCATCAACATAAAGAAGAAATTTGAAGAGATTAATTTCTCTTACCCACCTTTGGTGGAAGACTCTTGATCTACCTTGGGTAGAAGAGTGTACCTTCAGATCTAAAAGGACTTGTTGAGGATTACTCTATTGAGTATATCTTGCTCTATCATTGAGGTGATAGAGAGATTTGGCAAACAAGTCTATCTTAAGAGATTCTGTATTGGATTATTCTATAAGAGTGATCAGATTTCTTAAAGATTGTTAAAAGATCTATTGAGATCTCCTCTCCTTAACCTATTTCATGGCTTATGGTCAAGAGATGGATGCTACTAAGGAGGTGCCCATTGTTGGCAATGAAGGAGATAATGTTGCTGCTGCTATTGACATTGATCTCAACCTTGAGGACTTCGTGGTTGACATGGAGATCAATGGAAGTGAAGCTGACCTTGAGGCTGATGTTGACAATGAGGATGAGGCTGGTTCTGCTGAGGGTGTCTCTAATGAGACTGAGGACATCGCTGTTAAGCTTCAGACTCAAATCACGGAGCAGAACATTCTCATTGGAGAGCAGCACTGCCGCATCCTGAACTTGGAGGCTGATTCTGTTAAGCTTTAGGCCTTGATTTAGAAGCGGACAAGGGAGGTGCAGTTGATTCCTAAGGGAAATTACACCTCCAGCTTCATCCACGACCTATTGACCACTCTCCGGTTCGTGCAAGATCAGCTCAAGAAGCAAGAGAAACACATCTCTGTGCTTCAGACTCAGTACAGGGAGATCCGGCGTGGAAACCTCTACCAGCCTGCTCCTGCAGCAGAGCGAGTCGCCAACGCCGCTAACAGCCGTGCTGCACCTGCTGATGCACCTCCTGCTGTTCCTCCTCCTACTGGAGCACGTGCTGAGCCTCCTACTGCAGCAGCAACTGCTTTTGGCTCCTGCCCTTCGGCCCTGCCTCGTTTTGTCCACGGCAAAACTGACGTTGAGACTTGGCTCTCCATTGCGGAGGACTTTATGTCCATCCACAATGTGCGTAGCGAGGCTCGCGTGGTCGCTGCGACCCTTGCCCTGGACGACACTGCGAGCAAGTTGGTGTATGCCAACAAGCACCACGCAGAGGCTAATGGCCATCCTTTTGGCTGGGAGGAGTTCAAAGCTGCCATGCTGGCGGCATTCCTGAGTCAGCCCCCGGCGCTCGAGGTGCGTAGTTGCCTGGAGAACATCCAGTGCGGTGACCAGCCTGTACGCGAGTACGCCAAGGAGTTTGAGAAAACTCTGTCGTTGCTGAAGACTGCTCTTCCTGAGAGCAAGGTCATCCACCAATTCTTCAAGGGACTCCCTGAGCACATCAAGCGTGTGCATGTTGTGCGTGGGGAGCACCAGTGGAGGACCTACAAGGAGTGCAAGGAGCAGGTCATTGACGCGGATGTCAATTTCCGTGCGTACATGACTCACGTTCGTGCTCAGCAGCAGCCTAGTGCCGAAGGCCCTAGGGGGGGTGGTAGCAGGACTCAGGCACACAGGGGCGGTGGCTCTTGGAAGAGGCCCTATCAGCAGAAGGGGGAATCCTCTGGGACTCAGTCCAAGAGGGCCCATGCTGGGCTTGCCAAGGATCCTCAGGATGAGGATAAGCCCTCGGCGGGTTGCCGCATCTGTGGCAAGCTCGGCCACAAGTCCTATCATTGCGGTTGGAGGAAGTCCGTCAAGAACTCCGGCAAGCCCAACCAGGGCAAGAAGCCGGATGGTTCTGGCCCTTCGGGCTCAAAGGATTTTCCGAAGTCCAACTAGGGGGTGGGTACCTAGTTGGTGAGCGAGATCGAGTAGATGAGGCTTATGTCCTTCGTGATGAGGATTTGCTTAAGCTAGAGAAGCTTGCATCATGCAAAATCGCTTGTTTGTATGCCTCTTCTATTAATGAAAAATCTGTTTTCAAAACTCGATCATACCCACTTGAAAACATCTCAATTGAATCCTTGAGAGATAAATTTTCAATCATCTCTTGCTCGTTCAACGAGTTGCCAGGAATCATGGATATTGTGGACCGTTGTGTCCAAGAGCACCCGCTCACGTCAGTGGGATTGGTGACTCGAATCGTGAAAGGAGAGTTATTCCGCCGCTTTCACGAATGGCATATCTTGGCAACATGGGACAAAGGACACCACGTCAGGTGGACCAGCTCCCAAAGGTTTGGACGTGCTCACAACAAATTTAGGGTGTACTATCGACCTCCTAAACTTGTTGTCGCTTGTCCCATCCGTCCAAGTTTCCAACAGAATCTACTGTTATCTGGACGCATGAATGGGGACGAAGCAAGGATTCTCGTCGATACAGGCGCGTCGGTTTCCCTTGTTGATGCAACTTGGGTCACGAAACGCAACGTCCTCGTTGTAGGACCGTCATGTCCCATCCGCTTGGGTGACGATCATGTCATTCCAAGTAAATGACAGACACATGTCGACATGAATGTACAGGACTATAGCGAAACAATTCGCGTGTACGTCCTACCACTTTTGTCAGGTGTCGACCTCATCCTGGGCATAGATTGGTTGCGAGCCAACGAAGTCATTCTGGACTTCCAGTACAACATTGTCTCGTTCAACAAGAACGGAAAGGCAATCCAGTGGCAAGTCAATGATACTTTGCCCACTGAAACACAGACGCCTGAACGTCCCAGCGCGCTGTGTGTGTTGGCCAAACAGTTCGGGCATTGTGTTAAGTCGGCTGATACATTGTTCGTGGTACAGCTGGCGAATGCTGAGACCTTGGAGCCAGCAATTGAGGAATTCCCTCCTCAGATGCAAATTTTGGCAGAGGAATTTAAGGAAGTGTTTGAAACTATCCCTGATGCGCTTCCGCCTGACCGCGCAGTGGGTCACACCATCCCTGTTGAACCAAGAAAGGTTCCACCCTTTCGACCTCTGTATTGCCTCAGTCCAGCTGAGTACGAAGAGGCCAAATAACAGATCGAGGAATACCTCAAAAAAGGATGGATTGAACCCAGTGCATCCCCTTATGGGGCACCAATTTTGTTCGTTAACAAGAAGGGCGGAGGATTACGCATGTGCGTAGATTATCGTGCCTTGAACAAGATTACGGTGAAGAACAAATACCCTCTACCACGAATTGAGGATCTGTTCGATCGGCTCCAAGGAGCCCAGTGGTTTAGTGCACTGGACTTAGCTCAAGGGTATCATTAGCTACGAATCACCGAAGAAGATGTTCCAAAAACGGCTTTCAGAACGCCGTTCGTGCATTTTCAGTGGCGTGTGTTAAGTTTTGGCTTGACAAATGCTCCCGCGTCATTTCAGCGAGCAATGAATGATGTGTTTCAAGAGGCAATTGGCCAATTCGTCTTGGTATACTTGGATGATATCCTTGTTTACTCTATGAAAGAAGAGGAACACACGCAACACCTGAAATGGGTGTTAGGAAAACTGCGAGAGCACAAATTCTTTGCTCGGTTGTGGAAGTGTCACTTCTACAAACGCGAGTTAGAATACCTTGGTCACTTGGTAGGCAACGATGGCCTCAAAGTTGATCCAAAGAAAGTGGCGGCAGTCCAACAGTGGCCCGTTCCACAGGACGTGGGACAGGTCAGATCATTTCTTGGACTTGCGAACTACTTTCGCCGTTTCTTGGAAAATTATTCCTCCGTAGTCGCTCCACTGACTGCCCTCACTCGTAAGGGTAATGCTTGGCAGTGGACCGATCAATGCCAGAAGGCATTTGAGGAAGTGAAAACCATGCTGACCAATGCTCCATTGCTGGCTTTGCCAGACCCGTCCAAGCCCTACGAGGTGGTAACTGATGCCTCGATGGTAGGGATTGGAGCAGTTCTTTTGCAAGAAGGACGCCCCGTGGCATTTGAGAGTAGAAAGCTTTCACCGGCTGAGCAGCGCTATACAACTTCCGAACAGGAATTGTTGGTAGTTGTGCATGCGCTACGAACATGGAGATGTTATCTCGAAGGTGTTGACTTCGTGGTCACGACCGACCACTGTCCAAACACCTACTTTGCCACTCAAGCCACACTCACCCGCCGTCAAGCTCGATGGGCTGAACTCCTTAGTGGGTTCACCTATGATATTCGATATCGAGCGGGTTCGACGAACATGGCTGATCCGTTGAGCAGACAGCCGATTGGCGCAGCAAGGGGGGTTGATGATAATGAACATGCAGCAGTGTTTGCTGCTTGTTTCAGCATCCTCGCAACTGCTCGAGTGAGCCAGATTGCCTTTGGTGGTTTTCTGAAACGCATTCGCGCAGGGTATGATATTGACCCTTGGTTTTGGAACCCACAGAATACAAAGGATCTCTTGTGGGAGCATGAGCTCTGGTGGCACAAGAAAGAAATTGTTGTCCCACATGCGGGAAACCTACGGAATGATATTCTCGCAGAGGTGCACGCCACTAAGTATGGAGGACACCTGGGTGTCAAGAAAACCCGGTGGGCCCTCAGTGATGTATATTGGTGGCCTGGAGTGGGCATTGAGGTCCAGCAGTTTGTAACTCGCTGTAACACGTGCGCGCGGCACAAGCCAAGCACACAGAAGCCTGGTGGTTTGCTTCAACCACTTGAGATTCCCGATGAACCTTGGGAGAGTGTATCGATGGATTTTATCACCGATCTCCCCAAGACGCGAGATGGTCATACGGCGATACTAGTGTTTGTCGATCGCTTGACCAAAATGGTGCACTTCGTGCCCACGACGACTGACGTGTCTGCAGAGGATACGGCAAAGTTGTTTGTGACACACGTTTTCCGCTTACACGGTTTGCCTCGTGTGATGGTGTCTGACCGAGACCCGCGCTTCACAAGCCGATTCTGGCAAGAGGTCATTAAAACAGTCGGAACGAAACTCAAGATATCGTCTGCGTGTGAAGATAGTGAGAAGTATAGTTAAGATCAGGAGCCATAGCTAGGAGAGTCCTAGCTAGGCAAGAGACAGTTTAAGCAAAGAAGGAGCAGTTCACTAGAAAGCAGCAGCATACATATAGGAAACCCTAAGGGGTTGTACTCGCTATAGAGTACCCCACTGCAGGCTAGAGAACAATAACATTCTGACACACCCCCATAGCCAAAGTGGGGTGTAATCAGCAGAGCACACAGTCATAGAGCAGGTGCACAATTGCAAGCAAAGCTAGAGGCTATCACAAAGGGCAAGTGAGAAGGAGGAGGCGAGACTGTAAGAGGAGAGGAGATAGGAGGCGACGGCTGAAGCTGCAGACACACGGGCAACAGGAGTCACACTAGCACAGCGGCTACCGGAACAACGCTCCAGACTACTGGAGTAACTGGCTCCGCGGCTAAAACTAGCGGCAGACGAGCAACGGACCCACGAGCGACTGGCACAGCTGGCTGCGACTGGGCTACCGGAGCAGCGCCCCGGACTACTGGTGCTGCTGGCGACACGACGGCAGTCTCCTCTCAGCCTTCCCAAACAGTCCCACCTCCCCTGACACACACCCCCTGCTTCACCCCTAGCTCCACTCCCCCTTCACCCTCCTAGTACCACTCCTTCGGCTCCCACACACCCACCCCCTTGAGCGGTAGCTGTAGCAGCGGGAGACGGAGGAGGAGGAGGAGGAGCAGGGGACGGCGCTCATAGAAACTGCACCCCCATACCCCTCACCCCCAAACCCTAATTCAGGAGAACGGGCAGCACCAGGGGTGGGGCGCCGTCAGAAGCACGGGGGACAGCGGGCAGCGCAAGGGAAGAGGAAACAGGGCGCCCCGGGGCCTGGCGCAGCCCGTACGGGCCGCGCGCAGGCCTGGCGCAGCCTGTACGGGCCGCGCGCGGTCCTGGCGCAGCCCGTACGGGCCGCGCGCAGGCTATACGGGCCGCGCGCGGGCCCTATGCAGGTCGCGCGGGCCAGGACGGGCGACGTGGGGCGACGCGCGGGTCCCCGTCGCCCGTCGCAGCGCCTCCCGGGGGCGACGCGCGGATTGACGGGGCAGAAAGCCGTCGCGCGCCTCGGGGCGCACGGCGGGCTGAAAACCCTAATTTCGACGCCGCGCACCACGGGGCGCGCGGCGGACAGAGCGGAAGCGGAAGCAGGTGGTGAGCCCATACACAGGGCGGCGGCAGACATGCCGCCCTCTGATACCATGTGAAGATAGTGAGTAGTATAGTTAAGATCAGGAGCCATAGCTAGGAGAGACCTAGCTAAGCTAGGAGAGTCCTAGCTAGGCAAGAGACAGTTTAAGCAAAGGAGTAGTTTACTAGAAAGCAGGAGGATACATATAGAGTACCCCACTGCAGGCTAGAGAACAATAACACTCTGACACTGCGTTTTATCCACAAACGGATGGACAGACAGAGCGGACCAACCGCACTCTTGAGCAAATGCATCGTTCTTTCATAAGCCCAACTCAGGACGATTGGGATGAATTGTTGCCAGTCGTGAAACTTGCTGTGAACAATTCTGTGCATGAAAGCACCCATGAGAAACCCTTTGTCCTGGACTGTGGTCGGCACCCCACAACCCCTGCGGCGCATGGGATTAAGAACCTCAAAATCCCTGCCACAAAGGACTTTATTGGAAAACAGCAAGCGGCTTTGAAGTCCGCTCGCCACTAGCTGCTGCTTGCACAACAGAGGCAAAAGTCCTATGCCGACATGAAACGCCGGGAAGTCGTCTTTGCAGTTGGCGACAAAGTATTACTGAGTACGAAGAACATTCGTCTTAAGATTCCGGAAGCAAGAAAGCTCTTCCCTCGTTGGATTGGGCCCTTCGAGGTGATAGTGCGAGTTGGTGAGGTCGCATATAGGCTTAAGTTGCATGCAACACTGTAGATTCACAACGGCTTCCACCTGTCCCTGTTGAATAAGTATGTTGCTGAAGGCAAGTACTTACCGCCACCAACTATCGTTCTCGAGGAGGAACTCTTTTATGAAGTCGAGCGTGTGCTAACGCACCGTGATCGACAACACGGCCGCAAAACTGTTCGTGAGTTCCTAATTCAGTGGAAAGGCTATGGGCCGGAACACAACTCTTGGGAGCCTGAGGAACACTTGACCGAAGCAGCGGTTCAAGCGTATATGGAAGACATGGCTCTACGAGCAGGCCCACAACCAGTGGACGGGGTTGACCCTGGTCGTAATGTGGTGCGCCGTGCTCGAAGCACTCGTCCTCAGAAGCACCCTAGGGCAACGGGGACGTTGCCACCTAGGGGGAGAGGAGTGTAACGCAGCCCCTACTCCTACCTATCGAGCTACCTCACTCCTAAGGCAATCATTCGAGATTGAACTCGATGAAGGTTGCGTTGCGGGAGATTGTAGTTGGGGTTGGGAAGGAGGGGTTGGGAAGGAAGGGTTGGTTGGGTTTATCCAAACCTCAACATTGAGGCTTGGAACATTCCAACCCATCAAAATGAAATCACCATGAATTCCAACCAATCAGAAGCTGCCAAACAATTGTTACAATCTACTCTATCCTAAACACAACCATTGAATGGTTCTAAATTGGATTTTCCAACCCAACACAATTGCCACATAGACTCCAAGCCTAAGAACCATCCCACCATGGAAACCATGGTTGGAATAGTTCCCCAAGAGGTGTATTGAGAGGGTCTGAGCTAAGCAAGCTCATTCTCAACCTCCCACTCCAACTAAACAATTGGAAATGGGATTGTTTCTCCAAGTCATTTTGGGCTCTCTCACAAGCCTTCCTACACAATTCTCTCAAGCTATTTCAACAACTCCTTCAAGGCTATTGAGAGCTAGCTAGAGCTTCATCTTGTGTTGGGAATTATTACAAAAGCCTTGTAACTCCAGAGTAATAGCCTAGGGTGTTCCAGTCCGCCACCCCCACTGCCTCCCCATCACTGTCCGCCACCCCCAACACCTCCCCCCCGCTGTCCGCCACCCCCAACACGTCCCCCAACAGCGGGGGCGCGGAGCTCAGCTCGCTGAGTCGATACCCTAGCGAGCGTACTTCTTGATCAACTCATGAAGCTTCTCCTGACTCGCTCCAACAAGTTCGTCCGCCTTCTCCCCGTTCACGAACACAAGGAAGGTTGGCGTGGTGGTAATGTTGAACTGCTCTGCCACCCCCTGCAATGTTCGGAAGCAAGATTCGAAAGCAAGGTTCGGAAGCAAGGTTCGGAAGCAAGGTTCGGAAGCAATGTTGGGAAGCAATGTTGGGAAGCAATGTTCGAAAGCAATGTTGGGAAGCAAGGAACCCTTTAGCGATCTCAAAGTGACGGAAACTATTGGTAAAGGGCAGATAAAAACAGGTCTCGACAAAGCGACAGGCAGGACAAATCATGGAGAAGACGAACCGAAAGAGCGTCGACATCCACTTTAAGAAAGGTGGTGGATGAATATCGAGTCGCATAGTTCTCAAAAACCGGGTCGATTACCCGGCAAGTGCCACTCCAAGTCGCTGTGAAAACCACAATGAACTGAAAAATGAAGGAGCACCAAGGTCAGAAACTTAATCAAGTTCAGGTGCGACGGCTATCGATTGTAGCCAACACAGTACAAAAACGAAACATAGAATCGATTCTCGGCATGCGAGAGCATAACGAAACTGCAGACCCAGCCGCGACAGCGACACTGAGAGCTAGATCGACGCAGTTCAGCTCACCACTTTTCCGCTGCGGAGATAAATATCCCAATCACGCTCGGATCTGACAACAAAAACCCCCGCCATAGATCGCCGCGAACAATCACCGAAACTATCAGAAACGAGGGTTACTTAGCGTGGCTGATAGCTTTGCGAAATACTGGAAATTTGTACCAGCGGCTGGCCTAAATGCTGGCAGAGTCAAGTTCCCTAAAATGCCTGGAACCTGGGAGTAAACATTCACGTCCAATTCATTCTTGGACCGAGGTGGCTTTGCCCACACGTCAGAGCAGGGAGGCGTTCCCTGCACGCATATCCCTGCTGATGTAGACTGACGGCAGGTCCAGCGCGTTCGTTTTCAGTTCATCCGTCGTGGCGCAAGACGATTCCAGATGGTGCACAACGGTTATTAAGCGTCTCCGTTTTGCACCTTGACGAACAAGATGCACAGGGCGCGGTGCATCATGTGTGAAACGGGGTCCTCTCTGTCGTGTGTCGTTTTACAGGCTCGATGGGGGTTCATCGTGTCGAACTTGATATTTGTAAACCCACTTATTCGTTTATCTCACCAAGCGCGTTTCGGTCGGAGGTGCTTGTCGTTTTTGCCCGCTTTAACCAGGGCCCAAATAGGTTTAGTCTCACTCTTTCAAATCAGGGTGGCAGGCCTGAGAGACTCCTTGGGAATCACAAAGCCCAAGAAGGCCCAAGCAGCACGGTTTCCGCGCACTGCGGGAAGTGCATGGCAGAGGCTGCAACACCACAATCACTGCCATGTGGTGCAAACGACAGCACGAAACCCTCCTGTCGCGCATTTTGGCACCCTTGGCAGTGAGCGATGCTTCGGGAACGCCCTACGTTGCTTGGATGTTGCTCTACGGACCAATCATAGACGTGCGCGTGCAGCCGCACTGCTTCTACGTTGGCGCGCTAGTGGGCATACCGTACAAATGCTCCAGTGGGTCCGTGGTGAAATTTGTCTTTGCGCGTACTCTGGCGGAATACTCAGTTAGAAAAAGATCCGGTAAAAGTGTAGTTGAGCCCGTACACTGATACAGCCAGTGTAACTAAACTTGTTACAAGAGTACTTTTCTCAGTATCCTGATTTCACTAGGGTAAAAAATTGCATAGCCTGATTTCACAAGGGTAACTGCCAAAAAAGCGGCCTACCATCAGGGAAAAAGGCTATTTTACCCTTGAAATTTGGTGCCTGCTTTTAACGTCTACGAGTCACATTTCCATGTGCATTGCCGTCCCTGCTCCCAAAATGTGGCTATAAATACGTTTTTGCAACTGTAGGCCGGCCTGACCTAATCATAACTAATAAATTTGGCCTCGTCTTTAGCGCGAATGCGTGTAACTGTAGTGCTCTGCCACCAATTTTCTTCAACGTTTAGCAATTCAATGCTGAACAGATCACGCGCGTGAATCGATCCTATGTGACATAAACGCATCGCTCCCAACCTTCTATGTGAACGTACTGAACTGGTGGCATAATCGCGGGTGCATCAAACGAATAAGTGGGTGTAAACCGAGGTCCTAGCCAAGCAACGTGTTACGTAACGGGCTTGGTTCACGAACTCGACTGTCCACAAAACAGAAATACAACCAGTCACATTTTCGCAAGGTGTGTCGGAGGCAAGCCCCTGGTTGGGCATTTCGCAATTTTCGCAGACAGGTTGCTGTCAGAACATTTAGCTTGTGCTTATTGTGTAGGCTATAGTGGGGTAGCCCATAAGGGCTACAACCCAATTAGGGTTAGTACTTGTACTCAGTTCATTCATAGTTCATCCATTCTCGTTTCTTCTCATGGTATCAAGCAGGTTCCCTCGTGGGAACTGTTGTCGAACTTAAAGTAGATTAAGTTGAAAGGTGAGGGGCCTAGGCTTAGTAGCCTAGGCCCTTAACTAGGTATCGAGCGGGTTTTCACCTAGGGTGAGAGTCGAGTGAGTTGAGAGGGGAAAATTGGAGAATGAGGTTTCACTATAGGATTCGAGATACATATAGCAAAGGAACACATGAAGGGGTGCACCACCTACAAATTTAATAACTACACTACAGCTAGAACTTCATGCAGTTATAATAAATATAATTTTGACAACTGTGCCTAGGGCCCACCGAGTCGAAAGTATTTTTTTCCTGCCCGGAGCGCGCTCACCCCGAGTCGCGCTCCCTTCCTTGACTGAGTCGCGCCGCCTTAGAGGCCCCTGACTCGTCGCCCTAGCGACCCCGTCGCCCTACCTGCGCCCCGGCCCCGTCGCCCTACCTGCGCCTCGGCCCCATCGCCCTACCTGCGCCCCGGCCCCGTCGCCCTACCTTCGACCCGGCCTCGTCGCCCTACCTACGGCCCAGCCCCGTCGCCCTACCTTCAACACGGCCCCGTCGCCCTACCTGCGCCCCGGCCCCGGTCCCTTCACCCTACCTGCGCACCGGCCCCGTCGCCCTACCTTCGACCCGGCCCTGTCGCCCTACCTGCGCCCCGGCCCCGGCCCCGTCGCCCTACCTACGACCCGACCCCGTCGACCTACCTACGGCCCGGCCCCGGCCCCGTCACCCTACCTACGACCCGGCCTCGTCCCCGTCGCCCTCCCTACGACCCGGCCCCGGCCCCGTCGCCCTACCTACGGCCCTGCCCCGGCCCCGTCGCCCTACCTACGACCGGGCCCCGACCCCGTCGCCCTACCTACGGCCCGGCCCCGGCCCCGTCACCATACCTTCGACCCGGCCCCGTCGCCCTACCTACGGCCCCGCCGGAACGCCTACGCTGCCGAGCCGCCCGCGCCGCTAAGCCGCCCGAGCCGCCCGAGCCGCCCAAGCCGCCCGAGCCGCCCGAGCCGCCCGAGCCGCCCGAGCCGCCTGAGCAGCTGAGCCGCGGGTGCCGCCGAGCCGCAGTTGCTGCCGAGCCGCCCGAGCTGCCCGAACCGCCCTGTCTAGTGAGCGCACCGCCTCTGTCACCGCACTGCCCCTACTCTACAGTTAGCGCTGCTAGTCTACTGCTGTCATGGCTACCCCCAGTGTTCTCACTTTTGACGCTGAGGGTCGGGCCATTGATTTTGACGTTTGGGTAGATGACCTGCAGCTTTTCCTACAGTGCGATAGGGCAGACGGTCTCTCCCTCTTTGACCTCACCTCTGGTGCTTCCCCTGCCCCTGCTGCCGATGCCGACGCAACTGTTCGCTCACAGTGGGCCACTCGCGATGCTGCTGTACGTCTTGCTGTGCGTCGCCACCTCCCTACCACTGAGCGCACGCACTTTAGTTAATACAACAGTGCTCAGACCTTGTACGACGCTGTAGTTGCACGCTACTCTTCCCCTGCCACTGCTGCACTGAGCCGCCTCATGCTACCGTACCTTTTTCCTGACATTGCTGCCTTTCCCACAGTCGCTGACCTCATTACGCACCTCCGCACTAGTGACACTCGCTACCGCACTGCGCTTCCTGCTGACTTCTGCGCCAAGAACCCCCCCCCCATGTACATCACTCTCTACTACATAGTCACTCGCCTCCCTGACTCCCTTCGCGTAGTCAGGGACCACTTCCTCTCAGTCTGTCCCACCACCCTCACTGTTGACCTCCTCGAGAAGTCCCTCCTAGCGGCCGAGAAGAGCATAGTCACTGTAGGGGCCTCTCGTGGTGACCCGCGCACCCCCATCTTTGAAGGGTGTTCCCCCTCTCCCCTTCTGCCCTCCGTTGCCTTTGCTGCTGCAGCCGACCTCCTTGGTCTTGAGTCGGTCGGTACGGTCTCTGCCCCCAGCGGGAGACGCCGCTCTGGCAAGGGCAAGGAGGGCAGAGGCACTAGAGGAGGGAGCGGGGGCGGTGGAGGTGGAGGTGGAGGCGGCGGGGGGAGTAGGGGTGGCGGTGGGAGTGGAGGTGGGGGTGGAGGTGTCAGTGGTGGCAGTGAAGGCGGAGGCGGCGGCGGCGGTGGCGGTGGGAGCGGAGGTGGCGGAGGTGGTGGCGGTGGAGGAGGCGGCGGAGGCGGAGGCAGGAGCGGAGGCGGCGGAGGCGGCGGGGGTGGCGGTGGAGCTGGTCGTGGGTCTACGCAGAGGAGTGGCTCCGGTGGTGGTCCGCGCCAGCACCAGCAGCGCGGTCGTGAGACCCTGTCCCCTCAGCAGCTCCGTGAGTGGTACACTGCACGCCAGCAGGGTGGGTTGTTTGGTCCGTGCACCTACGTCCTGCGCACCGGCGACCGTGCGGGTGAGCAGTGTGGGGGTGTGCACCCCACCCATCGCTGCTTTGGCCGCCTGACGGACGCGTGGCGTCCCCAGTTCCCGGAGGCCATAGAGATCCCTCGCTGGGGCGAGCTGTCTAGGGCGGGAGTTGCCATCTATGATCTTGATTTTGATGCTATCCTTTCTGCCATGTATGCTGTGTCTATTTGTGATGAGAATGACTGTTACCGTTGTTTCTCGCCTGATCCGGGCACTGAGATTGCTGCTCTAGGTACTGGTGAGGCTGCTGCTCTAGATGCCAGTGAGGCGGCTGCTCTAGGTGCCAGTGCGTCTGCGTCCTCAGGTGCTGGTGAGTCTGCGCTCTCAGGTACCGCGTCGGCTTCGGCCTCCCTCACCTTCACACTTGACTCAGGGGCTTCTCGCTCCTTCTTTCGAGACCGCACCACACTCACGCCGCTTGGTCGGCCAGTTGCAGTCTCCTTGGCAGACCCCTCTGGGGGTCCTGTCCTTTCTCACTTCTCGACTGTCCTCCCGTGTCCGGCTGCCCCCTCTGGCACCTTCTCTGGTCTTTACCTCTCCTCGTTCTCTGCAAACTTGGTGAGTGGTGCTGACCTACAGGATGCGGGGGTTCACCAGTTCACTCCTGCGAGTCAGCGGGTGACCCACTGCACGCACGCTCGGAGAGGCCGACACCTGGCCACGTTTACGCGACGGCCGGGGTCGAGCCTGTACACCCTGACCACTGAGTCTCCTCCTGTCACTGCGTTTGGTCAGGTAGCTGCGTTGGGTCAGGTGTTAACTGCAGCGTCCAGGTCTGGTCCTGAGTCTGCCCCCTGCTCGTGTCGCCACCTGTCTCACGAGACTCTCCTGTGGCACCACCGTCTTGGTCCCCCCTCCCTGCCTCGTCTCCGAGGCATGGCCTCCTGTGTCCTTGTCTCTGGTCTTCCCCGGTCCCTCCCTCCCCTTCCTCCGGGGCCTGGCCCTACCGGCGTCCCCTGTGTTGAGGGGCGGCAACGGGCTGCCCCCCACTCCTCCCAGTTTCCTCTGATAGAGGCCCCGTTGCAGACGCTTCACATGGACGTGTGGGGCCCGGCCCGCGTCCGTGGACAGGGTCACGAGCGCTACTTCTTGCTCGTTGTTGACGACTACTCGCGTTACACTGCAGTCTTCCCCTTGCGCAGCAAGGGTGATGTCATTGAGGTGCTGATCGACTGGATCCGCGCAGCTCGTCTCCAGCTCATGCAGAGCTTTGGCTCGGACTTTCATGTCTACGTCTGCACTCGGATAGAGGCGGAGAGTTTTCTTCTGACCTTTTGAGAGCCTACTATCGCGCACGAGGGATTGGTCAGACCTTCACGCTTCCGGACTCCCCGCAGCAAAATGGGATTGCTGAGTGCCGCATTGGCATGTTCATGGACGTCACTCGTACGTCTATGATGCATGCGGCTACTCCCCATTTTTTGTGGCCGTTTGCGATGAGGTACGCGGCGCATGAGCTCAACCTACGCCCCAAGGTCTCCAGGCCGGAGACCTCCCCAGCCTTGCTGTGGAGGGGGAAGGTTGGCGATGCGTCGGCGTTCCGGGTCTGGGGATCTCGGGCGTTTGTTCGCGACTTGTCTGCGGACAAGCTGTCCCCTCGTGCTGCTCCCTGTGTCTTCCTTGGCTTCCTCCTTGACGCGCCTGGGTGGCAGTTCTAACACCCTACCTCTCGCCGTGTTCTTTCCTCCGAGGACGTTACGTTTGACGTGTCGGTCCCCTACTACTGCCTCTTCCCCTACCGCACTCCGTCTCTCCCCCCACCGCTGCTCTTCCTTGTACCACGTCCCCCTCCGGTTGACCCCCTCCCCCCTCCGGGTCCGTCCCCTTCAGGTGTGTCCCAGATAGACGCAGTCGAGCTTGTCGAGGTCACTGGTGACTCTGGTGCTGCTGAGGGTGCTGAGCCTGGGGGTGCTGACACTGCTAGACTCGCCTACGTGAAGTCCGAGCTGCACTAGAGACACACGTGCACAGACCTGGGTGAACTGCGCAGCTACCCTGGCTTGCAGATCACCCGGGACAGAGCACGCCACACCATTACCCTGACTCAGTCACACATGGTGCAGCAGGTCCTTCAGCGATTTGGCTTCACGTGCTCCTCGCCTCAGGCCACTCGCTCTTGCTCTGCCTTCGGATGAGTCCGTAGAGTCGAGTGGCCCATATCCAGAGCTTGTTGGCTGCCTCATGTACCTGATGACCTGCACACGACCTGACCTTGCATACCCTCTTAGAATTCCCGCACGCTATGTTGCTTCTGGTAGACACCGACCAGTGCACATGGCTGCAGCGAAGAGGGTGTTGCGCTACTTGTGCAGTACGTCGGGCACGGGGCTTGTGCTTGGAGGGCGGAGTCCAGTGGTCCTCACTGGGCATGCGGACGCTTCTTGGGCTGACGACCAGGCTATGCAGCGGTCGTCACAGGGCTACACCTTCAGCCTTGGTTCCGGCTCCGTTTCGTGGCGGGCTACTCGCTCGTCTTCTGTTCTCGGCTCCAGTTGTGAGGCTGAGATCTACGCCGAGGCCATGGCTGCACAGGAGCTTCGCTGGCTCACCTACCTGCTGACCGACCTTGGAGAGTCGCCTCGTTCTCCTCCAGTGCTGTACGTAGACAACAAGGCCATGCTGGCCTTGTGTCGAGAGCAGAGACTGGAGCACAGAACGAAGCACATTGCTCTTTGCTACTTACTTGCTCGTGAGCTGCAGCAGCGTGGTCAGTTGCGGCTTGCGTACGTGGCCTCTGAGGCCAACACTGCTGATGTCTTCACCAAGGCACTTGCGCCTTGTGATCATCAGCGCTTCTGCACACAGCTGGGTCTTGTGTCTGTCTTTCCTCACTTGCTCACCTCTTGACCTTGCTTGTAGTGTTGCATATATATACACCTGCTCTTGTTTGTCTAGTCCTTTATATATATGTACTCCTGCATGTGAACTGTGTTAAAATCCTAGCGTGACTTAGGAGCCATGGCTAGTGATTTGGAGGGTAAGGAAAGTATCGAGAGGGTTGAGAAGGAGAGAATGTTCAATAATAGCAAAGAGATACAACATATAATCAAGAAACTAGAGGTGCACCACCAAACAGAAGACAAGATAAATACACTACACCTAAACCACAAGCAGTTACATAAAATAATTTTGACACGCCCCCATAATTGCTTGTGGGAAGAAGTGTAGTTTTCGCCCCTTAAAGGGGTACACGAGGCAGAGTAAGCAGCAGAACGGGAGAGGGCAAGCAAGGAGGAGGAGAGAGAGAGGGAGAGAGAGGAGAGGAGGTGGTAGGCTCTGGTTGGTCACCCCCTCCATCCCCACACTCTCCCCCTCCCCCTCCCCCCCACACTGCTGCAGGAGCAGCAGAGGGGGGGCAAACGGAGGAGGATGGGAAGGGGAGACCACACATCACCCATCACCCCCACACCCGCCACCCCCAGACCCTCCCCCCCGCAGCTGCAGGGAGACGAAGGAGAAGAGGGGGGGGGGGGGGGGGGGGGAGGGGGGGGGCCGACGCACGGCCTCCCAGGGCGCCAAAGCAGGCGGCAGAGGGGGCGACGCTTGCCCCCCCTTTCCAGGTCGGCCCCCTCAGGTCGCCTCGACAGGTGACGGGAAAAAGGGGGGGGGGGGGGGGGGTGGTGAACGTGCCCCCGGTGTGCCGCAGCTGGCGACGGGGCATGGCCGGGGCGGGGTCGGGGCCGCAAGTGGCGGCGACGAGGCCGCTGGCGGCGGCGACGGGGCCGACGGAGGCGGCGACTGGGCCGCGGAAGGGTGGCCACGGGGCCGCTGAAAGGGTGGGCGACGGGCCGCTGGAAGGGCGGTGGTGGGGCCGCTGAAAGGGCAGGCGACGGGCCGCTGGTAGGGCGGCGACGGGGCCCGCTGAAAGGGCAGGCGACGGGGCCTGCTGAAAGGCGGGCGACGGGGTCTGCTGAAGGGCGGGCGATGACGGGGCCGCTGAAAGGGCGGCGATGGGGCCGCTGAAGGGCGGGCGAAGACGGGGCCGCTGAAAGGGCGGCGACGGGGCCGCGAAGGGGCTGCGAGGGGCCTTTGAAAGGGCGGCGACGGGGCCGCTAATAGAAAATTAAGGGGCACGCCACGGGGCGTGCCGAACACAGAGTAGCAGCGGAAGCAATAGGGCGGGTCCACAGGCCAGGACCGTGATCACTCTGATAGCATGTTATAATCCTAGCGTGACTTAGGAGCCATGGCTAGTGAGTTGGAGGGTAAGGAAAGTATCGAGAGGGTTGAGAAGGAGAGAATGTTCAATAATAGCAAAGAGATACAACATATAGTCAAGAAACTAGAGGTGCACCACCAAACAGAAGACAAGATAAATACACTACACCTAAACCACAAGCAGTTACATAAAATAACTTTGACAAACTGGCCTTGTGGCCTTGAACTTATGCTCGGAATGTGTGGTGACTTTGTGATCCACCCTGAGCTTGCTTTGCTTTGCTTTGCTTGACTGGTCTTGTGACCCCTTGTTTTCCCCCACTTTGCCTATGGGGATGTGTCAGAACATATAGCTTGTGCTTATTGTGTAGGCTATAGTGGGGTAGCCCATAAGGGGTACAACCCAATTAGGGTTAGTTCTTGTTCTCAGTTCATTCATAGTTCATCCATTCTCGTTTCTTCTCAGTTGCTATGGTATCCCAGCAAACACCACCATATCAGAACATGCACCGAACCACCGCGCATTCCATAACTTTTTACGTTCTTGACGTTGCCCTCCCCCCGCCCCACTCGGCGACTGCGAAATTGCGAAAAGTCGAAGACCATCTCAGGAGTCACGACCTGAAATGAACATCCCAACGCAATTCGGCCGTCGGAGTCGATTTGCCTGGGTCGTCAGGAGGGGTCGTCAGAGCCGGGCATGACGAGGCGGGCAACTGACGCGCGTGCAGGCCTGCCAGCCTGGCCCAGGGCTGGGCCGAGCGCACGATCGCCGCCCCGCAACCCCTCCACGAAAGTAAACAGCGCCCCACGTTATCGTGTGGGGGCGGCGAAGTGGCGACCCCCTCGCGCAAGGGAAAGTTACCCTCGCGCGACGGCAGCCCTTCCGTCCTTGCTGCCTGCGAAGTCCTTGTGACCCTCGCGACCTGCCCGGACGGGCAAGCGAGGGCCATGCGAAATTCGGGTGCTCCCTTCGGGACATTCGACAATTTTGCGACCCGTTGCGGTGACGCCACGTGTTCGCCCGTGAATTCGCATCGAATGCACATTTCGTACCCGCCAAAATTCGAGCGACATTAGATTGCTCGCATCACAGCGCAACATTTTCGCGACCCGCTGCGAAATCGACACGTATCGATCAAAACGTCGCACCGTGCGCATGCGAATTTGCGCCCCCTAGCCGACCGAGGCCAGGGGACGTGACGTCGACCTGCTGGCTCGGCGGCGAAGTGCACTTGTGCCACGCCACTTGTGCATGAGCCCTGCCGAGCCAGGCACCACGACCCATGAGGCGATGCTCAACCGGGCCTGCGAGGCTCCGCCTCGCTTTTCTTTGTGGAAGGTGGACTCGGCCCTCATTTTCGCCTTCTCGTTTCTCTTTCATCCTTTTTCCCAGCTCTGCGCCTTCCATACTCCCACCGTATCTTCCCTTAGCCTGTAGCATCCTTGCTTTCCCGCCATGGTGGCCGACCCGAAAGCCGCCGAAGCGGCGCCGACTTCTCAGGACTTCCCCCTGCATCTTAACATCGGTAGAGGACTCACTGCCAAGTTCGAGGAATACGACTGCGCCGTTCTCACAAACCCTAGCCTAGAGTTTAACGCCCGTTGCTTGGGACTCGGCCTCAAGTAAGTGTCTTCCGGGGATGTCGGCGTCGACCACTGGCTTCCATGCTGGTCGAGCATTCGCGGGGTTCCATGCGACCCGTCGTTTAGGTCGACGAGTTTAGGGTTCATGTCGATCACGTCTTTGATGTCGACGTACGGTGTTAGGTCGGCGTCGGCGCTGGGTTGTGCCATAGTCGTTCGGCTCCCTTCATTACACCGCTGCGAGGGTGATGAACCGTCGTACTATTGCCACAACCGTCGTATCCACCGTCGTGCTGTGCACCCCGTCACTCAATTCTTCTTACTATGCATACGTGCAGGCACGCATGGATGCGCGCAACGTCGACCAACGAGTGATTGTGGTCGATAGGAGTCGACCGACTTACGGGCGGCGATGGGACAGGACGACCACACATGCTTCGCGATGGTTTTCGACGCCGACGTAGCGGTTATCCCACTAACATCGAGGTGAACTAGTTCGGGGTCGCCCTGGTGTGTGCTGCAATCTGTGTCCGTGATCTGTTCTGAGCGAAGTCGACGTGCATTGTCTGTGCAGCATCGCACCGGTCCCAGGATCACATTGCAGCGTTGTCATCATCCTGTGGCCCAGCAATTTGTTGAAGGCATCGGGGCAGAAGATCAGGACATTAATCCGGCACGCTGACCCGCAGACAGTGAAGGAGTGGCAACGCGATGAGGCGATCCGCGTGCTGAAGTGAGCTCAACAGTGTAGTCGACGTCGCATGCAAATTCCCAGCGGAGCGTGCCCCATGCTTACCGACCGTCTATGCCATGCTTATGCAGGTTTTTCCGGGCGGCTGTTCTGGCCAAGCTGCGGCGCGATGGTAGTAAATGGGAGTGGGCGAAGGTGTCCAAAGAAGAGGTGCACGAGAGGCTCGCCGTTTGCGATCAACCCCTTTGAGATGTGAGCACCGAACGATTTACCGTCCTATGGTGTGACATCCTTGTGGAGAGTCACTCTACAACGGTAGTGAGCTAGACTACGGGGTTGGGACGAACTACTAGGAGTGATCGTAGCTTTGCTTGTGTTGGCACATTCACGGGAGAAGTTGGCAAGAGTTTCACTAGCAAAGTTGGAATTACTGAATGATTCAACAAGCGATGGCAACAATGACTATATCAGGCACCTAGCAACCCTACTGCTAGCCTGGTCGACCACCAGCGCAGCTCGGTCGATCGCCTGCCTGCGTTGCGTAGAGGAGCCGTGCCGACACTGCAGAAGGGCGACCTGCCAACAGAGCAGGTCGACAGCGTGCCAACGTTGCAGCAGAGCGGCTGTCCAGCGTTGCCCCGTAGAACACAGCAGTGGGCACACTCACAGATGCGTGCAAACGATTGGCCCGACTTGCCTCGTTGGGCATCCGTTGGCTGTTATCTACGCCTGACGAGCCATATTGACCCTGGGATACCAGCCCGCAGTCGCCTGCGTCATTGCATCCTCGACGACGTTCGCGTGCCTCCGCAGAACTCGTCGAGCAGGTTACCTGGTTGACCCGGTCGACCACCAGGTGCTTTCGGTCGACCACCACTGCTTCTGGTCGACCACCAGGTCCCTTTGGTTGACCACCAGGTGCCTCTGGTCGACCACCAGGTGCCTCTGGTCGATCACAACTCCCGTCGAGCTACCCCTTGGTCGACGGACCCGTTCCGTCGACCGAAACAGTCAGCGGTTGTCGCCAAGCTCCCCTCGCCGACAGCTGCTCACTTTTCAGGTCGACAGACTGCTCTGTCAATTTCCCGGTCCAGCTGTAGGTCGACGGGATGCCCGGAGACCTTCGGGTCGAGCTGCAGGTCGACGGGATGCTTTGGAGACCTCCCGGTCAAGCTGCAGGTCGACGGAATGCTCCGGAGACCTCCCGGTCGAGCTGCAGGTCCTGGTCGACGTCCCACCCGTCTCCCAGACTAGTCAGTTGCAGCTGTCGAGCTCCATGGTCGACAGCAACACCACAGCGGTCCCCTGCAGCTTGACGAAGCCTGCCGAGCAGCTCTCCCACTGTGAACGGCCGGCTGCTACTCCCGTACATCCGACCAAGTCGTCGGCGTTGCCCAAGCGAGGGCGGGGCCAACACTCCATTCCCGTTAACACTCCCCTGCCGCGCTCTCGCTCGGGCCTCCAGCCCACACGGCAGTACTCCATGAAGAAAACTCGTCCTCGACGTGCACCCCACACACAGCACGCCGTCACCACACCAGCCGTGCAGAAGGGCACGGCACCTACTACTGCACTTCGTCATCGCCGTTGCCGACGTCGGCCAGATGAACTTGGCCGATGGCGACACATAACCGGTTGAAAGCTGGAAAATGCAGCGCCTTCGTCAGGAAGTCCGCCGGCTGCTCGGTGGTCGGGATGTACTTCAGCACAAATTTCCCGCGCCTCACCATGTGCTGCAGCCAGACGTAGCGTCGCTCGATGTGTTTGAGGTTGCCCGTCAGCATCAAGCCCTCACCAATCGTGATTGTAGACTTATTGACGCGGAGGATGGTCGGCTTCCCAGCTTCGAGCAGCTTGAATTCCGCAAGGAGGAAGCGAAGTTGACGTCCCTCCTTGCCGGCATTCGTGGCCGCCACGTACTCCAATTCGGTCGATAACAATGTCGCGCACTTGATGCGCGAGCTCGACCAGGAGACGGCGGCCCCTCTGTAGACAAACACGTAGCCTCCCGTGCTCGTCCGGTTCTGCTTGTCGCCCGCGCCGTCGACGTCGACGTAGCCGATCAGCTCCAACAATTCTGGTCCACCGCCGAACCCCAGGGCGGTGTCGCGGGTGTCGACGAGGTAGGCGAGGCAGCGATCGACCTCGCGCTAATGCTGGTCGCTCCTCACCGTGAGGCCGCTCCCCAGCTTGCTGCAGGCGAGCGTGATGTCCGGCCTCGTCATCGTCGCCGCGAACTGCAGCGAGCCGACCTTCTGCCCGTACTCCTCCTCCTTGCGCTCCTGAGCCTCCTCGTCGTCGAACGTCAGCAGAGTGTAGGCGTCGACCGAAACCGGCGTCTTCGGGACTCGACCGCCCTGCTCCTCGTCGATGAAGCGTTTGCATAGCTTGTCGGCGTAGCCCTGCTGGTGCAGCCACAGCTTCCTGGCCGGCCTGTCGCGCACGATCTCCAACCCAAGGTACTTCACCACCGGTGAGATCTTACGCAGCTCAACGGCGACCTCTAGCAGCTCCTTCAGCTCCTTCAGCATCGCGGTGCCGCTGCTGGCGGCAAGCAGGTCGTCGACGTAGACCAGCACCCAGCAGGTCACTCCGTCGTCGCCGGCCTTGAAGTAGAGCGCCTCGTCGACCTGGCTCTTCTTCTAGCCAGCGCCCAGCAGCACACTGTCAAGAGCCCTGTACCACAGCAGCGGCGACTACTTCAGCTCGTAGAGGCTCTTCATCGGCTTACACACCCGGCTGGTCCCATTGTTGAAATTGTCCGGCTGGTACATGTAAAGCACCCTGTCAAGCTTGCTCTGCAGGAAAGCGTTCTTCATGTCGAGCTGCATCACGTTGAGGTCGAGGACGGCGACGATGCTGAGGAAGATCCTCAGTGTGACGTAGCTGCTCACCGGCGAGTACGTCTCGTCATAGTCGGCACCGTACACCTGCGTGAAGCCCTTCACGACCAGCCTCGCCTTCTCGCGCTCGACGGTGTCGTCGATTCGGTTCTTGGTTGTTAGCACCCACCGGTTCTTCATGATGTTCACCCCATGTGGGCGTTCGACCAGCTCCCAAGTGCCCATGCTGATGAGGCTGCAAATCTCCTCTTCCATGGCGGCCTTCACCGCCTCGCCCTTCCAGCTCGACGTCGCCTCTTCACCGTCATCGTGGTGATGTCCCAGCGGTGTTCGTGGTCAGGTGGATGTCAGGGTCGAGCCCCGGCAGGTCTTCATCCTCCTTGGCTTCGTCGTACAACAGGTCGTCGTTGACCTTGTCAAACACCGTGGTGAAGGCAGCAGGCGGTAGGCAGGCGTGGAAGCTCAGCCGCTCCGGTGGCCATCGAGCTCGACCTGTGCGTCGCAGCTCAGGCTTCGTGATCGGCACTTCCACCACGTCGCTTTCGGTGGACTCCTTACCCGCCGACTGCTCCCCTTCCTCGTCGACGTCCTCGTTGTCGACCAGCTGCTTCAACCCGTCGTCTGGCTGCTCGTCTGCTGCTGACTTCGACAGCTCCCTTGTCGACCGCTCCGGCTGCTGCTGCCTCCTGTTCGACCGGCTCCCCTGTCTGCTTCTCCCCTGTTGTCGACGGCTTCCCATCCTCGTCGACAAGCTTGGCGCCTTTTTGACCGCCGACGATGCCATGGGCTGGCGCCACAGGCGACGCCCCAAGGCTCCCCTCATCGTCAGTGGTCGACGCAGGTGCCGACCCAGGCTGATCTGTGACGGGGAACGGAGGAGCAAGGACAGGGGGAGGGGGAAGAACCTCCACAACATCCTCATCACCAGGCTCGTCGACTTCGGCGAGCAACGGAATTGTCGCCGTCGAGGTGTCCGACGGCAGGTGCACCTGCGTCCGCCCCGATGCCGGCCCATACGTCGCCTTCCACACCTCCAGCGATAGGATCTCGTAGAAGTTCACCTCGACCAACGTGGCCACCTTGTTGTCGGCCACGTCGAGCACCTCCCAGCCCTTGCTCTCCGGCGACACACCCAGGTCAAGTCCCCAGCGAGCCTTTGGCGCCAGCTTCCCACCACGTTGCTGCTCGGGAACCATGAACTGCACCATGCAGCCCCACACCCGCGCCAGTGTAAGATCGGGCTTCTGCTCGGTCAGCAGCTGGTACGGCGTCGTCCCTGGCGGCGCCGTCAACCGCTCCAAGCAGTTGCGCACCCAGACCGCTTTTAGTAGAGCAAGGTGCCACCAATGGTGCTGCACGCCCATGTATAGCAGCATCGTCCGCACCGACTCGACGGCCGTGCGCATCTCCCGCTGAGCCATGCCGTTTCGCTGTGGAGTATAGGGGCACGTAAGGTCGTGGACAATGCCCTTCCCGTCGACGAAGTCGGTGAACTCCTTCTTGAGGAACTCCCCTCCTCGATCGGAGCGAAGCGACAGCACTGACTTCTTTGCCTGTCGTTCCACAAACACCAACCACTTCTGGAACTCCCGCAGCACCTCGCTCTTCCTGGCGACCAGCATCTCCCACACAAACCGAGTGAAGCGATCCTTCAGCAGCAGGAAGTACAAGCTGCCATCCTTGGCAGCCACCCAAAATGGCCCGCACAAGTCAATGTGCACAACAGCCAGTGCCTCCTTGGCGTCGGAGCCCTTGGCGGGGAAGGTGTGTCGCGCCAGCTTTCCTCCGACGCACGAGACACACGGCGCGTCTGCTCCGGTCGACGGCGTGATGTCGAGCCCTGTAGCCACTTCATGCCAGGCCGAGCTCTTGATCGTGTCGACGCCGACGTGCGTGAGCCTTGCATGCAACAAGGCAGGGGTCGTCTTCGTCGCTGAGACAATCGTCCGTAGAGCCACCAGTTCAGTCGACGGCGACCGCGTCAAGAAGGGGCGAAGGTCGGTGCAGAGGACTCGTCCGGTGTAGCGCGCTCTACCGAGCACCTCCCTGGTCGCGGCGACGAGCAGCATCTCGTCGCCATTGCCCTGCAGCAGCATTCCGCTCTCCTTCAGCTGGCCAGCAGATAGCAGGTTTGCCTGTAAGCTTGAAACGTAGAGTACGTCGCGGATGAGGACCCGCTTCCCGACCTCCCCTTGCAGAGCGACCGTTCCACGACCGTCGACAAGCTGCAATGCCCCGTTGAACCCACGTACGTGCTTCACCCCGTCGCTCGGCCCCATGTCGACAAAGACCGACTTTGTCCCCATCAGGTGGTGGGAGCACCCACTATTGAGCAACACCGCCATCGGGTTGGCCTGCACAGCTGCCGCCACCGCCTGGAAGTCCTCGCCAGCCTTCGGCGCCAGCGAGACCGTTGGCTCTACCACGCCGACCATCAAGCACGACGCCTCCCCGTCGCCTCGACTCTTGCCGCTGGAGCTGTCGACGTCCTTCGTTGACGACATCTTCTTCGACGCTTGCTTCTCCTTGCGCGGCTTCTCATCTTTACAGGGGCGACGACTGGCCGATCGACCATGGCCTCCCTTGTTGTCGGCCTCGTCGCTGTCATCGCATTCAGGGCACTCGAAGGAGAGATGGTCGGGGTCGCCGCACATCCAACACTCCCGTCGTCGACCACCACCTCGTCGACCCTTGTCCCGCGTCGATCGCTTCTCGTTGACGTCCTACTACCTCCGCCCGGCTTTCCGCGCTGCTCCTGCTGACGATTGGACTTTGTCGGTGCAGCGTAACTCGCCTGCGGAAGGAACTCTGTGGGCTGTTCTGCCTCCTGCATCGCCTCATCCTGGAGAATGTAGCTGGTGATGGAGTCCTCGTCGAGGGACTCACGTGTGCCGGGCTATCATCATCCTCTTCATGAGATTGTAGCTGCGCGGCACGCCCTTGACGATGTGGGTGATGTAGGACGCCGTCGAGTATTCGGCGCCCGCCATCTGCATCTCAGCTAGGATCCGTTGAGCACGGTTGCAGTAATCTGTCGCCGACTCCTTCTCGCCCATCCGAATGTGAGTCATCTTCTCCTTCAGCTGCCTGATGTACAGGTCATCCCTGACCTGGTACGTCGACATGATGAAGTGCCATGCCTGGTGACCAGCATCGAGTCCCTCTCGACAGCTCCTGTGCGCCAGCTGCACCTGCGGCGAGCAGCACCTCGAGATGACCATGAAGGTGAGCAAGTGAGCTGCTCGAAACTCCCCGCGCAGCTCGACATCATCCACGGGCGGAATTGGCACTGTGCCGTCGGTGAAGCCCTTCAGCCCGTCGACCTCCAGCTGAGGTTCGATTGACTCCCTCCAGGTGATGAGGTCCCTTTGACCTTGCAGCGGTGCGACGGTGATCCGGTCCGGTGAGAACTTAAAGTAGCCATACGCCAGTGCAATCCCGCCTGCCGTCACATGCGTCGTCGCCGAGAGCCCCCCATCGCTTCGTAGAGGAGAGCGACGTTGAACATCGACGTTGGCACGCGAGCTGCGTGCAGCCGCCGTCGACCGCTGCACTCTTGCCTGGATTCCGTCAACACCACCGTCGACCTTGATCACCCCTCTCTGCCTCGTGGCTTGACTGCTGCTGACTCATGCACCATTGTCGACCTCGTTGCGCACCGGTCGAGGAGAAGCAGGACGGGAAGGGTGTTCCGTCGCCCACTGCGATCGGATGCCCAACTCGGCGATCACCAAGGGGATCGTCTCGTACTCGCCATCCGCGTGACGTCTCCTCGCATCAGCCAAACGTGCCTCCAAGGTGTTCGCTACGCCTGCATCAATTACGGGGTCGACCATGGCGACTAACGCTGCTTCCGGCCTACGAACGACTTAGTAGGTGCAAAAGTCGGCTCCTATCTAAAGGTAATTTGCAGGGTCGTCCACGCTCACTAGACCATGTGGAGAGTCACTCTACAACGGTAGTGAGCTAGACTACGGGGTTGGCACGAACAACTAGGAGTGATCGTAGCTTTGCTTGGGTTCCTTAGCACTTGCACATTCACGGGAGAAGTTGGCAACAGTTGGAATTACTGAATGATTCAACAAGCGATGGCAACAATGACTACATCAGGCACCTAGCAACCCTACTGCTAGCCTGGTCGACCGCCAGCACAGCTCGGTCGACCGCGTGCCTGCGTTGCGTAGAGGAGCCGCGCCAGCACTGCAGAAGGGCGACCTGCCAACAGAGCAGGTCGACGGCGTGCCAACGTTGCAGCAGAGCGGCTGTCCAGCGTTGCCCCGTAGAACACAGTAGTGTGCACGCTCACAGATGCGCGCAGACTATTGGCCCAACTTGCCTCGTTGGGCATCCGTCGGCTGTTGTCTGCGCCTGACAAGCCACATCGACTCTGGGATACCAGCCCGCAGTCGCCTGCGCCATCGCATCCTCGACGACGTTTGCGTGCCTCCGCAGAACTCGTCGAGCAGGTTTCCTGGTCGACCCGGTCGACCACCAGGTGCTTTCGGTCGACCACCACTGCTTCTATTCGACCACTAGGTCCCTCTTGTCGACCACCAGGTGCCTCTGGTCGACCACAACTCCCATCGAGCTACCCCCTGGTTGGCGGACCCCTTCCGTTGACCGAAACAGTCAGCGGTTGTCGCCAAGCTTCCCTCGTCGACCGCTGCTCACTTGTCAGGTCGACAGACTGCTCCGTCGACCTCCCGGGCGAGCTGTAGGTCGACGGGATGCTCGGAGACCTTCTGGTCGAGCTGCAAGTCGATGGGATGCTCGGAGACCTTCCGGTCGAGCTGTAGGTCGATGGGATGCTCCGTAGACCTCCCGGTCGAGCTGCAGGTTGATGAAATGCTCCGGAGACCTCCCGGTCGAGCTGCAGGTCTTGGTCGACGTCCCACTCGTCTCCCAGACCAGTCAGATGCAGCTGTCGAGCTCCGTGGTCAACAGCAACACCACAGCGGTCCCCTGCAGCTCAACGAAGCCTGTCGAGCAGCTCTCCCTCTGTGAACGGCCGGCTGCTACTCCTGTATATCCGACCAAGTCGTTGACGTTGCCCAAGCGAGGGCGGGGCCAACACTCCATTCCCGTTAACAATCCTTGCACGATGTGACTGCCGACCGCGGTCCTCATCCTTGCTCTCTGCACTATTGTTTGAAGAAAGTGCTCGCCACTGTCCGGGATAGGGACTCTGGCTCCGGTTTGCTAGCAATGAGCGCGTTGCTCTGGGCTGTGAGGCGGATGGATCTCCTGATCAGCGCCCTCCGTCGCAGTGTCACCAGTATGGACAAGGTCTACGTTTCGGGGTTGAAGGGGCTGCGGACTGAGATGGTAGCCTACATCAAGAAGCAAGTGGCGCGCAAACAGGAGGGCCAGGTCGGAGTTGCTTCCGACGCCTGTGACAACGATGGTGAGGAGATCCATTCGGCATTCCAAGCAGTCGGTGTCGCCCCCACTGTCGCTGATGCGCATGGGACCTCGATCGGAAAGCCGGGAGGCGGCGTCGACGAGGATGATGCGGAGGCAGGAAAGGGGGTGACTGGGATTGAGGAGAAGCACCAGGACGAGGCTATTCATGAGCATGATGATCGGGTCTGGGATCGTGAGGAGGGTCGTGAGGAGTCGGAGTCAGAGTCGGAGTTGGAAGGGGAGGAGGAGGAAGAGGAGCAGGAGAAGCAGGACGAGGAGGAGGAGCATAAGAAGTAGGAGCAGGAGAAGCAGCTAGAGGGGGAGCAGGAGGAAGAGGTGGAGTGGGAGGTGGAAGAACAGGAGGAAGAACTGGAGTTGTAGTATGAAGCTGATGGAGCGGCGAAAACGGGTGGGAGATCGGCGGACGTTGAGAACGAGGAAAGGGAGGGGAAGGGTGCGATGTCAGCGGATCTTGAAAAGGAGAAAGAGGAGGTTGGCGTGGAGGCGGTTCACGGGGCGAGTGGGAAGGTCGTGGTCGGCGATGGGAAGGAAGTTGTAGACCTCGAGGCCGTTGGAGAAGGGGATAATGCTGCGGCCACGAAGCAGACGGGCGTGGAAGTGCCTCACGGGGGGGAGCAGTCAAGGAAGAAGAAGGCGGCGAGCGGCCACCCCGGTTCCACCGCAGCTGGTCGGCAGGCGCGGCTGGACGTTGTCGAGCAGCTGCGAGCGCAGAACAGGCGATTGCGGGCCGACAATGCACGCTTGGAACGGCGGCTCGGTGAAAAGTCGAGACGGGTCGACAGCTTGGTGTCGGCGTTAGCTGGGGTCCTCGACAAGCTCAAGGCTTTGACCGCCCAGGTAGCCGATACCGACCTGAACTCGGCGAAGTGCCTTGAAGACGCCACGTCGACCATGGCGACCACCATCACCGACAACCTCACTCACAACATGGCCAGCGCAATTGAAGCTAGCAAGTCATTTGCCAAACTTGCGGTCAAGATGTTGCGGGATCATGACGACCCCAACGGAAGAATGGCGGACGAACGCGCAACTGCGGTGAACGCATTGGCCGATCACGTGACGAAAGAGGTGGGTGAGGCGAGGAAGGCTTTGGAGGCGACAATCATTAAATACATCGGCGCCGCGCAGACCAATATTGCAGCCGCCGTCACTCCCCGCCTCATCGTGCAGCAGCCGCCGGTGCCTATCGCCCCAGCGCAAGCCTTGCCAGAAGAGCTAATGAAGACCTTCAAGGAGGATGTGCTGAAGGCGGTGACGGAGGCGACGCAGCAGCCGTTTCTCGCCTCCGGATTGAAGATAATGACCGAAGTGGTCGGCACGGTGGCGCCTGCTCGGCGTGGGTCGTCGCCGTCGGCGAAGCGCATCCAAAGGAGGCCCAGAAGCAGGGTCAAAGAGGGGGCGGCGGAGGCGGGGGAGACGGAGAAGACGCCATGAGCGTGAGGCGTAGCAAGGGAGCTGGCGGGTCCCGCGTTGGCGGCGAAGGCAGCAAGGGAGCTAGGGAGACTGGAGCTTGAGACAGTTCGGCAAAGTGCTGGGGGTCCCGCCAACCAGAACGCCACCGTGCCGAGTGCTCCGCCTTTTGGTCTCCGAGAAGCCACGAACTCAGGGGAGCGGAGGGAAAGGGTTGAGCCACAAGGAAATCCCCGCCGCCAAAACGACCCCAGGCGGTGCTGCCAAAATTGGCAACGGGCCGAATGCCAAGATAGCGGAGGTGACATCGGTTCCTAAACAGCCTCTCGCGGGTGCACGCTCTCCGACTGGCGCGTCTGCTGACGTCCCGTCTGCCGACAAGAATGGCTGCGCGGGGAAAGGGGTGGCCGCTGCGAACGCGCTCAAGGACCAGCTCAGGCTCCTTGCGAGCCACAGGGCTGCTCAACATCCTCCCCCCCCTGTCGATGCACGCCTTGCCAAAACAACAGCTGGCTTTGAAGCCCCCATCGTCGCCGTGCCATCTGCCAGTGTGCCACGTGTAGCGCCGGCCGTCGCCGCTCGTACTCCTGCAGACCCAAAGTCCGCTTTGCTGCGCGCCCAGTTGGGCATGCGAGGGTCGACTGTGCCAACTCAGCAGGCAGCTGGCTCTAGCGCGACGCCGACATCGGGGAATGTCGCAGCACCCAGTCCGGTGGCGGCTGATGTCGAGAAAGCGGCGGAGAAGGGTGTGCGTGCCGCGATTGCTTCAGGCAGCGGCCCTGTTGAGGAGGTTGCCCTCGACACGGATATTGCTGTCATACAGGCCCACCTGGATGCGGCCAAACCCCGAACACTGTCCATATCGGGCACAGCACATGTGAGTCCCGCTGATGGTTCAGCGGAGCGTAAAATGACTGTTGATGCCGTCGGCGAGGGAAATGCAAAGCGGAAGGGGAAGGCGGGCTCGTAGAGGAAAACACGGGAGAAGTCGGAGGTGAAGGCGGCGGATAAAGGGAAGGAGCAGGCGGGGGAGACGGCGGCGGATAAAGGTGGAGGCGGGAAGGTGATGTTGTTGGAAAGAGAAAGCGGGAGAGAATCAGGAGAAGTCGGTCGGCGAGGGTACGTCGACAGGGAGAAAGGGGAAGGAGAAGTCGGTCGGCGAGGCTACGTCGACGGGGAGAAAGGGGAAGGAGAAGGCGGTGGAGAAGAGGAAGGAGGAGGAGGAGGAGGAGGAGGAGTAGGAGGAGGAGGAGGAGGTGGAGGAGGAGGAGGACGAGGAGGAGGAGGAGGAGGAGGTGGAGGAGGAGGAGGAGGAGGAGGAGGAGGAGGAGGAGGAGGAGGAGGGGAAGGACAAGGCGAAAGCAAGGAGAGGTCATGGCATCTACCACGATAGCTCGGGCGACGGGCAAGGGTGGGTCGGCGAGATTAAGGTGCACGGCATTGATCGGTACATCGGCAAGTCGCGCGAGAAGATGCAGCTCGCGTATGTGCACTCCATCGCGTACGTCATCTACGGCGGTTTCGTAAGCAAGGTGCTCATGGATGAGCTCATCGGCTTGGACACTGCCGAGTTGGAGAGGTGGAGGAAGGTGTGGGAGGAGGTCAAGATCTTGCCAACAGGGATGTGGACGGTGATGTGGGCCCGGGGTGTGCTCCTTCCAAAGACACGGTAAGTCGGATACCCTTCGGCCCCAAGTCGAGAGATGGATAATGACGTTGTCACTTATGTTCGTTCTGTTTGATGTGCTTGCGTGACGGGCTCAATGATATTCCCGACAAGTATCAAGAGTACAAGAGCTCAGGCGATGCGCTCCACGACGCGCTCTGGCCGGCGATGTGGTTCCCCGTCGAGGGGGTGCCAGAGGAGAAGTCGTCGGCGATGATGTCGGCCATCATAGGTCGCGTGTCCATGTGCGTTGCGTATGGGAAGACCGCTGCGAGCGCGTCGAAGAAGGAGGGAGACGAGGAGGAGAATACGGCGATGGTGGCATTGGCGTTAGCGGCATCCGCATGCGCCGTCTGGTGCTTTGTCAAGAACGACGACGCCCAGGTGGTCGATGCTGTGGAAGAAGGGAAGGCGGCGGCACTTATAGCCGGTGCAAGCGAGAAGACCGCCAAAGTATTCGAAACTGTCATGGCGGCGATGCTGAACGCTGAGATCACCCGGGACCGCGCCCTGGGGGAGGTTGCCTTCAACGTCGCGCCAGTGCTGCAGAGTCTTGCCCTGCAGAGGGTCTATCTAGGGGGGAATGCTGAAGTCGATGCCAAGGTGGTCGCTAGAGCGGCGGTGGAGACCATGGCGTTCTGGGGAATGTGCATCGTCACCGGCCCAAAACTCAAAAAGAGGAGTATCGCGGTGCCGTGTGACACGCAGATGAAGGCCGATCTTGACAACAGGGGGAGGAAGGGTCAGAGGGGGAAGCAGGGGACGAAGGGGAAGAAGGGCAAGGACAGCACGGGGAAGAAGGGGAGGAAGGGCAAGGACAGCACAACAGCATAGTTGGCGTGCGGCTAGAGTGCTAGGTGGTCTGCTTGCTAGGATTCAGTGCTGTTTTGGTCGATGTCGTTTTGTTTTGAATTTCATCTCTCGGATATCTTTGATGCTCGTGTAGTGGTTTTTTGTGTGCGTGATTGTCGACTTTACGTAGGATGTGAAATGGACCATTCAACAACAAGATGAGCCAGAACACCATGTGTCCATGCACCCCGGCCTCTTGCCAACCATTTTTTTTTGCGCGGCGTAATGTTCATATGTCGCTGTCCAAATGCATGTCGAGGCCGACGTCATGAGTGTACGGGTTGTGTGTGCGATGCCGCCGGGTTGCAATGTGAGAAGCACACAATCATGCTACAAGTGGTTGCAATCGACAACTTTTACAATGTCAAAACGGGCGTTGAAGTCGACAACTATAACGGTCTGAAAACTATGAAAGCTGCATCATCATCTATAACATGCAAAATCCCACAGTAACATGTCGCCGAGAGTATTTACGTGGTCTTCTTGCGCTTGGTCGACGTCTTGGTCGGGGGAAGCTGCACAACGTCCTCCCAGGCCATGTCGGCCAACGTCATCTTCATCTGCTCCTTCCAGGTGTCCGGGAACAGCTCGGCGACCCACTTTTCCGGCTTCAGCCCGCGAGCCATGAACGCACAGGCGACACGAAGCTTGGAAACTTCCCTCTTGCCGAGCCCCTTGACGCCCTTACCCGGCTCGGAGTACGTTGCTACAGTGTCCGCGTTGAGCACAGTGAGGGCATCCGAGAAGGTCCCAATGCCACGCGCCGCGATCTTGTTAAGCGCAGCGACGACGGCTTCTGTTTCGGCCTCACCATCGCTCCGGGGAAGATGGCGCACTGCATTAATGACCTTCATCATGCGGCGCACCCTTTTCCCGAGTGCTCCATGCGTCGCGCCTTTGAGGAGGGTGTGGCGGTCGACAAATCCCGGCTTTGCGAACCTGTCGCACAGACGACGTGTGTCCTCGGCGCTAGTGCAGGAAGTTTAGAGGCGCCACGCATCCCTCACGGTCATTGCATCCCGCCAAGGCTGCACCACGTTGAGCTCGTAACTAGCCTCTTCGACCGTCTGTGGGAGTTTTGGGGGTTTCTTGGCTCTGGCACCCGAACTTGCCTAGTCCGCGGAGCCACTGGCGCTTCGGCGACTACTCGTTCGCAGATGGCGGCGCCTCTGGCATCCTCCTTGCTTTTGAGACGCGGAGTGCCTCGGTGAGACGGGTTATCTCGGCCGTCAGCATCGCGATGGTGGTGTCACGCTTCTCGATATCCTCTTCGAGGTCAATCTTCTGGACCGCTGACCGTTCCCTCTCGTACTTCAGGGTCTCGGTGAGCGACATGACCACATTTTCGGCGTCCATGTGGACAGATATCTCCTGCAATGGTCGGCGATTGACGTTGAATGTGAAGGGTTGTTGCGTTCACTAGGCTTAGGGCGACGTTGACTTGATCAATGGCTCACCTCAGGCTGAATGAGGGTCGGGTCTCGGCTCTATTTATCGTCTCGGTGTCGACCTTCTCGACCCTCTTTGCCCAGTGCTGGAAGAGGGGAACCCTACATAGCTTGGAATATTGGACGTACAGATGTGTCAGAATATAGCTTATGCTTTTGTGTAGGCTCTAGTGGGGTAGCCCATATAGGGTACAACCCAATCAGGGTTAGTACTTGTACCCAACTCTTTCATAGTGCATTCATTCTCGTTTCAAATTTCTCATGGTATCGAGCGGGTTCCCTCGTGGGAACAGTTCCTAGGGCCCACCGATTCATTTTTTTTTCATGCCCGGAGCGCGCTCAGCCCTTGCCCGAGTCGCGCTCCCCCTTTCTCACTGTGTCGAGCCGCCCTAGCGGCTGTGTCCCGCCGCCCTTGCCGGCCCCGATTCGCCGCCCTTTCGGCTCCGTCGCCTACCCCGCGGCCCTCGCGCCGCCCTTCCCGACCCGGCCCCGACCCTGCGGCCCCGTCGCCTACCTGCGGCCCCGCCGCCTACCTGCGGCCCCGCCGCCTACCTGCGGCCCCGTCGCCTACCTGCGGCCCCGCCGCCTACCTGCGGCCCCGTCGCCTACCTGCGGCCCCGCCGCCTACCTGCGGCCCCGTCGCCTACCTGCGGCCCTGTCGCCTACCTGTGGCCCCGTCGCCGCCCTTCCCGGCTCAGGCGCCGCCCTTTCTCGGCCCCGACGCCGCCCTTCCCAACCCGGCCCAGTCTCTGCTGGCCCCGTCGCCTACCGTAGGGCCCCGGCGCCGCCCCTTCCCGGCCCCGGCTCAGCCCCTGCTGGCCCCGTCGCACGCCCTTCCCGGCCCCGACCCCGCCTTCACGCGGCTCCGCCGAACTACTGCCGAGCCGCCAGCGCCACCCGAGCGGCCGCGCCACCTGAGCCGCCCGAGCCGCCGTCCCACCGAGCCGCCTAAGCCGCCCGAGCCGCCCAAGCCGTTGTCCCGCCGAGCCGCTCAAGCCGCCCGAGTCGCCTGAGCCGCCCGAGCCGCCCGAGCCGCAAAGTAGCCGAGCCGCCGAGCTGCAGTTCCTACCAAGCCGCCGAGCTGCAGTTCCTCCCGAGCTACCAAGCCGCCGAGCCGCCCGAGCCGCACTGTCTGGTAAGAGCAGCGCCTCTGTCACTGCACTACCCTTACCCCACTATTCGCGCTACTAGTCTACTGCTGTCATGGCTACCCCTAGTGTCCTCGCTTTTGACGCTGAGGGTCGGGCCATTGACTTTGATGTCTAGGTAGATGACCTGCAGCTTTTCCTACAGTGCGATAGGGCAGACGGTCTCTCCATCTTTGATCTCACCTCTGGTGCCTCTCCTGCCCCTGCTGCTGATGCTGACGCCACTCTTCGCTCACAGTGGGCAACACGCAATGCTGCTGCACGTCTTGCTATGCGTCGCCACCTGCCTACCTCTGAGCGTGCGCACTTTAGCCAGTACAAGAGTGCTCAGACCTTGTACGACGCTGTAGTTGCACGCTACTCCTCCCCTACCACTGCTGCACTGAGCCGCCTCATGCTACCGTACCTCTTCCGTGACCTTGCTGCCTTTCCCACAGTCGCTGACCTCATTACGCACCTCCGCACTAGTGACACTCGCTACCGCACTGCGCTTCCTGCTGATTTCTGCGCCAAGAACCCCCCCCCCCCATGTACATCACTCTCTACTACATAGTCACTCGGCTCCCTGACTCCCTTCGCGTAGTCAGGGACCACTTCCTCTCAGTTTGCGCCACCACCCTCACCATTGACCTCCTCGAGAAGGCCGTCCTAGCAACGAAGACGAGCATAGTCGCTGTAGGAGCCTCTCGTGGTGACCCTCGCACCCCCATCTTTGAGGGGTGTTCCCCTTCCCCCCTTTTGCCCTCTGTTGCCTCCGCTGCTGCGGCCGACCTCGTTGGGCTTGAGGCGGTCGGTGCGGCGTCTACCCCTAGCGGGAGACGCCGCCCTGGCAAGGCCAAGGAGGGCAGGGGCGCTGGAGGAGCTGACGAGGCCGGTGGAGGCGGCGGTGGAGGCGGCGGAGGGAGTGGGGGTGGCAGTGGGGGTGGTGGCGGGGGTGGAGGTGTCGGTGGCGTCAGTGGAGGTGGAGGAGGCGACGGTGGCGGTGGGAGCGGAGGTGGTGGCGGAGGTGGCGGCGGTGGAGGAGGCGGTGGCGGAGGAGGTGGAGCTGGTCGGGGTAGCACTGCGCAGAGGGTCGGCTCCGGTGGAGGTCAGCGCCAGCAGCAACAGCAGCAGCAGCGCACTCGTGACATCCCCTCCCCTCAGCAGCTCCGTGAGTGGTACAGTGCACGCCAGCGGGGTGGGGGTACTGGTCCGTGCACCTTCGTCCTACGCACCGGCGACCGCGCTGGTGAGCATTGCGCGGGTGCGCACTCCACCCAGCGCTGCTTTGGCCGCCTGATGGACGCTTGGCGTCACTAGTTCCCGGAGGCCACGGAGATCCCCCGCTGGGATGAGCTGTCTAGGGCGGGAGTAGCTGTCTTTGGCCTTGACTTTGATGCTATTCTTGCTGCCATGTATGCTGTGACTATTAGTGATGAGGGTGACTGTTACTGGTGTTTTCCGCCCGACCCGGGCATTGAGATTGCCGCTCTAGGTACTGGTGAGGCTGCTGCTCTAGGTGCTAGCGAGGCTGCTGCTCTAGGTTCTCGTGCGTCTGCTCCCTCAGGTGCTGGTGAGTCTGCTCTCTCAGGTACTGCGTCGGCTTCGGCCTCTTACACCTTCACCCTTGACTCAAGGGCTTCGCGCTCTCTCTTTTGAGACCGCACCACACTCACGCCGCTTCGCCGGCCAGTTGCAGTCTCTCTGGCAGACCCCTCTGGGGAACCTGTCCTTGCTCACTACTCCATTGTCCTCCCGTGTCCGGCGGCCCCCTCTAGCACCTTGTCTGGTCTTTACCTCCCCTCGTTCTCTATGAACTTGGTGAGTGGTGCTGACCTACAGGATGCGGGGGTTCACCAGTTCACTCCTGCGCGTCAGCGGGTGACCCACTGCACGAACGCTTGGACAGGCCGACACCTGGCCACGTTTACACGTCGGCCGGGGTCGAGCCTGTACACACTGACCACTGCGTCTCCTCCACTCACTGCGTCTGGTCAGGTAGCTGCGTCGGGTCAGGTGTTTGCTGCAGCGTCCAAGTCTGGTCCTGAGTCTGCCCCCTGCTCGTGTCGCCTCCTGTCTCACGAGACTCTCCTCTGGCACCACCGCCTTGGTCACCCCTCCCTGCTTCGTCTTCGAGGCATGGCCTCCCGTGTCCTTGTCTCTGGTCTTCCCTGGTCCCTCCCTCCCCTTCCTCCTGGGCCTGGCCCTACCTGCGTCCCCTGTGTCGAGGGGCGGCAGTGGGCTGCCCCTCACTCCTCCCAGTTTCCTCCGACAGAGGCCCCGCTGCAGACGCTTCACATGGACGTGTGGGGCCCGGCCCGCGTCCGTGGACAGGGTCACGAGCGCTACTTCCTGCTGGTGGTTGACGACTACTCGCGTTATACCACACTCTTCCCCTTACGCAGCAAGGGTGATGTCACTGAGGTGTTGATCGACTAGATCCGCGCAGCTCGTCTCCAGCTCAGGCAGAGTTGCGGCTCAAACTTACTTGTTCTGCGTCTGCACTGTGACAGAGCCGGAGAGTTCTCCTCTGGCCTTCTGCGAGCCTACTGTCATGCACGAGGCATCCACCAGACCTTTACGCTTCCGAACTCCCCCCAGGAAAATGGGATTGCTGAGCGCCGCATTGGCATGGTCATGGATGTCGCTCGTACGTCCATGATGCATGTGGCTGCCCCCCATTTTCTGCGGCCGTTTGCGGTTCGGTACGCGGCACATCAGATCAACCTTCACCCCAGGGTCTCCATGCCGGAGACCTCCCAAGCTTTGCTGTGGACGGGGAAGTTTGGCGATGCGTCTGCGTTCCGTGTCTGGGGATCTCGGGCGTTTGTTCGCGACTTGTCTGCGGACAAGCTGTCCCTTCGTGCTGCTCCCTGCGTCTTACTTGGCTTCCCCCCTGACGCACCAGGGTGGCAGTTCTACCACCCCAACTCTCGCCGTGTTCTGTCCTCCCAGGACGTCACGTTTGACGAGTCTGTCCCCTACCGCATTCCGTCCCTCCCCCTGCCGCCGCTCTTCCTTGTACCACGTCCCCCCCCGGTAGACCCCCTCCCCCCTCAGGGTCTTCTCGAGGTTACTGGTGACTCTGGTGCTGCTGAGGGTGCTGAGCCTGGGGGTGCTGACTCTGGGGGTGCTGAGCGTGTGGGTACTGCGCCTGGGGGTGCTGGGCCTGCGGGTGCTCTTACTAGGGGTGCTGAGCCTCGGGGTGCTACGACTGGGGCTGCTGAGCCTCTGGGTGCTGCGACTGGGGGTGCTGAGCCTGGGGGTGCTGAGCTTGGGGGTGCTACGCCTGGGGGTCCTGAGCATGGGAGTGCTACGCCTGGAGGTGCTAAGCGTGGAGGTGCAAAGCCATAGGGCGTTGGGCCTACTTGTGTGGCGTCTTGCGGTGCTGGGCCTGGAGGTTCTCCGGGTGCTTCGTCTCGACGGGAGCCCCTCTCTCCACAGGAGCTGCGTGAGTGGTTTCCCCGGCGCTGGAGGCGTGCTGCTGGAGGTGGAGGTTCTCCAGCTGCTGAGGATGCTGGTGCCGCGGGTCCTGGAGGTGCTCGTGCTGGGAGTACTGGAGCTGGTGGGCCTGCGGGTGCGACTAAAGCTGGTGCTGCTAAGGGTGTTGGCGCTGAGGCTGTTGCTATCGGTCCTGGAGGCCGACCTGCTAGGGGTACTACTAGTGCTGCTGGAGGTACTGTAGCTGGAGGTGCTCCTGGCGCTGGTGTCGGACTCTCTTCGTGCTGCGAGTCCTACTGTCACGCGTCTCCTTGCTACTGTCGTCACTGACCCTTCCTTTGAGTCCACTGCTGCGGCTGCCCTAGTTGCTAAGCTCGTCGACTTTGCTGTTCGCTGTCGCCTAGACTACGCCCCCAGTCTTGTTGCTGAGTCTGAGTCTATCTGTCCTCCGTCCGTCATAGTAAGTGTGCCATTGGCACGGACGTCCTCGAGGACAGGCAGGAGGAGTTCTAGTCCCTGGCCGCTGCTTCACCTCATCTCGTGTCCTTACTGCTTAACCCCGAGGGAGACTCGGATGCACTTGACATCTTGACTCTGCGCTCTTACGCGGAGGCGATAGAGGGTCCCTACTCCTCTTAGTGGCAGGCAGCTATGGACGCAGAGATGGCTTCCTGGAAGTCCACAGGCACCTACGTTGACAAGGTTCCCCCGCCTGGGGCGAACATCGTCAGTGGCATGTGGATTTTCGGGGTGAAGCGGCCGCCGGGTTCTCCGCCTGTCTTCGGAGTGCTACTTGGCTCGTGGCTTTAGTCAGCGGCAGGGAGTTGACTACTTTCGGACCTTCTCTTCCACCCCGAAGATGACCACTCTTCGGGTATTATTGCACATAGCTGCTCACTGTGACTACGAGCTGCTCTCTCTTGACTTCAGCACGTTTTTCTTGCAGGGCAGCCTGCACAAGAAGATCTGGCTGCGTCTCCCACCTGGCTTCACTGGGTCTTTTCCTCCTGGCATCCAGTGGAGCCTCCGGCGGCCAGTCTACGGTCTCCGCCAGGCACCGCGTGAGTGGCACGACACACCGAGGACTACACTTGCGGCTCTTGGGTTTGCTCCTTCTACTGCCGACCCGTCGCTGTTTCTACGCACCGACACCTCTTTGCTGCCGTTCTACATCCTCGTGTACGTGGACGACTTGGTCTTTGCCAGAGCTGACACTGCTGGTATCGCCCACGTGAAGTCCGAGCTGCAGAAGAGACACACGTGCACAGACCTGGGTGAACTGCGCAACTACCTTGGCTTGCAGATCACCCGGGACAGAGCACGCCGCACCATTACCCTGACTCAGTCACACATGGTGCAGCAGGTCCTTCAGTGCTTCGACTTCACGTACTTCTTGCCTCATGCCACTCCTCTACCTACTCGCCACTCGCTCTCAGCTCTACTCTCGGATGAGTCCGTAGAGTCGAGTGGCCCGTACCCAGAGCTTGTTGGCTGCCTCATGTACCTGATGACCTGCACACGACCTGACCTTGCATACCCTCTTAGCATTCTCGCACGCTATGTTGCTCCTGGGAGACACAGACCGGAGCACATGGCTGCAGCGAAGAGGGTGTTGCGCTACTTGTGCAGTACGTCGGGCATGGGGCTTGTGCTTGGAGGGCAGAGTCCAGTGGTCCTCACTGGGCACGTAGACGCTTCTTGGGCTGACGACCAGGCTACGCAGTGGTCGTCACAGGGTTACACCTCTAGTCTTGGTTCTGGCTCTGTTTTGTGGCGGGCTTCCCGCTCGTCTTCTGTTCACGGCTCCAGTTGTGAGGCTGAGATCTACGCCAGGAGCATTGGCTGCTGAGGAGCTTCGCTGGCTCACCTACGTGCTGACTGGCCTCGGAGAGCCGCCTCGTTCTCCTCCAGTGCTGTACGTAGACAACAAGGCCATGCTGGCCTTGTGTCGAGAGCAGAGACTGGAGCACAGAACGAAGCACATTGCTCTTTGCTACTTCCTTGCTCGTGAGCTGCAGCAGCGTGGTCAGCTTCGTCTTGCGTACGTGGCCTCTGAGGCCAACACTGCTGGTATCTTCACCAAGGCACTTGCGCCTTGTGATCTTTAGCGCTTCTGTACTCAGCTGGGTCTTGTGCCTGTCTTGCCTCACTTGCTCACCTCTTGACCTTGCTTGTACTGTTACATGTATATATACACCTGCTCTTGCTTGTCTAGCCTTATATATATATGTACTCCTGCATGTGAACTGACCTTGTGGCCTTGACCTTGTGCTCGGAATGTGTGGTGACTTTGTGATCCACCCTGAGCTTGCTTTGCTTTGCTTTGCTTGACTGGTCTTGTGACCCCTTGTCCTCCCCCATTTTGCCTATGGGGGTGTGTCAGAACATTATAGCTTATGCTTTTGTGTAGGCTGTAGTGGGGTAGCCCATATAGGGTACAACCCAATTAGGGTTAGTACTTGTACCCAACTCTTTCATAGTGCATTCATTCTCGTTTCAGTTTTCTCAGGATGTCAAGGGGTGCAGACGAGTTTCACAGCGATGTCTTCGGCGACGATGCGGCGCAACATCTGGAGGGTATGCCAGAAATGCACGGAAGCGATGTCGGCCTCAGACCCCTTTTTTGCGAGTTCTTCCTCCTGCGATTTGACAACAGAAGCGAGTGATTGCAGTCGGTCGGTCGGACGATATTACATGTAACATTGGCGGCGTCGATTAGAATACCTTCTTAAGAAGGTCGTCAACGCTGGGTAAGATGTGCTCGGCGATGAGCTCCAGGAGTTCGTCGAAGTGTGGCACCCTACTGCGACCCAAGAAGTAGTCTTGCTTGGCACCCGAATAGCCGGCCTTCTTCATCACCACGCCGACGGGAATGGCTGTGATGTAAGCTCGAGTTATCTTGTTGATCGCCCTGTGGCCCAGCTCGGCTATCTCAGCGCGATACGTACCGTCGATGGCCAGCTCTTGCGCCCTGCCTGCTCGAGCGGCATGGACGTTCCGCTTGCAGAACACCCCGTTCGTCTTCCACATCTGCCTCGTCCATTGCTGGTGGTTGGCAGCAGGGAGTTCATTCTGCTCCTCGTTGTTGCGGGCGAAGAACATGTGCTTCTTGTACCAGCGCTCGCGCGTGCTGGTGTCCACCGGCGGAATGAGGTCGACGCCGTGAAACTGGCCGATCCGGTCGAGGATAAAGTGCAGCCACAGGCCGGTCTCGCCGACGGCGCACAACTCCGCTTCGAGGTGCCACGCCGCGTAGCTCTGCTGAATACGCGCATCCTTGGATGTCTTCGAGTTCCGCGCGGCAATCACCATGACGACCGGCTGGTTTTCCAGGTCACCAACGAGGTGCTAGCGAGTCGGTACAAGAAGATCTATGGGAGTGTGATCTCGCGGATGCTGGCCCCGCTCAGGTGACTGTGGTGGGAGAGTAGCGTGAGCCGCTTGACGAGAAGAAACCTCCACAGCGTATGCAAAGGAGTACTTGCCCGCGGGCTCCACGTCGACGCGGCCCAGGTAGGTAGCACCCTCATCATGATCTGGCGGAACTGTTCGGCGGTGTATGTGTCGCCGATGGTGTCGCGTCGACTGTCTGCGCAATTCCTATCGACGAAACAATAAGAAAATATGAGTTTACGTCATCGACCACAAATCAATGGCTACAGAACTCAGCGGTGTATGCCAACTTACCTGACGTCACTCTGATTTTTGGTGTGGACCATGACCCGCACCTCCGACCGTACCACCGAGATTTCCCGCATGATGCCCAACTACTTCTCCTTGTAGAGCGTTGCCTCCACCCTTTGCCGCCATCTGGCAGGCCTTGATGCGGCCGAGGATCATGTGCACCGTGTTCGCTTTCACCGACGCGTTCGGCTCGGTGTCGATCTTGTACTTGATGTAGGCGCGCAGTCGCGTTTTAGTGACACGCGGGCCGTGCAGCCAGATGTACTTACGCCGGACCACCTTCTTGTTGTCCCAATCTTTGCTCTTATTGTAGTGGATCTAGTGCCCGATTTCGTCGACGTGCCTCGTTCTTTCCTCACCCGGAAGCTTGTCGCGTATTCCCTTCAGCATCTTCGCCGCCCACCTCTTGTAGTGGTAAATCCAAGAGGTGTACAGCTTAAGCGTGCTCTTAGCCTCTAGGGTTTTCAGGTGGCGCATTGCTTCCATCACGAGTACGGCAACGCACGCGTAGACCATATCTTCCTCGACAAAGTCGGCCGCCTTCCAGTGTTCTTGTGGCACCGCCATGTTTAACAAGTCCTCAAGCTCGTCCTCGTTCAACAAATCCTCTATGAATGCACGTTCCCCCCTGAGCTTCTCTTCCAACGTGCGCGGACCTGCGCCACGTCGAGGCCATGGGTTGTCTTCGCCGTCATCGTCGCTGGACGATGACGCGTCGTCACATTCCTCATCCTGGCCGCCCGCTCCATCCGGCACCGACAACGGTCCGGCCTCGTCAGTGCCGACGATTTGCGTGGTTTCGTAAATTCCCCTATGGGCGCGGGCAGAATGTCCTTGGTGAACTCTCCTACCGGGATTTGGGTCAAGATTGTAAAGCAGCGGCAGGGTCAACGAGGGGTTATTGGTCGGTGTAGGCTCCACCGGTCGTCCGTCTCCCCCATGGCTCGCAGGGGTTGGACCGTCTGTCATGTCGACGTCGGCCATGTGATTTTAGGCGTTTGGTCTACCGTGAACGTGGATCGTGGCGGCCCAGTGCAGGCGGTACTGAGTCCCGTTGGCGGTGTTTATTTGATGAGCTTCGCAGGCGTCAAGCTCGGTGGCAATATCTGCCCGTGCCAGTTGCGCTTTAATGTCGGCGTCTACCGTGTCGGCGGTGGGTTGGTTGGAATGCGGCTGTGTCGCGCTAGACCTCGTGGTCGGCGGTATCCTACCGGTCGGTCTCCTAAACAATTATCTGCGACGTCTCGTATCAGTCTCTCTGGCTATTGTGGCGACGCCGACTACGACGTCTGGTCGGCGAACCGACTGTCCTGCACGCATGGAGTGCGAAAGGGAGTAGAAAAATCTAAGTGCCAGAAAGTGGGTGGAACGAACCCAGAATGGAAGGCAGAATGAGCGACCTTCAGTGGGGCCCCGGATGGGTATGGTCGTGGGCGACTCCGCACCTGCCGCGCTCCACGCAACTCCCTATGCAGGACGCCGCTATGCATGTACCCTCATGCGGCGCCGCCGTGTCCGACGTGCCACCAGCCATGCATGGCTGTTTGCCAAAAGCGCTTCGCCCAGGAAGCGCTTTTCATGGCTGTTACACGCAGGGTCGTACCTGCGCTACGTGGCGTGGTCCCAATCTTGGTGCATCCCTCCTAGAATACCATGATGGAGAATTCCCGCGCAGTAGTTTGAGGGCATTAGGCACTAACGCGTGGCACCCCGAAGATGCTCATGTGGTCCACGCGGACGTTCCCTCCGCCTGAACATCCATTGCACCTAGCCTGAGAAGGGGACGGTCGCGATGTCGCCTTGAGCATCTGGGTAACGCTGGGAAGGAGGCCGCGTGGTACGCACCGACCTGGCCTCGGTTCGGCGGGAATAATTCCCACGCAAAGCACCCCGGCTCAACAGGTGCTGCGTGGACCCGTCGTGGCTGTCGTGGCAGACCTCGGTGGCCCGGCCAAGTTGGGGACGATCTCGGACGTCCCTTTGCTGTCGCGTGGCTTTAATCGCGGCTCGACTTGCCGAGCTGGTTTTTTGCCACGCGCTGCGACGTACTTCTCGGGATTGTCTCAGCGCAAACCTAGGTCGTCAGGTCGTCGTCAATCCCGAGGGCTTGCTAGCACTGAGCCCAGACTGTTCGCCCGAGCTTTCCACGCGGAGGTCGTCGGGTGTTTGTCAACCCCGAGAGGGGACGTTGTCCTTTCCCTACCGCGAAATCGGGCGGCCTTTTTTGTCGGCTGAGCTATACTATGCTGACAGTCCCACCCCATCCTGTTGGTTCTGCCGCACCCCGGAATCGGTCGAGGGCACAAAAATATCGCAATGTTGTCCCATCTCGTGTGTTTCCGAATTGTCTACACATGATGCCTGTTTGAGCCACTCCCGGTTGCGGGGCAATTGACTGGTGGATGGGACGCATGGGCGGAGTAAGCTGACGTGAAGTGACGGGCTGACGTAACAATTAGCGGGAAGAAGGAGGTGGGCGGTGACAGGTGTGATCACGTGGTTGATATGACATGGCCCACAATATCGTGGGCTGAGCTTCGTAGTGATGGGCAGGCGGAGGATTTTAGTGACGATCAGAATGAGGTTGTCAGGCTCGTATGCGACTGGACGGCAGTGGCGATCAGCGTTACGCTTAGCGATGATGTTTGATTTTTTTATGGCGTCTGCTACTCGGGTCCGTGCTGGTTGTAAAATTCCTGCGGACTGTTGCGCGCGTGGTACTGGGTTGTCGGGATTCAGGGTCATGGGCACTGCTGGGTTCTATCCGTAGTTGAGGTAGAATGGCGACTGTTGCGTCGTGGCTGACGTGTAGTTGTTGTATGTGAATTCAATGAGTGGCGGCTGCTGTTCCCATGTTGCTGGGTCGTCGCACGTGGCTCAGATTAACTGCTCCATGGTCTGATTTTTCCGTTCTATTTAACCGTCGGTTTCGGGGTGGTATGGTGAACTGAACTGTAGTCGCGTGCCGAACTACTGCTACATGTTCCTCCGAAAGTTGCTGGTGAATTTCGTATCGCAGTTGCTAATGATTGCTGCTGGTATCCTGTGTAGTTGAAAGACGATGGAGATGAAGAGTCGGGCTCTTTCTTCGGTTGTTATTGAGTTTTGCAGGCTGCAAAATGTGCCATCTTCATCAGCCGATTGACGACGACCAGGAGTCGTTCCTCCTTGCTCCGGCCGGTAACGTCGTGACGAAGTCCATGGACACCTGCTGCCAAGCACGCTCTGGGGGTGGTATTGGGTGCAACTGTCCAGCCGGCCGCTGTCGTGACGACTTGAAGAGCTGGCAGGTGGGACACGATGCCACGTGTCGCTGCACGCCGGTTTGCATCTCAGGCCAGTGTTAATATCGATGCAGCTGATGCCATGTTTTCTCTACTCCGAAATGTCCTGATTCGTCACGCACCTCTTGTAGTACTAACTCCCGCAGTAAAGTGTAGCCCAGTACCCAGATGCAATCAATGCCGGCTTTTACGTACCCATGGGTCTGTTGTAAATTTCCTCCGGTAAAGAATGGGTTTGTTTGGTAGCCATGGGTAAATAGTCCTGTAAGCACAGGGCTGGTCCGGGCGAGTAATATGGCGTGTATCTGGGCAGTGGGGCGGGTCAGTGCGTCGGCGATGTTCGAGGCTCCCTTTTTGTAGGTGACCATGTAGTGCAAATTTGACTCGAGGAAGTCGAGCCAACGAACCTGACGTGGGTTGAGGTGGGGCTGTGCGCGGAGGTACTATAGTGATTTGTGGTGTGTTCGTACTGTCACGTCTGCGCCTCGCAAGTAGTAGTGCCAAACTTCGAATGTGTGCACGATCGCGAGCATTTTGCGGTCGTGTATCGGGTATTTTTTTCGGGCGGATGCAATTTTCATGACTCGTATGCGATGGGCTGTAATTCGTTACCAAAGTCCTGTATCGGTACGGCTCCAATGGCAATGTCGCTTGCATCTGTAACTACTTCGAACCGGCAGTGTGGGCCGGCAATGCACAGTACGCGTGGTGAACAGAGTACATTTTTAGGGCAGAGAAGGAAGCATGCTCTTTCTCCCCCCACATAAAAGCGACATTCTTCTGTAGAAGATCTGTCAAGGGGGCAGTTAACTATGGTATGTCGGGGACGAACCGACGCACATAATTGACGAACCCTGAAAAACCCTCCAACTCTGTGATATCTGTCGGGGGGTGCCACGCTTTCACCGTGTCTAATTTTTTTTTTGATCGATCTCAACTCCAACCTCCACAATAGCGTGTCCCAGAAATTCTAGCTAGTCCTGAAAAAAATCGCACTTTAAACCCTTGGTCAGTAGCCAGTTTTCGTCTTAAATCTTGAACACTGCATCGAGGTCCGCTAAGTGCTGCTGCTTGTCGTGACATTAAACTAGGATGTTGTCGAGGTAAACGATCACGCATTTATCTAAAAGCGGTCTTAAGGCCTCGTTCATAGTCATATGAAATGTTGCCAATGCGTTGGTCAGCCGAAATGGCATTACTGTATACACGTACGACCCGTACCTAGTTCTAAAAGTTGTCTTGGCACAGTCCGATGGTTCGACTCTAATCTGGTGGTAACATCGCCGTAAGTTGATATTTGAAAATACCCGTGCCATTCACAGTTGGTTTATCAGTTCGTCTGCGCGGGGATGGGATATCGCGATTTGACTATTACCCTGTTCAGTGCGTGGTAATCGATACATATGCAAAACGCTCTGTCTTTTTTTGGGGTGAACAGTATCGGTGCGGCGAGCGGTGAAGAACTCGATCGGATGATTTTTTTCTCCAACAGGTGATCTAGTTTGTCGAGTTCGGGCTGTGTCAGTTTGAACTGTCGCTGTACGGTTGGCTATGCCCCTCGGGGTCGTGTGCTCGCTGAGATGGCAGTCCCTCTCGTAAATCGTTTGGGAAAATCCCCGGGTACCATTTCAAAAGTTCCTGTAGCTCAAACTGCTAGCGGTACGGCTGCCAGCAGTTTCTTAAAATCACTCGGCTCCTCTGCTTCTCCTACTCCGTGATGTCCACTACGTGCACGTCAGCTCCAACGGCGACAGCCCGTTTCATGTGATGGTGTTGACGTGGACCGTTGAAGACTCAGGCGAATGTCAGCGAATGTCAGGCGAATGTCGACCCAGTTACCACCGCTTTGCACAGTGCACCTACCTGCCGTCCATTCAATTCGCAGGTTGTAGAGTCAGAAAAATGGCGTTCCCATCGAGTGTTGTCGCGAGCATTTCCTGTGTAAACCCGAAATTCCCCCCACGGCGAACCTTCTCTCTCTTCACCTTTGCCCGTATAGCCAGCGGCGTGCAGTCAACTAAGAGTGCATCGATCTCCGGTAAGCAGCGCCTAAGTGGCAGTTGCGGTTTTTTGTGCTGTTGCGGTATTGACTAAGCTGTGACATGCTCCTCCGTCAATAAAATGTTGCGGCAGTGCATTTGTCGCAACGGCATGTACAGTGGCGTGCTCAATCGGTCCTCGAGGGCGATGTTTGTTGTAGGACCCCGGTCTTGGACGGTGTAGGATACCAATTTTCTCCACTAGCGCTAGGATTTCGTTGAAGTTTGAGATCCTGCGAAGTGGAAATTTTGTGCAAGATGCCAGGCTTCAGGCCGCCGACGTAGTGATCCACTCACTCGGCTTCGTGCATATAGCCGACCTACTCACACATCACGAGAAAACCGCTGGTGTAATCTTGAACCGATCCGAGTTGCCGCCAAGTATGCATCTTCTGGCATGCCGAAATCAAAGACGCGATCAGCTCCAAGCGCGCCCGAAGCCCTGGGCACCACGCGCCCCACGTGCTTTATTGGGCGGTCTTGTAGAACAAACTCTAGGTGACGGCAGGGTCCGCGGGCCCTTCCTCTTGCGACAGTGGCTCGTAGGCACGCGGCGACGTCACGATGACTTGCCACCAGTCCACTGCGGGGCCCCATAGCAATGAAACGGCGAACCGAATCTTTGCAGCCTCCGACGTGACGTAATTCGCGTAAAAAAATATGTTCATCGTGAAAACCCACGATTGAACCGTCAAGCCTCCACGCTGGCTAGGATCGAAGCAGGTCAGGCATTGCGGCTTGAGGGGCACCGGCTCACCAATGTTGTTGTTGCCGGCAGGTGCAACAAATCCGACGTGACGACAAGCCTCGCGAGGTACACTTACGTCCGGCACGGTCTTGATTCTCTCCATGCCTGGCATCGATTGGGCGGCGCCGTCACTGATCGCGCCCAAGTGTTGTCCCATGCTGTCGTGATGTGACGGTGTTCCCAATGAGATGACAATCGGCTCATCTGACTGTGCAGGTGCATTTGCAAGTGCTGGTGCTAGTGCATTCGTCGTTGATTGCTGTTGGGCGGAGTCGTTTTCCACTGTGAGTGTCGCGATTTCGAGCGTCGATTCCTCGACTTGGCGCAGAAGTTCGTCAAGGCGCTCTTGCGTCAACGTCGCGAGGTTGAATCTAGCCATGGCGGGGGTGTTGGATGAGCTCAGTGAGAGCCTTAGTCGAAGCTGAGTGTGCTTACAAGAGGGCACTGAAGCAGTGGTGCTTGATCGCTGAGAGACGGCTAGCCCCTCCAAAAATTGAGATAGTGGGGAAGCGAAGGTGTGGGCGCAGTCTCAGAAGAGATCGTAGGCTCGGAATAGCAAGTGCTACGAGTGAAAATTAGCGAGCGAGCGAGAACTGCAATATCAGAGCAAAACAATACATTGAGCGAAGGCATGAGCAAAGATTATGTAGCAAAGTTAGCGTGGTAACAGTAATGCGAGAAATTGGGGTGCGCTACGGGCCTAGCACCGAGGCTGGAAAATACCGAGGCGGAGGTCCGGAGCCTAGGTTACCAACCAGACCGTGAGGTTGGGTCGCGTCGTGAACAGTGGCGGGATTAGTGGTCGAGGCGAATGTTGCGAGTGGTAACGGTGCACTGTTGGGAACTGTTGACGGGAATAGTCGTGTATGCGGTAAGCAGGTGCGCGAAGTAAGGGAAAGAAATTTTGCGAAGTAAGGGAAAGAAATTTTCCTGATAGTATAGTATAAATGCTTTAAATGGGATAATATAAGATAACCATGTCAAATGATATATATATTTAGGCTATAGTGGGGTAGCCAATATGGGGTTTAGCCCCTTTTAGGGTTTCATATTTTTACCGATCTCATTGATAGTCCATTCATTCTTGCCTACTATCTTAACATGGTTTCAGAGCAGGAGTTCCCTAGGAACTAACTCAGTGGGCCCACCGTTTTTTTTTTCCGCCGCGTCGCACCCTACTGTCGCCCCTAGCGAGCCCTACTGCCGCGTCGCGCCCTACTGCTGCGCTGCGCCCTGCTGTCGCGTCGCGCCCTGCGGCCGCGTCGCGCCCTGCTGTCGCGTCGCGCCCCGCAACCGCGTCGCGCCCCGCAACCGCGTCGCGCGCGCTGCTGCTGCGTCGCCCGACCGCCGCGACGCGCGCGCTGCAGCTGCGTCGCCCGCCCGCCACGTCACGCGCCCTTCTGCCGCGCCGCCCGCGCCCTGCTGCGCTGCCCGCGCCTTGCTGCGCCGGCCGCGCCCTTCTGCGCCGGCCGCGCCTTGCTGCGCCGCCCGCGCCCTGCTGCGCCCGCCGCGCCCTGCTGCACCGCCCGTGCCCTGCTAAGCCCGCCGCGCCCTGCTGCGCCGCCCGCTCTCTGCTGCGCTGCTCGCGCCCTGCTTAGCCGCCCGCGCCCTGTTGCGCTGCTCGCGCCCTGTTGCACTGCCCAACCACCCGCGCCCTGCTGCGCCGCCCGCGCCCTGCTGCGCCGCCCGCGCCCTACTGTGCCGCCCGCGCCCTATTGCGCCGCCCGCGCCCTGCTGGGCCGTCGCATGCCCTTCTGACACCTCGCCTGCCCTGCGTCGTGCGTCCTGCTGCTCGTCACCGCCTAGCACCATGGCCACGCTTCGTGTTCTGTCCTTTGACACTGAGGGCCGTCCTGTAGAGTTCGACGCCTAGCTCGATGACTTGCAGCTCTACCTCGTTAGCACCAGCAAAGACGAGATCTCCCTCTTTCATCACACCTCCGGTGCTCTAGCTGCTCCTGCTGACACAGCTGCCCTTACCGAGCGCTCTCAGTGGCTGACATGCGATGCTGCTGCCCGCCTTGCTATTCGCAACCACCTGCCGCTAGCGGAACTTAAGCACTTTGGCGAGCACAAAACCGCTAAGGCCCTGCACGACGCTGTAGTTGCTCGCTACTCCTCCCCTGCCACTGCTGCGCTCAGCCGCCTCATGCTGCCGTACCTGTTCCCCGAGCTGTCGAGCTTTGCCACCGTAGCCGACCTCATCACCCACCTTCGCTCTAGTGACGCTCGTGTCCGTGCCGCACTCCGCAAGGAGTTTGTTGCCTAGCACCCCCCTCCGATGTACTGGACGCTCGACTTTACAGTGACCCACCTCCCTGACACCCTTTGCTCAGTCAGGGATCACTTCCTAGCGCGCTGTCCCTCCGACCTCACCATAGACCTCCTAGAGGAGCACCTCTTAGCCGCTGAGAGCAGCATTGTTAGTGTGGCTGCTGCTCGTGGTGCTCCTTGCACCCCCATCTTTGAGGGTTGCGCTTCTTCCCCTCTTGCCCCCTCCTACGCCACTGCTGCCGCTGTAGACTTCCTTGGAGCCGACTCGGTTGGTGCTGCCTCCACTTCTGCTGGGCGGCGCCGCACCGGCAAGGGCAAGGGGGGCAAGGGCGGTGGTGGCGGTGGTGGCGGAGGAGGAGGTGGAGGAGGTGGAGGTGGCGGTGGGAGTGGAGGCAGTGGCGGCGGAGGTGCTGGTAGGAGTGGTAGCGGCGGTGGAGGAGGTGGAAATGGTGGCGGCGGTGGGAGTGGCGGTGGTGGTGGTAGTGGCGGTGGTGGTAGTAGCGGTGGTGGTGGAGGCAGCGGAGGCGGTGGCGGTCGTGGTGGAGGTGCTGGACAGAGACAGCAGCAGCAGCGGTCCCTTACGCCTCATTAGCTTCGTGAGTGGTTGGCTCAGAGGGGTACGTCTGGGGGTACTCGCTGTTCGTATGTCATTCGCATCGGTGAGCGTGCTGGTCAGACATGCGGCAAGTCCCACCCCCAGCAGCGTTGCTTCTCCCGCCTTGACGACGCCTGGCGTGAGGAGATGGGTGCAGAGGTTGAGACCCCTCGCTGGTTTGATCTGCTTAAGAAGGGTGTAGACATCTTTGCTCTTGACTATGATGCTATTCTTTCTGCCATGTATGCTTTGTTTGTTAGTGCTGAGGGTGACTGCTACCTGTGTCTGCAGTCTGATCCAGGTATAGAGCCAGCAGCTCTTGGTGCGTGCGAGTCTGAGCTCTCAGGTACCGTGTCCGCTGCCTCAGGTGCGGGTGAGCCTGCGCTGTCAGGTACTGCGCCTTCTACCGCCTTGCACACCTTCACTCTTGACTCAGGTGCTTCCAGGTGTTTCTTCCGTGACAGCGCAGCCCTCACACCGCTCCTTGCACCAGTTGCAGTCTCCCTGGCTGACCCCTCGGGGGGTCCAGTCCTTGCACGGTCTACCACTGTGCTTCCTTGCCCAGCGGTCCCGCCTGGTTCGCTGTCAGGTCTCCACCTCCCCTCGTTCTCTACGAACTTGGTGAGCAACGCTATCCTTCAGGACCACTGGGTTGATACCTTCACCCTGGAGAACACCGTGTGGCGATCTGCACGTGCTCCAGGATTGGGCGACACCTGGCCACGTTCAGGCGTGCGCCAGGGTCGAGCCTTTACAAACTGACCACTGTGTCACCCCAGGTCGCGGCTGTCGGTCAGGCGTCTATATCAGGTCAGCTAGACTCCCCTTGCTCGTGTCGCTCCCTGTCGCACCAGACCGTTCTCTGGCACCACCGTCTGGGCCACCCTTCCCTGCCCCGTCTTTGTGACATGCACTGTCGCGTCCTTGTGTCTGGTCTTCCCCGAACCCTGCCTCCCCTCCCTGCTTTGCCTGCCCCGGCCTGCCTTCCTTGCGTCAAGAGGCGGCAGCGCGCCGCTCCTCACTCCTCGTTTCCTCCGACAGAGGCTTCGCTGCAGACTCTCCACATGGACGTGTGGGGCCCCGCACGTGTCAGCGGACGGGGTGGAAAGCGGTACTTCCTGCTGGTCGTTGAGGACTACTCGCGCTACACCACGGTCTTTCCCTTGCGCACCAAGGGTGAGGTCCCTGCTGTCTTGATCCCTTGGATCCGAGCAGTTTGTCTACAGCTACGCAGGAGGTTTCAGACCGACCTCCCTGTTCTGCGTATGCACTCTGACAGGGGCGGAGAGTTTGCCTCCGACCTCTTGCGCGGCTTCTGTTAGGAGGAGGGCATCACCCAGTCTTACACGCTTCCGGGCTCACTACAGCAAAATGGGGTAGCTGAGCGCTGCATTGGCCTGGTCATGGAGCTCGCTCGTACCTCCTTGATCCATGCGGTGGCTCCCCATTTTCTGTGGCCGTTTGCGGTCAGGTACGCCGCACAGCAGCTCAACCTCTGGCCCCGTGTCTCCGTTCTGAAGACCTCGCCCACACTGCGGTGGACGGGGGAGGTTGGAGATGCGTCGGTGTTCCGGGTCTGGGGTGCTCGTGCTCTTATTCGCGATACGTCCGCGGACAAGCTCTCCTCCCGCACCCTTCCCTGTGTCTTCCTCGGCTTTCCGACTGACGCGCCTGGCTGGCAGTTTTACCACCCTGCCTCGCGCTCTGTCCTGTCTTCTCAGGACGTCACTTTTGACGAGTCAGTCCCTTTCTACCGCCTCTTTCCCTACCGCACTGCTCCTCTCCCTCCCCCACCGCTCTTCCTCACTCCAGGTCCCCCTCCGGTAGACCCCCTTCCCCCCCAGGGTCCTGCTCCTTCAAGTGTGTCTCAGGTAGACCCACCCCCCTTAGCTGAGCCTGTCGAGGTCACTAGCGTCTCAGGTGCTGCTGAGGGTGGTACTGCTCGAGGTGCTGCGTTTGGAGGTGCTGAGCCACGGCGTGAGGTTCTAGAGGGTGAGGTGCCTGCGGGCGCTGAGCCGGTGCGTGAGGTGCTGGAGGGTGCGGAGCCTGGGGGGTGCTGAGCCGGTGCGTGAGGTGCTGGAGAGTGCGGAGCCTGGGGGTGCTGAGCCGGTGCGTGAGGTCCTGGAGGGTGCAGAGCCTGGGCGCGCGGAGACTGAGGGTGCTGGACCGGTTTCTCGCCGGCCCCTTACATCAGCGGAGCTGCGAGAGTGGTTTGCGGTTCGTCAGCGACTGAGGAGGCGTCCTGGAGTTGACGGTGCTGCCGCTGGTACTGGAGACACTCGTGCTACCACAGGCCCTGGAGGTGCCGAGGCCGGTGGTTCTGGGGGTGCTGCTGGTGATGCTGCTGGTGCTAGAGCTGCTGGAGGTGCTACTGGAGCTACCGGTGGAGCTGGTGGTGCTGCTGGAGCTGCTGGAGGTGCTGCTGGAGCTACTAGTGGAGCTGGTGGAGCTGCTGGAGCTGCTGGTGGTGCTGCTGTTGGTGCTGCTGGTGCTGGAGCTGCTGGTGGTGCTGCTGCTGGCTCTGGAAATGCTGGAGCTGCTGGAGGAGGTGCTGGAGCTGCTGGTGGTGCTACTGTTGGTGCTGCTGGTGCTGGAGCTGCTGGTGGTGCAGCTGTTGGCTCTGGGGGTGCTGAGCGACCACGGCCGTACTTTGTTCCGCTCCTTGAGCAGATTCTTGGTCTCCCGCCTTCTCCTGCTCCTCCCCCTTCCTTAGAGTGTCCACTGCCTGTCTTGTCGCCGGTACAGCTACAGCCCACCTCCCTGCTGCCTGCTCCGTCTCCATACGCTGGTCCGACAGGAGGTCTTGCTGAGCATCGTGAGCCTGCGTCTCGTCCTGTGTCACCTGTTCGTGATGCTCGCACTAGTCGTAGTAGTCTGCGTCCTCCTCCTGTTGCAGGCATGCATTCGATGACCCTGCGTCCTTCCACTGCTCCACAGCGTGTCCCTACCGTCTCCTCTTGAGTCCTCTCTTCCTACCCTTGCTGATCCGGAGTCGGACTCCCTTCGTGCTGCTAGTCCTACTGTCACGCGTCTCCTAGCCACTGTTGTCACCGACCCTTCCTTTGAGTCTGCTGCTGCGTCTGCGCTGGTTGCCGAGCTTGTAACCTTTGCTGCTCGCTGTCGTCTGGACTACGCTGCCAGTCTTGTTGCTGAGTCTGAATCTGTCTGTCCTCTGTCCGTCGGGGGTGAGTGTGCCCTTGGCACGGACGTCCTTGAGGACAGGCAGGACGAGTTCCAGTGTTTGGCTGCTGCTTCACCTCATCTCGTGTCCATGCTGCTTGCCCCTGAGGGAGACCCGGATGCACTAGACATCCCGACTCCGCGCTCTTACGAAGAGGCGGTTGAGGGTCCCTACTCCTCTCAGTGGCAGGCAGCCATGGATACAGAGTAGGCTTCCTGGAAGTCCATAGGCACCTACGTCGATGAGGTTCCCCCACCTGGGGCAAACATTGTCGATGGCATGTGGATCTTCAGGGTGAAGCGGCCACCGGGTTCTCTGTCTGTCTTCAAGGCGCGTTACGTTGCTCGTGGCTTCAGTTAGCGGCGGGGAGTTGACTACTTTCAGACCTTCTCTCCCACCCCAAAGATGACCACTCTTCGGGTACTGCTGCACGTCGATGCTCAGCGCGACTACGAGCTTCACTCTCTTGACTTTAGCACAGCCTTTCTACAGGGCAGCCTGCACGAGGAGATCTAGCTGCGCCGCCCACCTGGCTTCACTTAGTCGTTTCCCCCTGGTACCTAGTGGAGCCTCCGGCGGCCAGTCTACGGTCTCCGCCGGGCACCTTGTGAGTGGCACGACACACTGGGGACTACACTTGCGGCTTTTGGGTTTACTCCTACTGCTGACCCGTCGCTGTTTCTACGCACCGACACTTCTTTGCCGCCATTCTACATCCTCGTGCACGTTGACGACTTGGTCTTTGCTACTGCTGAGACTGAGGCACTGACTCTAGTGAAGTCAGAGCTGCAAAAGAGACACACGTGCACAGACCTGGGTGAGCTGCACAGCTATCTTGGCTTGCAAATCACTCGGGACAGAGCACGCCGCACCATCACTCTGACCCAGTCACACATGGTGTAGCAGGTCCTTCAGCGCTTTGACTTCCAGTTCTCCTCGCCACAGTCCACTCCTTTACCTACTGGTCACTCGCTCTCAGCTCTGCCTTCGGATGAGTCCGTAGAGCCGAGTGGCCCGTATCCAAAGCTTGTGGGCTGCCTCATGTACCTGATGACCTGCACTCGCCCTGACCTCGCTTACCCTCTCAGCATCATGGCACGCTACGTTGCGCCCGGGAGACACCATCCAGAGCACTGGAAGGCAGCTAAGAGGGTGATGCGTTACTTGTGCAGTACGTCAGGCATGGGGCTCGTGCTTGGAGGACGGGGTCCAGTTGTCCTCACTGGTCACGCAGACGCTTCTTGTGTTGACGACTTGGCTATGCAGCGGTCGTCACAGGGTTACACCTTCACCCTTGGCTCCGGTTCTGTCTCTTGGCGGTCTACCCACTCTTCGTCTGTTCTCAGCTCTAGCTGTGAGGCTGAGATCTACGCAGGGGCCATGGCTGCACAGGAGCTGCGTTGGCTCACCTACCTGCTGACCGACTTGGGCGAGGTGCCTCGTTCTCCCCCAGTTCTGTACGTCGATAACAAGGCAATGATTGCTGTGTGTCGCGAACAGAGGTTGGAGCATTGAACGAAGCACATCGCTCTTCGCTACTTCCTTGCTCGGGAGCTGCAGCAGCGTGGTCAGCTTTGTCTTGCCTACGTGGCCTCTCAGGCCAACACTGCTGATGTGTTCACCAAGGCACTTTCGCCTCGTGACCATCAACGCTTCTGTACTGCACTTGGCCTTGTTCCTGTGTCTTCTCACTTACTTACTTCTTGACCCTGGCTGTACTGTGATCTATATCGTATACCTGCATGCCTACACTTGTTAGGTAGTGATCACTGTACTTTTGCTTTTGCATATATATTTCTGCATGCGAACTGGCCCTTTGGCCCTTTGCTTGTGCTCAGATTGTGTGGTGACGTTGTGATCCACCCTGAGCTTGCTTTGCTTCTCTTGACTGGTCTTGTGACCCCTTGGTCTCCCCCACTTTGCCTATGGGGGTGTGTCAAATGATATATATGTTTAAGCTATAGTGGGGTAGCTAATATGAAGTACAGCCCCTTTTAGGGTTTCATATTTGTACCAATCTCATTCATAGTCCATTCATTCTTGCCTACTATCTTAACAAACCAACCATATGAGAAGTGTGTAACACTTTTCAAAATTGTGTATTGTGGTGCAAAGCAGATTGTATTCAAGCGAAGGGTTTGGTGAACTGCTACTTCCCCTCTTTTTGGTAGAAGGAGATTCTCCTATTCTACTCTTTGAAGAAAAACAACGGAGAAATGATTGACTAGCAACACAGGGGGATACAAGTATCGTAAACGTTCGGATATATGATAGTGGCGAATTGAAGACACGGGGTGTCTCTAATTGGGGTGTTTCTTATAGTTGGGTGTACCTGATTATAAGATACATGTGTGTGTATGATACAGTGTCTTGTAAACATACTAGGGTTTATGGAAATTCTTATAACCAGAGGGAGCTTTGCGCTGCTGTTAGCAAAACTACACTGGCAGCATGATAAGATGATGTCAGCAGGGAGGGATGTTGCCAGCACAGGCAGCTTTGGTCTGTCCCTCACGTGGCACATGATGTCCACGCATGCATCAACCCCAAGGTCGGCCCAAGGTTTCTACGGACTCTGTAAATACTACATAGTACATTAGAATATTGTCCATTTATAAGAGTTATAAGACACCCAAAATTTCCCCAAATACAAGACAACCCAAACTTTTTTCTAGTGAATAAAATAAGACATATATGTCTTATATCCGGGCGATGACAGTACTAGCTCTAAAAGGGTCATACCCTGTACAGGATACCTCACTTTAGCCTACAACCACAAGTATGCAATTTGACACACCCCCATAGGCTAAGTGAGAGATAGCAAGAGAGAACAAGTACCACAAATGGTCACAAGACCAGTTAATACAAGCAGCAAGCGTAGCTCAGGGTGGATCTCAAGATCACCACACAATCCTAGCATTAGAAAGCGATCACAAGGCCAATTTACATGCAGGTTTATAATAGCATAAGCAGTGCAACAAGCACAGGCTAGAAAGTGTGCACATGCAAGTATAGATATATATCAGTACAGAAAAGAAGATGAGGTCAAGAGGCAAGCAAGTGAGGCACAGTAGGCACGAGTCTAAGAGCAATGCGGAAACGCTGGTGATCACTAGGCCCAAGGGCCTTGGTGAAAATATCAGCAGTGTTGTCTCCACAGGCCATCTAAACAAGGCGAACCTAACCATGCTGTTGCAACTCTCGCAGCAGGAAGTAACGAAGAACAATGTGTTTCGTTCGGCTCTTGAGTCTCTGGCCTTGTTGTTAGCGAACAGGACCGGTGTAGAGCGAGGCTGCTCACCCAAGTCGGTAAGCAAGTAGGTCAGCCGACGTAACTCCTGAGAAGCCATGGACCCAACGAAGATTTCGGCCTCACACCTGCAGCTAAGTAAGACGAGCGAGTGGACCTCCACGAAACAACACCAGTACCAAGGTTGAAAGCGTAACCCTGTGATGACCGCGAAGTCGCCTGGTCGTCAGTCCACGAAGCGTCTGAGTGCTTAGTGAGCACAACTGGAACCCGTCCCCCAAGCACAATGCCCAAACCTGATGTACAGGCCAAGTAGCGCAGCACCCTCTTAGCAGCCAATCATTGCTCAGGTCGGTGTCACCCGGTCGCCACGTGGCGAGCCAGGATGATGAAAAGGTACGCGACGTCAGGTCAGGTGCACGTCATCAGATACATGAGGCAACCCACAAGCTCTTCGTACGGACCACCAGGCTCTACGGACTCGTTCATAGGTGGAAGTGAGAGCGTGTGGCCCATAGGCAGAGAAGTGGGCTGTGCCGAGGAGAAATGAAGACTGAAGCACAGCAGGACGTGCTGCACCATGTATGACTGAGTCAAAGTGATGGTGCGCGCTGCTCTGTCCTGGATGATCTGCAAACCAAGGTAGGTTCACGGTTCACCCAGATTAGTGCAGGTGTGTCTCTTCCGCAATTCGACCTTCACGAAGGCCAGTGCCTCACTGATAGCAGCCGCAAAGACTAGGTTGTCTACGTACACGAGGGTGTAGAGCAGCAGTAAAGCAGGGTCAGTGAACAGAAACAGGGACGGGTCAGCAGTCGAGGGATCGAAGCCAAGAGCCGCAAGTGTCGTCCTCAGTGTGTCGTGCCATTCGCGGGGCGCCTAATGCAGACTGTAGACCGGCCACCGGAGGCTCCACTGGGTACCCTCAGGAAAAGACCCAGTGAAGACAGGTGGGCGCCTCAACAAAATCTGCTCGTGTAGGCTGCCCCGTAGGAAAGCTGCGGAGAAATCAAGTGAGTGCAGCTCGTAGTCACGCTGTGCCATAACGTGTAGTAACACCCAAAGAGTCGTCATCTTCAGGGTGGGGGAGAAGGTCTAGAAGAAGTCCACCCCCTCACGGTGACTGAAACTGTGTGCAACATAACGCGCCTTGAAGGGAGGCGGGGAACCCGACGCCCGCTTCACGCTGAAGATTCACATGCCACTGATGACGTTCGCCCCAGGCGGTGGGACTGCGTCGACGTAGGTGCCAGTGGACTTCCAGGATGCCATCTCTTTTCCATAGCTGTTTTTCACCGAGACGTCCAAGAACACATGATCGCCTTAGCGTAAGAGCGCAAGGTCGAAATATCAAGTGCACCCGGGTCTCCCTCAGGGGTAAGCAATATGGTAGCGAGATGAAGTGTAGCAGTCGAGAGGAACCCTAGCTGAAACTGCCTGTCCTCTAGGACATCACAGCAAAGGCAAGCTCACCCCCGACAGGCGCAGGACAAGCAGAGTCAGAAACCAGACTCACGAGGTAGTCAAGGCGGTGAGTAGCAACGAATTCAGTAAGCTCAGCGACCAAGGTAGACGCAGACGCGGAAGTAGAGAAGGGTCTTTCGCAAGTGTGGCGAGAAAATGAGTGAGAGTCGGACATTCAGCACGAGAGAGGTCAGACACACGGTCAGGAACGTTAAGAAGAGAAGACAGAGGAGGTAACGGAAGAATAACAGGCTGTGAAATGAGGAACGATAAAGTGTCATGGTGTGAGTATTGGGAACAGGTGGAGGGTGAGCACGAGGGCGACGACGATGAGCAACACGTGAGGTAGCATAAGACGCAGGCTCTCGACACTCGGTCGTGGAGTTAGCCAACGGGTTGTTACGAGGAGGACCAAGCATAGGGGAGCCAAGTGGCAACCGCCTGAAACAGGTCAGGCGGCGGAAATAGTAGCGGAGGAGTAGCACCAGTGGCAGACGGCTTTGCAGAGGCAAGCGGGAGACTGAGAAGGTGGTGAAGTGCCGACCCAGGTAGCACCCAAGGGGTAGCACCCAGGGCCTTCGTTATCTTCGACTACACTCGGACTGTGGTGGTGAGTTTGCGTCCACTCGCCTGGAGGTGTTCTGTCAAGGTCAGGGGATTAACCAGTCTTTCGTGCTACCAGACACGCCGCACCAGAACGAGGTCGTTGAGAGACGCATCGGCCTGGTCATGGAGGTTGTGCGGACCTCCATGTTCCATGCTGGTGCCCCCTAGTTCCCTTGGCCTCTTGCAGTCCGCTATGTCATGCACCAGTTGAACTTGTGGCCCAATGATGTGCTGGATGCCATGGGCCTTCTCCTACATAATATCTTCTATCTTGCTTCTTCCCCTTTGTCCTTTCCTCTCCTGCTCCCTTTGTTCCTTCCATCAAGTTCAGGCTGCCTTGATGTTGCCCTCTCATTCTGTTGATTGTCTCCTTCCCTTGTCGGGAATTACTCACCTGTGTACCGGATCCAAGCATGTCTCTCCTCTTACCCTCCTTCTCCCTATCCTTGTTCTTTCTTTCAGGTTTCCCTTAGAACCCTCCCTTCAGTGTTTCCAATGAAATACTCCTGGTATCACCTAAAGCAGAAGCGTTCACTATGCTCGGCTGACTGTCAGCGCTTGCTTGGCTCCCATAGCAAGGAAAGACCTGACAGGAGAAACGACGGCCAAAAGAATGTGCAGAGATTACCGCGGGCTTAACAAAGTGACAGTGGTGGATAGGTACCCGATGTAATTAGCTGAGGAAATATTTAGCAAGCTACAAGGTGCAACCGTGTTCACAACCCTGGATTTGAAACATGGCTTCAATTGGATACTGATCCGGCCCAAGGACTTTAAAAAGACAGCATTTGATGGACCTGACGGCCTGTACGAATGAAAGTTCATGCCGTTTGGCATGAAGAACGCCTTGGCGCTATTTCAGTGCACCATGGACGCTGCACTAAGAAACGTACCGGCAGCCGCATGCTACATCGATGACGTAGTCATCTTTAGCACATCAGAGGAGCAACACCAAGGGGCTTCGAGGTGCAAGGGGGAAAGATGAGTATCCAACAGGCGAAGGTGGAAGTACAGGATAGGGTGCCACCACCCAAGGACAGAAGCACACTCTGAGCCATCCTGGGCTTCTTCAATTACAAAAGGAAAATCGTGCCCAACCTAAGTCGTATAATTAATAAAGTCTTGATAAAATAAGTGCAGTCCATATATAGTATACATCATATAAGCAGCCGTAGCTGCTGAGGGAAGAGCAAGCCTGGCAGTGGGGAGAAGCAAAGCAAGGGACCAGAAGACGTATGGATACAAGGGAAGACCACCCAAGCAAAGCCAGCCAGTGAGAGGGGCGAAGTGGGAGGAGCACACTACCGGTGGTACCAGGAGCAGCTGCAGAAAAGCACTAAAGATGGATGGAAGGTGGTCTCCAAGAAAGAAGAGAAGGAGGGGATAATTACGAAAGTACAAAGGTAGCTAGGGCATTACAGAAGCCTGAGGACGAGCCAGCTAGTGGAGACGGGCTGGTGGTGGGCAAGCATGGGAAGAGAGCTTAAGGAATGGGTGCTCGCATACGAGTTCTGCAGCAGGAACAATGCTGAGTAGGAGAGAGGAAGAGAAGAGCTGCAGTCGTTGCCGATCAAAGGGTTAGAGTTCAGGTGGTCCCAGGACTTGGCTGGAGAAATGCCACTAAGACAAAGAGGGAAGAATTATATCCTCATCATGACTAAACACGGCAGCAAGTGGGTGCAAGTAAAGGCGTTGCCGAGCAAAAACTCAGCAAGAATGGCTGAAGCCTTTGAGGAGCAAGTACTGACGAGGTTTGGGGCCTGCGTAGAAGTGCCGACTGATCAGGGAATGGAGTTCTTAGGAGAGTTCGAGAAGCTGCTGAAAGAGAGTGGCATCACCCACAAACGTACGTCGCTGTACCATCCTCAAAGCGACGGTTTGACAAAGAGATTTGTGCAAACGATAAAATGGGGGCCGAGAGCATACGGGGAGAAATGTAAAAGAGACTGGATGCACGGATGCAGTGGGTATCAGCAGGATATCAGCTCAGCAAGCAAGCGGCTCTCAGAGACCTCTCCGCCTTATTTGTGCGTGTTGGGAAAGTCTCTTATTAGGTCATGTTTTGATTTTATACTTGTGTTGACCTGGGCGCGCACATTTCTCCTCCACCTTTCCCTGCCTCCCTGGCTCCTTGTTGTTTTGCCTCTCTTATTCCCCATCTCCCCACCTTGTCGAAATTTCACACAGTAAGATGCCACTGGTTTTAGATGTCACTCCCGTAGGCATCCTTGTGTAAAATCAGTACCTTTTAGCATACTCGCTTGAAACGCTGACTTTTAAGGGCCCCAACGAGAAGTTCCCTTTAGTACACTAGCAAACAATGAAGTTTGAGATCATTCGTCAAAATTATCCGATGACCGATATTTCCTACTGCATTAAACACACACTCCCAAAGCCGCCAACCTTCCCCATTTCTTTTTCTCCCCACCTTTTAGGAGGTAAGACCTAAACAGCTGTTAACAGTATGGTACAATACAAGCAATGACCAAGTATGCCCCTCATTATGCCAATGGTCCAATGTTCAAACGTTGTCATGAGTTGTTCAAAAGAAGTGCACTTAGTTCGAAATATCACCAATCACAGCAGCACACGCATTGTACGTAGAAGACTAGGGAATAGATTCAGCATAACCCAAATGTTTGGTTTAAGACTCAGAAGGTTCAGCCCTTTCCCTATGGTGGTCTACCACCCTTTGTTCCCTAACGACGCTACTGGTCCTTTTTGCCGAACATCCCGTTTGGCATATCTCAGCTCGCACGTGTTGACTCTTCCACAAAATTCAAGTGCTCTAAACGCTTCTCCAATGTTAAGCGAAGTGGTGAGCACCATTACCACCCGCTCGTTACCTTCAATGTAGCTCTGCAAACGAAGGATGATCAAATGGTTTTACGTAGAATGAAACTACATTTGGATAACGTGCAGCCAGAATACAATCTCCTACCTTCAGCACTTTAGTCAGCACGTGCTTTAAAGCCAGCACGTACTTTAATAAGCCAGCACACCGCCAGTAGCTTTGGCCTCCGGGATCTGCTTAAAACTGAAGGCCCAAATTGTTCAGGATTACTAAAGTTGACCCTTGGGTGGTGGGGAGCTGAGTAGGAAAGTCGAGGTGTTTGAGGGGTGTAGGGGTTTGGTTTCGCCCAGCTTCTCGCCAAACTCAAAACAATACTCGCTGACTCAGGAAAGCCTAGGGGACGCTTAGGTTTGGTTGCGTGAGTCCCATATTGCACAAATATTACTCTTGCCAGTTTCCCGCACCACCTGTTCCATTCGCTGACTCAAATGTTTTGGCCAATTAGATGGCTTCGTACATTTCGTAACCACAATTCGCCCAGCTAAACTCTTCGTATATATGGGGTACAACCCAAATTAGGGTTAGCACTCATTCTTAGTCAATGCAATCATTCCTGTTGGTTAGTTTCTGACACCAACCAACCCTGGCCCTGCCCAACCCACTCTAGCCCTGCCCGACCTCCTCTAGCCCTGCCCGACCCACTATAGCCCAGCCCAACCCACTCTAGCCCAGTCTAGCTTACTGTAGCCTTGCCCAACTTTCTCTAGCCTACCCAGCCCACTCTAGCCTAGTCTAGTACACTTTAGCCCATGCCTAGCCTACTGTAGCCCAGCTTATCCCACTTTGACCCAGCCCAGCCCACTCAACTCTAGCCCAACCCAACACATGACTTTCTTATGATAGCCTCTTTCATTCTTTCCCCTTGAGCTTTGGACTTGTTCAAGTCTTCGCTTCAAGCCAAATCAACTAGATTGAGGACACCATGGGGTTTCTTTGAAGCGGTCTGGAAAAAAGGACAAGTTAAGAGAATCTTGTCAGAATATGTTGTTTGTGTAGCCTGCAGTGGGGCACTCAATAGTGAGTACAGCCCCTTAGGGTTTGCTTTTTGTATCCTGCTGCTTGCTAGTTCAATCATCCCTTCTCAATTCTGTTCGTGCACACGTTCCTAGCTTGTACTTGGCGCCTCCTCGTTCTAGTCCTACTGTGGCCTAGGCTACTAAGCCTAGGCCGTACTCCTCTTATATTTGACAAATCTATGCAATATTCGGTCATTTTATCATCTTTACGCACTTCAACACATACCGTGTTTGTGCCATTTAGACGAATCGTGAAGATTGTATCGCTACGTGAAGAGACTGCATTTATGGCAGTCGCTCGAACAGCCCAGCGTAAGAGAAAAAAAGAAAAACAATTGCATTTTTTGCCAAACATAAGACATAGAAAAACTATCATAATGTTCATAAGACATAAGTATTTCTTCCTCATCTATAGACTCCATTACGACAACATGAAGTTCGGGAATGACGCAAACATCGTGAAGACGCGCAGATACTGCCTGCGAACATGAAGCAGCACTTTTGACATTAACACGCATAAAAAAAATGAACATCAAATTAACACAAATCTCCATCACTGAAATCTGAGATGAACTGAAAATGAAAGATGAGCGCACCTTAATGGCCAATGTCCAGCCAGTTAACAATAATTTCCCCTTGAGATCGATGATATGCTCCAACGACCTCGAAATAGCTTCATGAAGAGCTATATCGTTGATGGATCCAAACATTGTAAATGTTTTGCCTGACCCAGTCGGGCCATAAGAAAAAACGCAGACCCAAAACAACACATGTCAAACAAATCATTGGCGACTCTACAACGCAGTGCAGTGGAGTCAGAAATGCAGTCAGCAGTTCAAACAATAGTAACAGCGCAACCAAACTGTGCAGCCAACCAGTGACCAGTCCAGCCAACAGTAAAGCCAATAGTAAAACAACAAAACAAACAGTAAATAGCGCAACCAACAATATCTAGTGCAGCAAAAATTGCAACCAAGAGTGAACAGTGCAACCAACCGGCCAGTTAACAATAATTTCCCCTTGAGATCGAAGATATGCTCCAACGACCTCGAAATAGCTTCATGAAGAGCTATATCGGTGATGGATCCAAACATTGTGAACGTTTTGCCTGACCCAGTCGGGCCATAAGAAAAAAACGCAGACCCAAAACAACACACTTGTCAAACAAATACATTGGGGACTCTACAACGCAGTGCAGTGGAGTCAGCAATGCAGTCAGCAGCTCAAACAATAGTGAACAGTGCAACCAGACTGTGCAGCCAACCAGTGACCAGTCCAGCCAACAATAATCAGTGCAGTCAAGTGTGAAGCAGTGCAGCCAAAAGTGAACACTAAAGCCATTAGTAAAACAACAAAAAAACAGTCAATAGCGCAACCAACAATATCTAGTGCACCAAAAATTGCAACCAATAGTGAACAGTGCAACCAATTAATGCAGTCGACTAGTGAAAAGTGCAACCAGGAGCTCAACCAGCAGAACAGCCAGCAGTGCGGTAGCCAATAGTTAACATAAACACTTAACTATGCAGCCGACAAATGAAGAGTGCAGCGATTCAACCAGCAGTGCAGTCAGCAGTGCAGCAACAATGCATCACCGACATACAGTACGACCAACTGTGAGCAAAGAAGCAAGCACTGCATGCAACAATGAACAGAGCAGGCAGCAGCAATCAGCAGCAGTACCAGTGCAACCAGAACTAGTAACAGCGCAACCAACAGCTGTAAACAGCGCAACCAGTAGCAGTAAATCGCGCAATGAGCAATAACAGCATGCGACCGGCCCCCGCCCGCCCCGCGACCAGCAGTAAGAACGCGCGGCCGGCCCCCGCCCCGTGCACGCTTGCCCGCCCCCCGCATGGCTGGCGCCCGCCCCGTGCGCGCGCCCACCTGCCCTGCGCACGGCCGGGCCCTGCCCCGTTTGCGCCCGCCCGCCCTCCCCACGCGCGGCCGGCTTCCGCCCCGAACGAGCCCGCCCGCCCCACCCGTGGCCGACCCCCACCCCATGCGCGCCCGCCTTCCCCGCACGTGGTCGGCCCCAGCCCCGTGCGCGCCCGCCCACTCCACGCGCCGCCTGCCCCCGCCCCGTGCGCGCCCTCCCGCCCCGCGTGCCGACCGCACCCGCCCGATGACGCCCGCCCGCCCGCCCTGCGCGCCGCCAGCCTCCACCCCGTACGCGCTTGCCTGCCCAGCGCCCGTCCCCGCCAGATGAGCGCCCGCCCTGTGCATGTCCGCCCTTTTACCCCGTGCCCGATTGTGGAGCACCTAAGCAGGTCGTAAGAATCATTTGGTAGTTTTTTTACTTTCTTTCTTATATTTAGCACACGGATTTAGACAGATCAATCCGATCGACCGAAAAAAAAAAGGTTTGACGTTAAAACGCTAGAAGAGTTGCGTAGCTTTTGCACCATAGCTACAGAGTATACTTATCTATAATAGAAGTTTATTCTATCTATAATTTGATACGTAAGAAAACTTAATGATCATTGTTTTTTCGTTGTTGAAAGAATTGTTAGGACATTATAACCTGATGATTCTATTGTGACTGAATCATAATGCAATATGTCAGAATCCCAACCACTAGACCATTGGGATAAAAGGGCTTATTTCAGTAGCGGGTGAGTGCGCCCATAACCCCCCAGGCGAACGCGCCTGTAACCCTCTCCAGGATCAATCGGGCATCCACATTGCAGATCTACTGACACCCCCCCACACTGGGAGGCCCAGGACTAAGCACAGCGGCAACGGCCTACATATGCATACACCGGGAATCGAACCCGAGACCGCTCTAATACCATGTCAGAATCCCAACCACTAGACCACAGGGAGAAAAAGGCTTGTTTCAGTAGCGGGTCAGTGCGCCCATAACCCCCCAGGCGAACGCGCCTGTAACCCTCTCCAGGATCAATCGGACATCTACAGTGCAGATCTACTGACATAATATACTATAATCTCCCACTTTAATACAGACGATCATCTCTCTACTCCTCCACGTAGCTGCCTTATTAAAAGCTTCAGATATTTTGAAGCATGTGTTGAAGGACCTGACGTTGGTCTTGATATCCACTTGAGGGCTGAGGGAGTATGCGTTTATGGAGCAAGAGCGAAAGCGAAAAGCAATCGCTTCGAACATGCAGTTGCTCACATTGCACCCGCACCTCATAGGGGTGGACCGCACAAGTCAGGTTCTGCAACATGTGCGGTGAAAGGATCTCATAGCTTTAACGATTTTAAGGACTTAGCAAAAAAACTGGAGAAGTGAGCCTTACTTGTTACACTCTGATAATTATATCTATACCTATAAATGCGCTCATGCTAGATTGTGATCACTGTATTGAGAAGAAACAAGGAATGATTGAACTATGAAACAGTTGGGTACGAGTACTAACCCTAATTGGGTTGTACCCCTTATGGGCTACCCCACTACAGCCTACACAAATGTATAAGCTATAATGTTCTAACACACCCTCATAGGCAAAGTGGGGGAGAACAAGGGGTCACAAGACGAGTCAAGCAAAGCAAAGCAAAGCAAGCTCAGGGTGGATCACAAAGTCACCACACATTCCGAGCACAAGTTCAAGGCCACAAGGCCAGTTCACATGCAGGAGTACATATATATATAAGGCTAGACAAGCAAGAGCAGGTGTGTATATACATGTAACAGTACAAGCAAGGTCAAGAGGTGAGCAAGTGAGGCAAGGTAGGTACAAGACCCAGCTGAGTACGGAAGCACTTATGATCACAAGGCGCAAGCGCCTTGGTGAAGATATCAGCAGTGTTGGCCTCAAGGCCACGTACCCAAGACACAGCTGACCACGCTGTAGTAGCTTACGAGCAAGGAAGTAGCGAAGAGCAATGTGCTTCATTCTGTGCTCCAGTCTCAGCTCCCGACACAAGGCCAGCATGGCCTTGTTGTCTACGTACAGCTCTGGAGGAGAACGAGGCGGCTCTCCGAGGTCAGTCGGTAGGTAGGTGAGCCAACGGAGCTCCTGTGCAGCCATGGCTCCTGTGTAGATCTCAGCCTCACAACTGGAGCCGAGAACAGAAGACGAGCGAGTAGCCCGCCACGTAACAGAGCCGGAACCAAGGCTGAAGGTGTAACCTTGTGACGACCGCTGCGTAGCCTGGTCGTCAGCCCAAGAAGCGTCTGCATGCCCAGTGGGGACCACTGGACTCTGCCCTCCAAGCACAAGCCCCATGCCTGACGTACTGCACAAGTAGCGCAACACCCTCTTCGCTGCAGCCATATGCTCCGGTCTATGTCTCCCAAAACCAACATACCGTGCGACAATACTAAGAGGGTATGCAAGGTCAGGTCGTGTGCAGGTCATCAGGTACATGAGGCAGCCAACAAGCTCTGGGTACGGGCCACTCGACTCTACGGACTCATCCGAAGGCAGAGCTGAGAGCGAGTGGCGAGTGGACAGAGGAGTGGCCTGAGGCGAGGAGTACGTGAAGCCGAAGCGCTGAAGGACCTGCTGCACCATGTGTGACTGAGTCAGGGTAATGGTGCGGCGTGCTCTGTCCCGAGTGATCTGCAAGCCAAGGTAGCTGCGCAGTTCACCCAGGTCTGTGCACGTGTGTCTCTTCTGCAGCTCGGACTTCACGTGGGCGAGTCCAGCAGTGTCAGCTGTGGCAAAGACCAAGTCGTCGACGTACACGAGGATGTAGAACGGCGGCAAAGAAGTGTCGGTGCGCAGAAATAGCGACGGGTTGGCCGTAGAGGGAGCAAACCCAAGAGCTGCAAGTGTAGTCCTCAGTGTGTCGTGCGACTTACGCGGTGCCTGGCAGAGACCGTAGACTGGCTGCCGGAGGCTGCACTAGGTGCCAGGAGGAAAAGACCAAGTGAAGCCAGGTGGGCGACGCAGCCAGATCTCCTCGTGCAGGCTGCCATGCAAAAAGCAGTGCTGAAGTCAAGAGAGTGCAGCTTGTAGTTGCGGTGAGCAGCTATGTGCAGCAGTACCCGAAGAGTGGTCATCTTCGGGGTGGGAGAGAAGGTCCGAAAGTAGTCAACTCCCTGCTGTTGGCTGAAGCCACGAGCCACGTAACGCGCCTTGAAGACAGGCGGAGAACCCGGCGGTCGCTTCACCCTGAGCATCCACATGCCACTGACGATGTTCGCCCCAGGCGGGGGACCCTCGTCAACGTAGGTGCCTGTGAGGAAGCCATCCCTGTGTCCATAGCTGCCAACCACTGAGAAGAGTAGGGACCCTCTATCGCCTCCACGTAAGAGCGCGGAGTCGGGATGTCAAGTGCATCCGAGTCTCCCTCAGGGGCTAGCAGTACGGACACGAGATGAGGTGAAGCAGCAGCCAAACACTGGAACTCCTCTTGTCTGTCCTCAAGGACGTCCGTGCCAAGGGCACACTCACCCTCGACGGACGGAGAACAGACAGACTCAGACTCAGCGACAAGACTAGCAGCGTAGTCTAGACGATAGCGAGCAGCAAAGTCGACGAGCTCAGCAACTAGGGCAAACGCAGCAGTGGACTCAAAGGAAGGGTCAGTGATGACAGTAGCAAGGAGACGCGTGACAGTAGGACTGGCAGCACGAAGAGAGTCCAACTCCGGGTCGGGAACAGTAGGAAGAGAGGACTCGTGAGGAGAAGGCAAAGGGGCACGCAGAGGAGCAGTGGACGGACGCAGAGACCTCCGGTGCGTGCCAGGGACAGGAGGAGGACGCTGGCGCGAACCACGACCACCAGTGCAAGCAGCACGGACAGGCGACGCAGGGCGAGACGCAGGCTCACGACGCTCAGCAAGACCTCCAGTAGGACCAGTGTAGGGAGAAGGAGCAGGCAGTTGGGAGGCAAGCTGTAACTGTAACTGTGACGGGACAAGCTGTGGACACTCTAAGGGAGGAGGAGGACCAGTAGAAGGCGGGAGACCAAGAACCTGCTGAAGGAGCGGAACGAAGTACGCCCGAGGCCGCGCGGAGACTCTACACACAGCAGGGACAGCACTAGTACCCCCAGCGGCAGCACTTGCGCCAGCAGCACCTCCAACTCCAGTACCTCCAGCAGCACCACTAGTACCCCCAACAGGACCGCCTCCAGGACCGACAGCAGTAGCCCCAGCGCCAACACCCTCAGCAGCTCCAGCTCCAGTCGTACCCGCAGGCCCAGCAGCTCCAGTACTCCCAGTACGAGCACCTCCGGGACCCGCGGCACCAGCACCCTCAGCAGCCGAAGAACCTCTAGCTCCAGCAGCACGCCTCCAGCGCCGGGCAAACAACTAGCGTAGCTCCTGTGGAGAGAGTGGCTCCCGCCGAGACGAAGCACCCGGAGAACCTCCAGGCCCAGCACCGCCAGACGCCACACGAGTAGGCCCAGCTCCCTTAGGCTCCGCACCCCCAGGCTCAGCACGTCTAGGCGTAGTACCCCCAGGCTCAGCACCCCCAGGCTCATCACCCCGAGGCTCAGCACCTCCAGGCTCAGCACCCCTAGCAGTAGCACCCCCGGGCTCAGCACCCCCAGGCTCAGCACCCCCAGTAGTAGCACCTTCAAGCTCATCATCCCCAGGCGTAGCACCTACACGCTCAGCACCCCTAGAGTCAGCACCCCCAGGCTCAGCACCCTCAGCAGCACCAGAGTCACCAGTAACCTCTACAGTCTCGACTGCGTCTACCTAGGACACACCTGAAGGGGCAGGACCCTGAGGGGGGAGGGGGTCTACCGGGGGGGGACCTGGCACAAGGAAGAGCGGTGGCGGGTGGAGGGACGGAGTGCGGTAGGGGAAGAGGCGGTAGTAGGGGACCGACTCGTCAAACGTGACGTCGTGGGAGGACAAAACACGGCGGGAGGTGGGGTGGTAGAACTGCCACCCTGGCGCGTAAGGGGGGAAGCCAAGGAAGACGCAAGGAGCAGCACGAGGAGACAGCTTGTCCGCAGACAAGTCGCGGACAAACGCCCGAGATCCCCAGACACGGAACGCAGACGCATCGCCAACCTTCCCCGTCCACAGCAAAGTTGGGGAGGTCTCCGGCCTGGAGACCCTGGGGTGAAGGTTGATCTGATGCGCCGCGTACCGAACCGCAAACGGCCATAGAAAATGGGGGGCAGCCACATGCATCATGGACGTACGGGCAACGTCCATGACCATGCCAATGCAGCGCTCAGCAATCCCATTTTGTTGTGGAGAGTCCGGAAGCGTGAAGGTCTGGCGGATGCCTCGTGCACGTCAGTAGGCTCGCAGAAGGCCAGAGGAGAACTCTCCGCGTCTGTCAGAGTGTAGACGCAGAACAGGAAAGTCCGAGCCAAAGCTCTGCATGAGCTGGAGACCAGCTGCGCGGATCCAGTTGATCAACACCTCAGTGACATCACCCTTGCTGCGCAAGGGGAAGACTGTGGTGTAACGCGAGTAGTCATCAACCAACAGCAGGAAGTAGCGCTCGTGACCCTGTCGACGGATGCGGGCCGGGCCCCACACGTCCATGTGAAGCGTCTGCAGCGGGGCCTCTGTCGGAGGAAACTGGGAGGAGTGAGGGGCGGCCTGCTGCCGCCCCTCGACACAGGGGACGCAGGCAGGGGCAGGCCTTGGGGGAAGGGGAAGGAGGGACCGGGGAAGACTAGAGACGAGGAGACGGGAGGCCATGCCTTGGAGACGAAGCAAGGAGGGGTGACCAAGGCGGTGGTGCCAGAGGAGAATCTCGTGAGACAAGAGGCGACACGAGCAGGGGGCAGACTCAGGACCAGACCTGGACGCTGCAGCAAACACCTGACCCGACGCAGCTACCTGACCAGACGCAGTGATTGAAGGAGACTCAGTGGTCAGTGTGTATAGGCTCGATCCGGCCGACGTGTAAACGTGGCCAGGTGTCGGCCTGTCCGAGCGTCCGTGCAGTGGGTCACCCGCTAACTCGCAGGAGTGAACTGGTGAACCCCCGCATCCCGTAGGTCAACACCACTCAACAAGTTCGTAGAGAACGAGGGGAGGTAAAGACCAGACAGGGTGCCAGAGGGGGCCGCTGGACACGAGAGGACAGTGGAGAAGTGAGCAAGGATAGGACCCCTAGAGGGGTCTGCCAAAGAGACTGCAATTGGCCGACCAAGCGGCGTGAGTGTGGTGCGGTCTTGAAAGAAGGAGCGAGAAGCCCTTGAGTCAAGGGTGAAGGTGTGGGAGGCCGAAGCCAACGCGGTACCTGAGAGCGCAGACACAGTTGCACCTGAGGAAGCAGACGCGCTGGCACCTAGAGCAACAGCCTCGCTAGCACCTAGAGCAGCAGCCTCACCAGTACCTAGAGCAGAAGTCTCAATGCCCGGGTCGGGCGGAAAACACCGGTAACAGTCACCCTCCTCACTAATAGTCACAGCATACATGGCAGCAAGAATAGCATCAAAGTCAAGGTCAAAGATAGCTACGCCCGACCTAGATAGCTCGCCCCAGCGAGGGATCTCAGTGGCCTCAGGGAACTGGTGGCGCCAAGCGTCCGTCAGGCAGCCAAAGCAGCGCTGGGTGGGGTGCGCACCCCCGCACTGCACCCCCGCGGTCGCCGGTGCGTAGGACGTAGGTGCACGGACCAGTACCCCCACCCCGCTGGCAGCAGCGTACCACTCACGGAGCTGCTGAGGGGGGGGGATGTCACGGGTGTGCTGCTGCTGCTGGCACTGACCACCACCGGAGCCTACCCTCTGAGTAGCGCCGCCGCGACCAGCTCCACCTCCTTCGCCGCCGCCTCCTCCACCACCGCCACCTCCGCTCCCACCGCCACCGCCACCGCCGCCTCCGCCACCGCCGCCTCCGCCTCCGCCTCCACTACCTCCACCTACACCTCCACCCCCGCCACCACTCCCACCACCACCCCCACCCCCTCCACTGCCTCCACCGCCACCTCCACCGCCCACGCCAGCCCCTCCAGCGCCCTTGCCCCCCTTGCCCTTGCCCGGGCGGCGTCTCCAGCTTGGGGCAGACGTAGCGCCGACCGACTTGAAGCCAACGAGGTCGGCCGCAGCAGCAGAGGCAACAGAGGGAAAAAGGGGGGAGGGGGAACACCCCTCAAAGACGGGGGTGCGAGGGTCACCACGAGAGGCTCCTACAGCCACTATGCTCTTCTCTGCTGCTGGGAGGGCCTTCTCGAGGAGGTCAACGGTGAGAGTGGTGGGGCAAACTGAGAGGAAGTGGTCCCTGACTACGCGAAGGGAGTCAGGGAGCCGGGTGACTATGTAGTAGAGGGTGATGTACATGGGGGGGGGTTCTTGGCGCAGAAATCAGCAGGAAGCGCAGCGCGGTAGCGAGTGTCACTAGTGCGGAGGTGCGTAATGAGGTCAGCGACTGTGGGAAAGGCAGCAAGGTCAGGGAAGAGGTACGGTAGCATGAGGCGGCTCAGTGCAGCAGTGGCAGGGGAGGAGTAGCGTGCAACTACAGCGTCGTACAAGGTGTGAGCACTACTGGCTAAAGTGCGCACGCTCAGAGGTAGGCAGGTGGTGACGCACAGCAAGATGTGCAGCAGCATCACGTGTGGCCCACTGTGAGCAAACAGTGGCGTCAGCATCAGCAGCAGGGGCAGGAGAGGCACCAGAGGTGAGGTCAAAGAGGGAGAGACTGTCTGCCCTATCGCACTGTAAGAAAAGCTGCAAGTCATCTACCCAGACGTCAAAGTCAATGGCCCGACCCTCAGCGTCAAAGGCGAGGACACTAGGGGTAGCCATGAAAGCAGTAGACAAGCAGCGGGAACAGTAGGGTAAGGGCAGTGCAGTGATAAAGGCGCTGCTCTTGCCGGACAGGGCGGCTCGGCGGCTCGGCAGCAACTACGGCTCGGTGACTCGACGGCTCGGGTGGCTCGGCGGCTCGGGCGGCTCGGCGGCTCGGGCGGCTCGGGCGGCTCGGGCGGATCGGTGGTCGGCTGCTGGGCGGCTCGGCGGCTCGGCGGCTTGGCGGCTCGGGTGCTGGGCGGCTTGGTGGCTGGTGTGGCTGGTGACGACCGCGGCATTAGTTGCAGGAGATGTGGCGACTGCTGCTGCAGAGACGGTGGCGGCTGCTGCCTCACGGACGGCGGTGGCCGGCCGCTAGGGGCCGCAAAGGGCGGCGGAGGGGCCGTGAAGGGTGGCACGAGGGGCCGCCGAGGGTGGCGATGGGCCGTGAGGATGTCGTGGAAGGCGGCTCGAGGGGCAGCGAGGGGGGGGCGTAAGGGGCCGACGGGCGGCGGGAGGGGCCGTAAGGGGCCGCGGGAGGGCCCGTAAGGGCGACTCGAGGGGCCGTAAGGGCGGCGTTAGGAGCCGTAAGGGCGGCAGGAGGGGCCGTAAGGGCGGCGCGACGGGCTTGACGGACCGTAGGGGCGGCGCGACGGGCCGTAAGGGCGGCGCGACGGGCCGTAAGGGCGGCGCTAGGGAGCCGTGAGAGGGCCGCTAGGGGCGATGCGACGGGGCCGTGAGGGGCCTAGCGAGGGCGCGATGGTAGGGAGAGTACACGGGGCGCGACTCGGGCCGGAGCGAAGCGCGCTCCGGGCAGGAAATAAAAATTTCGTGGTGGTGGGCCCTAGGAATCGTTCCCACTAGGGAACCTGCTCGATACCATGAGAAGACACGAGGAATGATTGAACTATGAAACAGTTGGGTACAAGTACTAACCTTAATTGGGTTGTACCCCTTATGGGCTACCCCACTACAACCTACACAAATGTATAAGCTATAATGTTCTGACATGTATTGCTATTGCTACTATAACAGTACATGTGAACTTGCTTTGTGGCCGCTTGGTTGTGCTCGTACTGTGTTGTAATTGAGACCAACCACGAGCTTGGTTGTGTTTCCTCTCTTAACTGGTCTTGTGATCGTTCGTGACTCTTGCTGTCCATCACTTAGTCTATGGGGGTGTGTCCAAACATGTTTGTGTGTTAGGCTAGAGTGAGGATAGCTATAAAGGGCACAGGAGCGGGCACGCAGGTGAGCGCGCTGGCAGGCGCGCAGGCTGGTGCGCGGACGCAGGGCTGAGAGGGTACGCGCGTTGGCGGGAGCACGGACGTGTTGTTGCGACCCATATACAGTTATATAAATTATTAAAAACATGGTTTGGCAGGCTCAGTCTTGTTCTGCTTCTTGAGCATCCTAAGAAGTTCTGAGGTCCCATACCATCATTTCGTTCCTTATATCGTTCTTGCGGAAGCACGGAGCTCTAAGCATGTCAGATTTATATGACTTAGCCTATGTAGGCTATAGTGGGGTAGCACATATGGGGTACAACTCATTTCTAGGGTTTGTACTTGTACCCAATCCTTCGACTAGTCAATCCATTCTCGTTCGTTCTCAACATGGTATTAGAGCCTAGGTCGTAACCTAGGACCGATGATAGGGCCCACCGTTTCCGTTAGTAGCGCTCGAGCGCGCCTTGCTTAGTCGTGCCCTCGAGCGCCCTTCTTTCTCTGCCCCGTAGCGCGCCCTAGCGTGCCCCTTGCGAACCGGCCCCACTCAGCCCACACGCCCTAGTGTGCCCTTTCTCAGCATGGGGGGGGGGGGGGGGGGGGGGGGGTGGCCTTAGCTGCACGTACGTCATCCGCACAAGTGACTGCACTGGTCAGACGTGTGGGAGGGCGCACACCACAGAGCGCTGCTTCTCCCGCCTTGACGATGCCTGGCGCACTCAGTTTCCTGGTGCCACTGCGCTGCCCCGCTGGGCTGATCTGCTGAGGAAGAACATTGATGTCTATGCTATAGACTTTGATGCTATTCTTGGTGCCATGTATGTGATATCTGATAGTGGAGAGTGTGCTCAGTACCTGCGTGTTCCGCCCGATCCGGGCATTCAGACCAATGAGGCTGCCGCTCTAGGTGCTAGTGAGTCTGCTGCCCCAGGTGCTGGTGAGAATACTGCTCTAGGTGCTCATGAGTCTGCGCCCTCTAGTACTGAGTCTACTAAGGCACTCCACACCTTCACACTGGACTCAGGTGCTTCTCGGTGTTTCTTTCGTGACCGCACTGCCCTTGAGCAGCTTGCTCGGCCGGTTGCAGTCTCCCTCGCTGACCCCTCTGGGGATCCGGTCATTGCAACCTCCTCCACTATCCTTCCTTGTCCCACGGTCCCGTCGGGCACACTATCAGGTCTCTACCTCCCCTCGTTCTCTATGAACTTGGTGGCAGGTAGTGCGCTCCAGGACGGGGGTGTTCACCAGTTCACCCCCGCCTACGAGCGCGTGACACACTGCACGTGTGCTCGGACGGGTCGCCACTTGGCTACCTTCACTCGGCAGCCGGGGTCGGACCTGTATACACTGACCACTGAGTCCCCTCAGGTAGCTGCGTCTGCGTCTACGTCTGGTCAGCTGTCGGCCCCCTGCTCGTGTCGCTCCCTGTCGCACCAGACCGTCTTCTGGCACCACCGCAATGGTCACCCGTCTGTGCAGCGCCTTCGTGGCATGCACTCCCGGTACCTTGTCTCTGGTCTTCCCAGGGTGCTCCCTCCCTTCCCACCCTCACCTGCTCCTCCCTGTCTTCCCTGTCTCGAGGGGCGGCAGCGCGCCGCTCCTCACTCCTCCTCCTTTCCCACGACGACTGCTCCCCTGCAGACGCTCCACATGGACGTGTGGGGCCCAGCCCGCGTCCATGGTCAGGGTCACAAGAGGTACTTCTTGATAGTTGTTGACGACTACTCGTGTTACACCACGGTCTTCCCCTTGCGCACCAAGGGCGAAGTCCCTGATGTTTTGATCCCTTGGATCCGCGCTGCCCGTCTCCAGCTCAGCGAGTGATTCCACTCCGACCTTCCTGTCCTCCGTCTGCACTTTGACAGAGGTGGGGAGTTTTCCTCCGGCCTCTTGGAGGCCTTCTGTCAGGAGGAGGGCATTGAGCAAGTCGTTCACGCTTCCGGCCTCTCCACAGCAGAATAAGGTTGCTGAGCGCCGCATTGGCTTGGTCATGGAAGTCGCTCGTACCTCCTTAATCCATGCGGCTGCCCCCCACTTTCTGTGGCTGTTTGCGGTCCGATACGCTGCGCATCTGCTCAGCCTCTGGCCCCGTGTCTCCGTTTTGGAGACTTCACCGACACTGCGTTGGACGGGCAAGGTTGGCGATGCGTCACGTTTTCGGGTCTGGGGATCTCGAGCCTTTGTTCGCGATACGTCTGCAGACAAGCTCTCCTCCCGCGCTGTTCCTCGTGTCTTCCTTGGCTTTGTCCCGGAAGCGTCTAGTTGGCAGTTTTACCACCCCACCTCGCGTCGGGTCCTGCCTTCTCAGGGACATCACTTTCGACGAGTCCGTCCCCTACTACCGACTCTTCTTCTACCGCACTGCCCCGCTCCCCCCCCCCCCCGCCTCTTTTCCTTGCTCCAGGTGCTGCTGTGCTAGACCCCCTTCCCCCTCAGGGTGTCGCTCCCTCAGGTGTGTCCCGGGTAGACCCGGTTGAGCCTGTCGAGGTAGCTGTCGACTCTCGACTTGCTTGGGGTATTGAGCCTGAGGGTGCGGAGCCTAAGGGTGCGGAGCCTGGGGGTGCGGAGCCTGGGAGTGCGGAGCCTGAGGGTGCGGAGACTGGGGGTGCGGATTCTGGGGGTGCTGAGCCTGGGGGTGCTGGACCTGAGAGTGCTACCCCTGAGGGTACTGAGCCTGGGGGTTCTGCGACTGAGGGTACGGCGCCTGGGGACCCTCCCTCTTCACAGTAGCTGCGTGAGTGGTACTCGCGGTACTGCAGCCTCAGGAGAGGTGCTTCTGGGGCTCGAGGCGCTGCTGGAGCTGGTGCTCGTGGTTCCCCGCCTAGGCATGAGCCACCCTCTCCCAAGCGGCTCCGAGAGTGGTATGCTCGGCGCTGCAGTCTCCGGAGTGGCGCTGCTGGTGCTTGGGACCCTAGAGTTGGAGCTGCTACTGGTGCTGAGGATCCTGGCGTTGGAGCTGCTACTCGTGCAACGGACCTAGGAGCTGGAGCTAATGCTGGTGCTGAGGACCCTGGAGTTGGAGCTGCTGCTGGTACTGCGGACCCAGGAGTTGGAGCTGGTGCTGGTGCTGAGGACACTGGAGTTGGAGCTGCTACTGGAGCTGTGGACCCAGGAGTTAGAGCTACTGCTGGTGCTGAGGACCCTAAAGTTGGAGCTGCTGCTGGTGCTCCGGACCCTGGAGCTGGTGCTGCTGGTGCTAGAGCTGCGGGAGCTGTAGCTGGAGACCCTGGTGCTGGTGCTGCTGGTGGTGTCTCTGCTGGTTCTGGAGGCACTGCGCGGCCGCGGCCGTACTTCGTTCCGCTCCTTCAGCAGGTGCTTAGTCTCCCGCCTGCTCCTGGTCCTACTCCCTCTTAGAGTGTCCTCTGCCTGTCCAGTCGCAGTCACAGCTACAGCCTGCCTTGCCACTCCCTGGTCCTTCTCCCTACACTAGTCCGACTAAAGGTCTTACGGAGCGTCGCGAGCCTGAGTCTCGTCCTGCGTCCCCTGTTTGTGCTGCTTGCACTAGTTGTCGTGTCCCGTGTCAGCATCCTCCTGCTGTCCCAGGCACCCACCAGATGGCGCTTCGTCCTACCACTGCTCCTCAGCGTGTCCCTCTGCCGTCTCCTCCTTCGTCCTCTCTTCATGCTCTTGCTGACCCGGAGTCTGACTCCCTTCGTGCTGCCAGTCCTACTGTCACGCGTCTCCTCGCGACTGTTGTCACTGACCCTACGTTTGAGTCCTCTGCTGCGTCTGCTCTAGTCACTGAGTTAGTTGACTTTGCTGCCACTTGTCGTCTAGACTACGCCGCTAGCCTTGTTGCTGAGTCTGAGTCTGTCTGTCCTCCGTCTGTCGGGGGTGAGTGTGCTCTTAGCACAGATGCTCTTGAGGACACGTAGGAGGAGTTCGAGTGCTTTGCTCCTGATTTGCCTCATCTCGTGTCCATGCCGATTGCCCCTGAGGGAGACCCAGATGCACCAGACATCCCGACTCCTCGATCATTCGTTGAGGCGATCGAGGGTCCCTACTCCTCACAAGGGCAGTCAGCCATGGACGCAGAGATTGCTTTCTGGAAGTCCACAGGCACCTACGTTGAGGAGGTTCCCCCACCTGGGGCGAACATCATCACTGGCATGTGGATTTTCCGGGTGAAGCGGCCGCCGGGTTCTCCGCCTGTCTTCAAGGCGCGTTACGTGGCTCGAGGCTTCAGTCAGTGGCAGGGAGTTGACTACTTTCAGACCTTCTCTCCCACCCCGAAGATGACCACTCTTCGGGTGTTGCTGCACCTAGCCCCTCAGCGCGACTACGAGCTTCACTCTCTTGACTTCAGCACAGCTTTCTTGCAGGGCAGCCTGCACGAGGAGATCTGGCTGCGCCGCCCACCTGGCTTCACTGGGTCGTTTCCTCCTGGTACCCAGTGGAGCCTCCGGCGGCCAGTCTACGGTCTCCGCCAGGCGCCGCGTGAGTGGCACGACACACTGAGGACTACACTTGCGGCTCTTGGGTTTGCTCCTTCTACTGCCGACCCGTCGCTGTTTCTACGCACCGACACCTCTTTGCCGCCGCTCTACATCCTCGTGTACGTCGACGACTTGGTCTTTGCCACTGCTGACACTGCTGGACTCGCCCACGTGAAGTCCGAGCTGCGAAAGAGACACACGTGCATAGACCTGGGTGAACTGCGCAGCTACCTTGGCTTGCAGATCACCCGGGACAGAGCACAGCGCACCATTACCCTGACTCAGTCACACATGGTGCAGCAGATCCTTCAGCGCTTCGACTTCACGTACTCCTCGCCTCAGGCCACTCCTCTGTCTACTCGTCACTCGCTCTCAGCTCTGCCTTTGGATGAGTCCGTAGAGCCGAGTGGCTCGTACCTAGAGCTTGTTGGCTGCCTCATGTACCCTATGACCTGCACTTGACCTGACCTTGCATACCCTCTTAGCATCTTGGCACGCTATGTTGCTCCTGGGAGACACCCACCAGAGCACATGGCTGAAGCGAAGAGGGTGTTGCGCTACTTGTGCAGTACGTCGGGCATGGGGTTAGTGCTTGGAGGGCGGCGTTCAGTGGTCCTCACAGGTCACGCAGACGCTTCTTGGGCTGACGACCAGGCTACGCAGCGGTCGTCACAGGGTTACACCTTCAGCCTTGGTTCCGGCTCTGTTTCGTGGCGGTCTACCCGCTCGTCTTCTGTTCTCGGCTCGAGCTGTGAGGCCGAGATCTACGCGGGGGCCACAGGAGCTACGCTGGCTCACCTACCTGCTGACTGACCTAGGAGAGCAGCCTCGTTCTCCTCCAATTCTGTACGTAGACAACAAGGCCATGCTGGCCTTGTGTCGGGAGCACGGACTAGAGCACAGAACGAAGCACATTGCTCTTCGCCACTTCCTTGCTCGTGAGCTGCAGCAGCGTGGTCAGTTGCGCCTTGCTTACGTGGCCTCTGAGGCCAACACTGCTGATGTGTTCACCAAGGCACTTCCGCCTTGTGATCATCAGTGCTTTTGTACGATGCTAGGTCTTGTGCCTACTTGGCCTCACTTGCTCACTTCTTGACCTTGCTGGTACTGTGATCTATCTATACGTGCACTTGCTTGTTTACCTTATATATAATCTTGCATGTGAACTGGCCTTGTGGCCTTGAACTTGTGCTCGGAATGTGTGGTGACGTTGTGATCCACCTTGAGTGTGTTTACTTTGCTTTGCTTGACTGGTCTTGTGACCCCTAGTTCTCCCCCACTTTGCCTATGGGGGTGTGTCATATTTATATGACTTAGCCTATGTAGGCTATAGCGGGGAAGCATATATGGGGTACAACTCATTTCTAGGGTTTGTACTTGTACCCAATCCTTCGACTAGTCAATCCATTCTCGTTCGTTCTCAACAAAGCATTGAGCTTCTCTTCTCTTCTTTCCAGTCACACTTCCAAACATTGATGGCTTCTTATCAGACCTCTGCTGATGCGGTGGCCATTTGCTACTGCATTACGCTGCTGCCGCATTACACTTGTGAGAGTACGACGGCTTATGCTGGCTTTGCTAGCTTGCCTGGACTTTATTATGCTATTATTAGCTTAGTTATATTTTGTCTTGCATGCTTTTGCTTGATTTCCTAGGTTCGTTGCTTTTACTAAAGTTATTATAGATATAGCGCCAAAGTAGGTGTGAAAGAACAAGGGATGAAAGAGAGAGGGTTTCACTAGCAAGCAGTTGAGTACATATAGCAAACCCTGAATTGGGTTGTACTCACTATTGAGTACCCCACTGTAGGTTAGACAAACATAACATTCTGACATACCCCCATAGCCAAAGTTTGTCAAACATTATATATGTTGTGTTAGTTTAGGCTACAGTGGGTTAGCCTATAGGGGGTACACAATTCTAGGGTTAGGTACTTGTACTCATTTCACTGCTAGTTCATTCATTCCTGTTCAGTGATTCCAACATGGTATAGAGCAGGTCCTTCCTAGGACCGAAATTTTCTAAGGGCCCACCACTACGTAAGTACCTACCTACCTACCTACCTGTGCCCTAGGGCGCCTCGGCGTGTCACGCCCCTAGAGGCCCCTCATGACGGCCCCGCGCTAGCCCCGTTCAGGCCCCGTCGGCCCCACGCCCGCTCTTCCTAGCGGCCCCGTTCAGGCCCCGTCGGCCCCTTTAAGGCCCCGTTCAGGCCCCGCGCTAGCCCCGTTCAGGCCCCGTCGGCCTCGCGCTAGCCCCTCTCAGGCCCCGTCGGCCCGCGCTAGCCCCGTTTCAGGCCCTGTCGGCCCCGTTTCAGGCCCCGTCGGCCCCGCGCTAGCCCCTCTCAGGCCCCGTCGGCCCGCGCTAGCCCCGTTTCAGGCCCCGTTGGCCCCGTTTCAGGCCCCGTCAGCCCCGCGCTAGCCCCTCTCAGGCCTCGTCGGCCCGCGCTAGCCCCGTTTCAGGCCCCGTCGGCTCCGCGCTAGCCCCTCTCATGCCCTGTTGGCCCCGCGCTAGCCCCATTCAGGCCCCAATCGGGCCCGCGCTAGCCCCGTTTCAGGCCCCGTCGGCCCCGTTTCAGACCCCGTCGGCCCCGCGCTAGCCCCGTTCAGGCCCCGTCGGCCCCTTGCTAGCCCCGTCAAGGCCCCGTTTGGCCCCGCGCTAGCCCCGCTCAGGCCCCGATCGGCCCCGCGCTTGCCCCTCTAGGGCCCCAACCGGCCCCGTGCCGACCTCGCCGACCCGTGCCCACCACCTAGAGGCTCCGGGCGGCCCGTTCCCGCCGCAGCACACGAGGGAGAGCGGGCGGCCCGTTCCCGCCGTGACCCAGGCCGCGCGACCCGAGCCGCGCGCCCTGAGCCGAGCCGCGCACCCCAAGCCGAGCCGCGCCACCCAGCCAAGCCGCGACCCGACCTGAACTGAGCCGCGCCGCCCTGCCCTACCTGGTTCGTCCTACCTGCTTCTCCTACTACTACTGCTGCTATTTCTACTGTTCCTATGGCTAGCCCACAGGTTCTCGTGTTCGATGCTGAGGGCCGCCCTGTGAAGTTTGACACCTGGCTCGATGACCTGCACCTCTACCTACAGCTCACAGCCAAGGATGACATCTCGCTGTACGATCACGCCCTAGGCCATGTCACTGCCCCTGCTGCTACTGCTGACAGCACTGCTCGCTCATAGTGGCAGACTCGTGATGCCCACGCTCGCTTTGCCATTCGCAACTCCCTGCCGATAGACGAACGCGAGCACTTTGGTCAGCACAAGACTGCACAGGCACTGTACTCAGCTGTAGTTGCTCGCTACTCCTCACCTGCCTCTGCCGTACTAGGCCGTCTCTCCCTCCCCTACCTGTTTCCCGACCTGGCCTCCTTTCACACTGTTGCTGACCTCATCACGCACCTCCGTACTAGTGAGGCCCGCTTCCGTGCCGCCATGCCTGCTGAGTTCCTTGCCACGCACCCCCCTCCACTCTGGCTCACTCTCTACCACCTAGTCACCCGCCTCCCTGACACACTGCGTGCTGTCAAGGACCACTTCCTAGCTCATTGCCCCACTGAGCTCACCATTGCCCTCCTCGAGAAGGAGCTACTTGCAGCTGAGACTAGCATAGTCGCTGTAGGTGCCTCTCGTGGCGACCCCCGTACCCCGTTCTTTGAGGGGTGTTCTCCTTCCCCCCTTCTTCCCTCTATCGCCTCTACTGCTGCTGTCGACCTTCTTGGTACTAAGAAGGTCGGCGCTGCGTCTGCCTCGAGCGGACGCCGCAGCGGCAAGGGCAAAGGGGGCAAGGGTGGTGGCGGTGACGGCGAGGGAGGTGGTGTTGGGGGCGGTGGAGGCAGTGGGGGTGGTGGCTCGGCTGGAGGGGCGAGTGGTAGCGGTGGGGGTGGTGGCGGCAGCGGCGGGGGAAGGTGGCAGGAGTGGAGGCGGCGGTTGGGGTGGCGGTGGACGAGGCGGCGGCAGGGGTTGGGGTGGTCGAGGAGGTGGCACCGGTGGTGGTGGCCGTGGAGGCACTGGCGGTGGCCAGGGCCAGCAGCACACTCCCTCGCCCCAACATTGGGGGCACACCGCTGGTACTCTTAGCACGGGGGTGGGGGTGGTCTTAGCTGCACGTACGTCATTCGCACTGGTGACCGCACTGGTCAGCAGTGTGGACGACCGCACACCACATAGCGCTGCTTCTCTCGTCTCGACGACGCTTGGCGTGTTCAGTTCCCTCAGGCCACTGAGCTGCCCCGCTGGCTTGATCTCCTGAAGAAGGGGATTGATAATTATGCTCTAGATTTTGATGCTATTCTATCTGCCATGTATGTGATGTCTACTAGTGGAGAGGGTGCTGAGTACTCGTGTGTGCCGCCCGACCCGGGCATTAGGGCGAGTGCGTCTGCCGCTCCAGGTACTCGCGTGTCGGCTACCCCAGGTGCTGGTGAGGCTGCTGCTCTAGGTGCTCGTGTGTCTCCCCCCCTTGGTACTGCGTCGACTGCAGCACTGCACACCTTCACACTGGACTCAGGTGCTTCTCGCTGCTTCTTTCGTGACCGCACTGCCCTTGAGCCGCTTGCTCGGCCAGTTGCTGTCTCCCTTGCTGACCCCTCTAGGGGTCCGCTCATTCGACCTCTTCCACTGTCCTTCTCTGCCCTACGGTCCCGTCGGGCACACTGTCAGGTCTCCACCTCCCCTCGTTATCTACAAACTTGGTGGCAGGATGTGCACTCCAGGACGGGGGTGTTCACCAGTTCACCCCTGCCTACGAGCGCGTGACACACTGCACGTGTGCTCGTACGGGCCGTCACTTGGCTACCTTCACTCGGCAGCCGGGGTCGGACCTGTACACACTGACTACTGAGTCCCCTCAGGTTGCTGCGACTGCGTCCGCGTCTGCGTCAGGTCAGCTGTCCGCCCCCTGCTCGTGTCGCTCTTTGGCACACGAGACTGTCCTCTGGCACCAGCGCCTTGGCCACCTGTCTGTGCAGCGCCTTCGTGCCATGCACTCCCGATACCTTGTCTCTTGCCTGCCCAGGGTCCTTCCTGCCCTCCCACCCTCGCCTACTCCTACCTGTCTCCTCTGTGTCGAGGGACGCCAGCGCGCCGCTCCTCACTCCTCCTCGTTCCCCCCGACGACTGCTCCCTTGCAGACACTCCACATGGACGTGTGGGGCCCAGCCCGCGTCCGTGGTCAGGGTCAGGAGAGGTACTTCCTGATAGTTGTTGACGACTACTCGCGCTACACCTCGGTCTTCCCCTTGCGCACCAAGGGTGAGGTCCCTGATGTCTTGATCCCTTGGATCCGCAGAGCCCGTCTCCAGCTCAGCGAGCGTTTTCACTCGGACTTTCCTGTCCTGCGCATGCACTCTGATAGAGGTGGTGAGTTCTCCTCCGACCTCTTGGCAGCCTACTGTGCTGAACACGGCATTTAGCAGTCGTTCACGCTTCCGGACTCTCCACAACAGAATGGGGTTGCGGAGCGCCGCATTGGCCTGGTCATGGAGGTCGCCCGTACCTCCTTGATCCATGCGGCTGCCCCCCACTTTCTGTGGCCGTTTGCGGCCCGGTACGCTGCGCATCAGCTCAACCTCTGGCCCCGTGTCTCCTTACCGGAGACCTCGCCCACGATGCTGTGGACGGGGGAGGTTGGCGATGCGTCGCGTTTCCAGGTCTGGGGGTCTCGAGCTTTTGTCCGCGATTCGTCTGCGGACAAGCTCTCCTCCCGTGTTGTTCCCTGCGTCTTCCTCGGCTTTGTCCCGGACGCGTCTGGCTGGCAGTTTTACCACGCCACCTCGCGCCGAGTCTTGCCCTCCCAGGACGTCACTTTTGATGAGTCCGTCCCCTACTACCGCCTCTTCCCCTACCGCACTGCCCCGCTCCCCCCCCCCCGCCTCTCTTTCTCGCGCCCGGTGCTGCTGTTGCAGACCCCCTCCCCCCTCAGGGTGCCGCTCCCTCAGGTGTGTCTCAGGTAGACCCGGTTGAGCCTGTTGAGGTAGCTGTCCACTCTCGTCCTGCTAGGGTTGCTGAGCCTGGGGGTGCTGAGCCTGGGGGTGTGGAGCCTGGGGGTGTGGAGCCTGGGGGTGTGGAGCCTGGGGGTGTGGAGCTTGAGGGTGCTGAGCTTGGGGGTGTGGATTATCGTGGTGCTGAGCTGTGAAGTCCGAAGTCTAGGGGTTCTGAGTCTGGAGGTACTAGGCCTGGGAGTCCTGCACCTGGAGGAGCCCTCTCCTCGGAGCAGCTGCGTGCGTGGTACTTAGAGTACTGCAGCCTCCGAAGAGCTACCGCTCGAGCCGGACGTACTACTGGGACTGGTGCTAGTGCTTCTTCTCCCGTTCGGGAGCTCCCCTCCCGCGAGCGGATCCGTGAGTGGTACGAGCGGCGCTGCACTCTTCGGAGTGGCGTGCCTCGTGTTACGGACCCCGCTGTTGTTGGAGCTGCTGCTGGTGCTGAGGACCCGGGCGTTGGAACTGCTGCTGGTGCTGAGGACCCGGGCGTTGGAGCTGATGCTGGTGCTGAGGACCCGGGCGTTGGAGCCGCTGCTGGTGCTGAGGACCCGGGCGTTGGAGCTGCTACTGGTGCTGAGGACCCAGGCGTTGGAGCTGCCGCAAGTGCTGCGGACCCGGGCGTTGGAGCTACTATTGGTGCTGAGGACCCGGGCGTTGGAGCTGCTGCTGGTGCTGAGGACCCAGGCGTTGGAGCTGCGGCTGGTGCTGAGGACGTGGGCGCTGGAGCTGCTGCTGGTGCTGCGGACCCTGGTGCGGGTGTCCCTGCTGGCTCTGGTGTCGCTACTCGGTCTCGGCCGTACTTTGTTCCGCTCCTTCAGCAGGTTCTTGGTCAGCTTCCTCCTCCTTTGCTTCCTCCCTCCTTAGCGTGTCCTCCGCCTGTCCAGCTGCAGTCGGCGTTACTGTCTGCCTCCTCCCTCCCTGGTCCTGCTCCTTACACTGGTCCGTCTGGAGGTCTTACTGAGCGACCTGAGCCTGCGTCTCGTCCTGCGTCGCCTGAGTCTCGTCCTGAGTCGCCTGTCCGCACTGCTCTCTCAAGTAGTCGAGTCCAGCGTCAGCGTCTTCCTGCTGTCCCAGGCACTCACCGGATGGCGCTTCGTCCGTCCACTGCTCCACAGCGTGTCCCACTGCCGTCTCCTCCTGCTTCCTCTCTTCCTGCTCTTGCTGACCCTGGGTCAGACTCTCTTCGTGCTACCAGTCCTACTGTCACGCGACTCCTGGCTACTGTTGTCAGTGACCCTTCCTTTGAGTCGGCCGCTGCGTCTGCCTTAGTTGCTGAGCTTGTCGACTTTGCTGCTCGCTGCCGTCTAGACTACGGTGCTAGCCTAGTTGCTGAGTCTGAGTCTGTCTGTCCTCCGTCCGTCGGGGGTGAGTGTGCTCTTGGCACTGACGTCCTTGAGGACAGGCAGGAGGAGTTTGAATGCTTTGCTGCCGCTTTGCCCCATCTTGTGTCCATGCTTGTTGCCCTTGAGGGAGACCCGGATGCACCAGACATCCCGACCCCATGCTCTTACGCAGAGGCGATGGCCGGTCCCTACTCCTCTCAGTGGCAGTCAGCCATGGACACAGAGATGGCTTCTTGGAAGTCCACAGGCACCTACGTTGAAAAGGTTCCCCCACCTGGGGCGAACATCGTCAGTGGCATGTGGATTTTCAGGGTGAAGCGGCCGCCGGGCTCTCCGCCTGTCTTCAAGGCGCGTTACGTTGCACGAGGCTTCAGTCAGCGAGAGGGAGTTGACTTCTTCCAGACCTTTTCCCCGACCCCGAAGATGACCACTCTTTGGGTTCTGCTGCACGTCGTCGCTCAGCGTGACTACGAGCTCCACTCGCTTGACTTCAGCACTGCTTTCCTGCAGGGCAGCCTGCACGAGGAGATCTGGCTGCGCCGTCCACCTGGCTTCACTGGGTCGTTCCCTCCTGGTACCCAGTGGAGCCTCCGACGGCCAGTCTACGGTCTCCGCCAGGCGCCTCGTGAGTGGCACGACACACTGAGGACTACGCTTGCGGCTCTTGGGTTCGCGCCTTCTACTGCTGACCCGTCGCTGTTTCTACGCACCGACACCTCACTGCCGCCGTTCTACGTCCTTGCGTACGTCGACGACTTGGTCTTTGCTACTGCTGACACTGTGGCACTCGCCCACGTGAAGTCGGAGCTGCAGAAGAGACACACGTGCACAGACCTGGGTGAACTGACAAGCTATCTTGGCTTGCGGATCACCCGGGACAGAGCACGCCGCACCATCACCTTGACTCAGTCACACATGGTGCAGCAGGTCCTTCAGCGCTTCGGCTTCACGTACTCCTCGCCTCAGCCCACTCCTCTGCCTACCGGTCACTCGCTCTCAGCTCTGCCTTCGGATGAGTCCGTAGAGCCGAGTGGCCCGTATCTAGAGCTTGTGGGTTGGTTTATGTATTTGATGACCTGCACTCGACCAGACCTTGCATACCTTCTCAACATTCTTGCACGCTATGTCGCTCCCGGCCGTCACCGGAAGGAGCACATGGATGCAGCTAAGAGGGTGTTGCGCTACTTGTGCAGTACGTCGAGCATGGGGCTAGTGCTTGGAGGGCGAGTCCCAGCTGTTCTCACTAGGCACTCAGACGCTTCTTGGGCAGACGACCAGGCTACTCAGCGGTCGTCTCAGGGTTACTCCTTCAGTCTTAGCTCTGGTTCTGTTGCTTGGCGTTCTACTCGCTCTTCTTCTGTTCTCAGCTCTAGTTGTGAGGCTGAGATCTACGCCACAGCCATGGCGGCCGAGGTGCTACGCTGGCTCACCTACTTGCTGACCGACCTTGGAGAGCAGCCTCGTTCTCCTCCAGTGCTGTACGTCGACAACAAGGCAGCCATTGCCTTGTGTGAGGAGCACAGAGTGGAGCACATTGCTCTGCGTTACTTCCTTGCTCGAGAGCTGCAGCAGCGTGGTCAGCTTTGCCTGCGTTACGTGGCCTCTGAGGCCAACACTGCTGATGTGTTCACCAAGGCGCTTCAGCCTTGTGACCATCAGCGCTTTTGCACTCTTCTAGGCCTTGTGCCTACTGGACCTCACTTGCTTACTTCTTGAGTCTGTTTGTACTGTGATCTCTATATATATACCTGCATGTTTACTCTTGTTAGGTTGTGATCATTGTACCTTTTGCTCTATTATAAATCTGTATGTGAACTGGTCTTGTGACCACTTGCTTGTGCTTGGAATTTGTGTGGTATCCTTGAGATCCACCCTGAGCTTGTTTTGCCTTGCTTTGCCTTGACTGGCTTGTGAACCCTAGTTCTCCCCCACTTTGCCTATGGGGGTGTGTCAAACATTATATATGTTGTGTTAGTTTAGGCTACAGTGGGTTAGCCTATAGGGGGTACACAATTCTAGGGTTAGGTACTTGTACTCATTTCACTGCTAGTTTATTCATTCCTGTTCAGTGATTCCAACAAAGTTGGGTGTAATCAGCACAACAAGCAAGCAAAACACAAGTTCAGGGTGGATCACAATGTCACCACACAATCTGAGCACAAGTACAAGAAGCAACTGTTTAAAGTTCACAAATGTAAGCAAAGCTAGAGGCTACCACCGAGGGCAAGTGTGGAGGAGGAGGGACTATGAGAGGAGAGGAGGTAGTAGGCGGCAGCTGAAGCTGCTGGCACACGGCGCAACTGGAGCAACTGGCACACGGGCAACTGGAGCAACTGGCACACTGGCAACTGGAGCAACTGGCACACGGGCTACTGGAGTAACTGGCTCCGCCGCTAACTCTGAGCGGCAGGAGCAACGGACTCACGTGCGTCTGGAGCAACGGGCTGACGGGCGACTGGCGCAACGGGCTCACGTGCGACTGGCGCAACGGTCTCACGGGTGACTGGAGCTGCGGGCTTCACGGCGGCCACCCCCTTCAACCTCCCCAAACTATCCCACCCCCATTTCACACACCCCCTGCTGCACCTCTAGGTTCACTCACACCCCACCCCCTAGCACCACTCCATCGACTCCCACACACCCACCCCCCCTGAGCGGCAACTGCAGCAGTGGGAGACAGATGAGGAGGAGGAGCAAGGGAGACCACACACTCGCCACCCCCTACTCGCCACCCCCAGACCCCAACACAGGGCAGGGCGAGACGGCGGGTAGGGAGGTGACGGGGGGGGGGGGGGGGGGGCAACGCGCGGCCTCCCAGGGCACCAAAATAGGCGGCAGAAGGGGTGACGCTCGCCCCCCCCCCCCCCCCAAGGTCGCGCGGCCCCCTCAGGTCGCCTCGACAGGCGACGGGAAAAGAGTGGGGGGGGGGGGGGGTGCATGGGTCCCCGGTGCGCCGCGACAGGCGATGGAGCATGGCCGGGGCGGGGCCGGGGCAGGGTCGAGGCAGGGCTGAAAGGGGCGGCAACGGGGCCGCAAGGGGTGGCGACGGGGCCGCTGGAGGCGGCGACGGGGCCGATAGGGGCGGCGACGGGCCGCTTGGGGTGGCGACGGGGCCGCTGAGGGGCGGCGACGGGGCCGCTAGGGGCGGCGACGGGGCCGCGAAGAAGCCGCGAGGGTCCTCGAAGGGCGGCAACGGGGCCGCGAAGGGCGGCGACGGGGCCGCTAGGGGCGGCGACGAGGTCGCGAAGGGTGGCGGCAGGGCCGCTAAGGGCGGCGACGGGGCCGTTAGGGGTGGCGCGAGGGGCCGTGAGAGGGGGTAGGGCAGGCCGAGCGCGAAGGGCGCTTCGGGCAGGTTAGGAAAAAAAAAAATTTGAAGTGGTGGGCCCTTAGGAAGGAACAGTCCCAGGAGGGAACCAGCTCTATACCATGTGGAAGAACGAGGGATGAAAGAGAGGGTTTCACTAGCAAGCAGTTGAGTACATATAGCAAACCCTAAATTGGGTTGTACTTACTATTGAGTACCCCACTGCAGGCTAGACAATAGGTTGAGTGGACCGAATTCTAGGCTTTTCGGTTGCCACTGAATTGCCTTCTACCGAATTCGGGAAGGACCCGTTCGGGACGCTTCGCGACCCGCGGAACCTTCTAGTAACACCCGGGTTACTGCCTTTGTGTCGAGCCTATATCTAGCCTCGCCTTGTACCCAGGTGAATCATTCAACAGATTTAACTTTTTTGAACCAGATCCTCACAACGCTGCTGCAAGTGCGACGTTATGCTCGGTCATCCACTCTTAAAGAAGTCATGGTGGTTGGAGAGGCGGAAATGTTGTGTGCTTACGTATCTTGCGGTGGATGTCGACGACGCAGTCCTCTCGTCAGTCCTCACAGAATGTGTCGATGCGATCCAACGCCCGCCCACCTGCCCCCGCGCCCGCGCGCCCTCTCTCGCACCTGCATGCCCGTCTGCCCCCTCGCCAGCCAGCCCCCTTGCGCGTGCGTTTGCTGTCGCCCGCGCACGCGCGCGTGCTCGCCCACCATCCCGCACGTGGGGGTACAGGGGCGCGGATGCGATGCCACTCGGCCCTGCGTTTGCGCGCACGCCTGCACACCTGCCAGCGCGCTTACCTGCGCGTCCGCTCCCGTGCTCGCCAGCAAGCGTGCTCGATGTTCACCAGCGTCCCAACAAACGCTCGATCCGAATTCTCTAGATGCATGTTGGCTATTTTCCTACAGAAGAGGCGGCGGCACGTGCGTATGGCAGCGCGGGCGGGCGGGTGGGCACGCGGACGTGGGGGCGAGTGGCGCGCGAATCCTTGCTACCAACGGATCCTTGCGTCAGGCGGACGTGGTGCGGCGGCGCAAGTGGGCGGGCGCACGGCGGAGGAGGGCACGCGGGCGGGTGGGTGCGTGGCGCGGGCGGGCAGGTGCGGGCGGGCGGGTGGTCCTGCTGGGATCTGTTTCGAGCTTCATTGTTCCACGTTTCACACGACCCACATGTACGATAAATATGGTTGTCTTGGAAAGCTAGTCCCTACCTCCAAGTGGCCAAGTGGCCCGCCTCCAAGTGGCCCACCCGTACGCCCCTGGCCAAGTGGCGCAGCTACATCCCCGGCCAAATAGCATTGGGAAATGCAGCTTTGACCATCACAGACGAGGAAACCATACAAGCTCAACTGCGCTGGTAAAATACACTCCATTGTTGCTCTTGCAATGTCGACAATACAAAAGAGCTCCCGCCATACTCATCCATCTTACGATATTAGACTATGCAGAAGCGCTCTAAGGATTGACTTATATTTCTAGAGCGTTTAGAATTGTGTGCTCCGTAGTTGAGCTTGGATCCAAGGGTTTGTGCCTAGTATGTGCCGTATTCTCCAATGGCATGGCATTTTAATCCGTGAAGTAGCAACAGGCCTGAGGTAAGGCTGGATCCGTCATAATACTCATTTCCCGAGTCTTATGCTCCTACCCTATGTTTCTCCACTTTCTCAAAGTATGCAACGGAAAAGTATGCAACGGGATGGTCACCTAAGGCAAGGGTGAAATATACAAGTACAAAACCCTAAAATGTTATGTCTTTGCCGTATCGACACGAATGCATCGACAGGGCCACCGGTCGCTCACGCATCCCAACTGTGCGCACCATGCATGTGTATATGCGTGTGTGTGTGTAGATTGGAGGATGGCGCCGGGAGCACGGGCTCAAAATTATTGTCTCGGATTTGCTACTAGTAGATGCGGAAACGGCGCAGGCAATTGCTCGTGAGAAGCAACATTCAGCGTGGAGCTCTCGCGAAGAAGAGCAGGATGCGGCCGATGACGAGTAGGCTGCGGCCGATGACAAGCAGGCTACGGCCGATGACGAGCAGGCTGCGGCCGATGACGAGCACGCCGCGGCCGATGACAAGCACGCCGCGGCCGATGACGAGCACGCCGCGGCCAATGACGAGCACGCTGCGGCCGAAGACGAGCACGCTGCAGCCGAAGACGAGCACGCTCCGGTCGATGACGAGCACGCTGCGGCCAATGACGAGCACGCAGCCGCCGATGACGAGCACGCTGCCACCGATGACGAGAACGCTGCCGCCGATGACGAGCACGCTGCCGCCGATGACGAGCACGCTACCGCCGATGACGAGCACGCTGCCGCCGATGTGTCAGAACATATAGCTTGTGCTTATTGTGTAGGCTATAGTGGGGTAGGCCATAAGGGGTACAACCCAATTAGGGTTAGCACTTGTACTCAGTTCGTTCATAGTTCATTCATTCTCGTTTCAGTTTCAATATGGTATCGAGCAGGTTCCCTCGTGGGAACTGTTCCTAGGGCCCTACTACTGCTTCCGCTGCTACTCGATCTGTTGCACGCCCCGTGGCGTGCGACCTATTTTCATCTCGCGGTGGTTTTCTTTCTAGCGCGCGCCCCGAGGCGCGCGGCCCCGCTACCCCGTGGCCGCGTCGCGCCGCCCTTGCGGCCCCGATCCGCCGCCCTAGTGGCCCCGTCACCTACCCCTGCGGCCTCAGCGCCGCCCTTACCGGCCCCGGCTCCGCCCTTCCCAGCCCCGGCACCAGCTCGGCTGGCCCCGTCGCCTACCCCGGCGACCCCGACGCCGCCCTTCCCGACCCGGCCCCGCCTTTGCTAGCCCCGTCGCCTGCCTCTGCAGCCCCGGCTCGGCCCTTCCCGGTCCCGGCGCCACCTTGGCTGGCCCCGTCGCCTACCCCGGCGACCCCGACGCCGCTCTTCCCGACCCGGCCCCGCCTCTGCTGGCCCCGTCGCCTACCCCTGCGGCCCCGGCGCTGCCCTTCCCGGCCCCGGCGCCACCTCTGCTGGCCCCGACGCCGCCCTTCCCGGCCCCGACGCCGCCCTTCCCGGCCCCGTCGCATACCTCCCCGGCCCCGGCGCCGCCCTTCCCGGCCCCGACGCCGCCCTTCCCGACCCCGGCGCCGCCTCTGCTGGCCCGGTCGCCTACCCTGCGACCCCGGCGCCGCCTCTGCTGGCCCCCTCGCCGCTCCACCCGGCCCCGCCGCCGTCCCCAAGCGGCCCCGCCGTCACCACCAAGCCGCCAACGCCGCCGAGCTAGTGCCGAGCCACCCGAGCCACCCGAGCCGCCCGAGCCGCAGCGCCAACTCAGCCACCCGAGCCGCCAGGTCGCCGAGCCGCCGAGCTGCAGTTACTCCCGAGCCGCCGTACCGCTGAGCCGCCCGAGCCGCCAAGCCGCCGAGCCGCCCGAGTTGCCCGAGCCGCCGAGCCGCCCGAGTCGCCCGAGCCGCCGAGCCGCCCGAGTCGCCCGAGCCGCCGAGCCGCCCGAGCCGCCCGCACCGCCAAGTCGCCGAGTCGCCGAGTCGTCGAGCCTGCTCTTCCCACCACTGGTGAGCCCCTGCCTTACTAGCGCTCTGCCTGCCTTACTGCTGCTACTCCTGCTCCTGCTTCTACTGGCGGAGCCAGATGCAGCCCCAGCGACGTCCGCGTGAGTCCCTCACGCCCCAGCAGCTGCGGGAGTGGTACACTGGTTGGGGTTGTAGGGGTGGCGGCGCTACTACTGCTACTACTACTAGCGGCGGCCAGATGCAGCTCCAGCAACGCCCACGAGCATCTCTCATGCCCCAGCAGCATCGTGAGTGGTACGCTCAGAGTAGAGGGTCTCTCAGTTCTGTTCGCTGCTCTTACGTGATTCGCACTGGTGCTCGGACTGGTCAGCCTTGTGGGACGCCTAGTCACACACAGTCCCTCTGCTTCGCCCGTCTGAGCGACGCCTGGCGTACCGAGTTTGGCGACGAGGCTGAGCTCCCCGACTGGGTGGAGTTGCTTAGGAAGAGGGTAGATATATTTGCTCTTGACTATGATGCTATTCTCACTGCCATGTATGCATTGCCTACTAGTGCTGACCGTGCCGGTCACCTGTACGTAGCGCCTGACCCGGGTATAGAGCCTGCTGCTCTAGCTGCAGGTGAGGCTGCTGCTCTGGGTGCTAGTGTGTCTCCTGCTCCAGGTATAGGTGCAGCTGCTGCTCTAGGTGCTAGTGAGTCTGCTTCCTCAGGTGCGGGTGAGTCTGCTCTCTCAGGTACCGCGTCGGCTCCGGCCTCTCACACCTTAACCCTTGACTCGGGGGCTTCCCGCTCCTTCTTTCGAGACCGCACCACACTCACGCCGCTTGGTCGGCCAGTTGCAGTCTCTCTAGCTGACCCCTCTGGGGGCCCTGTCTTTGCTCACTTCTCCACTGTCCTCCCGTGTCCGGCGGCCCCCTCTAGCACCCTGTCTGGTCTTTACCTCCCCTCGTTCTCTACAAACTTGGTGAGTGGTGCTGACCTACAGGATGCGGGGGTTCACCAGTTCACTCCTGCGAGTCAGCGGGTGACCCACTGCACGGACATTCGGACAGGCCGACACCTGGCCACGTTTACTCGTCGGCCGGGGTCGAGCCTGTACACACTGACCACTGAGTCTCCTCCAGTCACTGCGTCTGGCCAGGTAGCTGCATCGGGTCAGGTGTTTGCTGCAGCATCCAGGTCTGGTCTTGAGTCTGCCCCCTGCTCGTGTCGCCTCCTGTCTCACGAGACTCTCCTCTGGCACCACCGCCTTGGTCACCCCTCCCTGCTTCGTCTCGGAAGCATGGCCTCCCGTGTCCTTGTCTCTGGTCTTCCCCGGTCCCTCCCTCCCCTTACTCCCGGGCCTGGCCCTACCTGCGTCCCCTGTGTCGAGGGGCGGCAGCGGGCTGCCCCTCACTCCTCCCAGTTTCCTCCAACAGAGGCCCCGCTGCAGACGCTTCACATGGACGTGTGGGGCCCGGCCCGCGTCCGTGGACAGGGTCACGAGCGCTACTTCCTGCTGGTGGTTGATGACTACTCGCGTTACACCACAGTCTTCCCCTTGCGCAGCAAGGGTGATGTCACTGCGGTGTTGATCGACTGGATCCGCGCAGCTCGTCTCCAGCTCAGGTGGAGCTTCGGCTCGGACTTTCCTGTGTTGCGTCTGCACTCGGACAGAGGCTAAGAGTTCTCCTCTGGCCTTCTGCGAGCCTACTGTCGTGCACGAGGCATCCGCCACACCTTCACGCTTCCGGACTCTCCACAGGAAAATGGGATTGCTGAGCGCCGCATTGGCATGGTCATGGACGTCGCCCGTACGTCCATGATGAATGCGGCTGCCCCCCATTTTCTGTGGCCGTTTGCGGTCCGGTACGCGGCGCATCAGATCAACCTTCAGCCCAGGGTCTCCATGCCGAAGACCTCCCCAACCTTGCTGTGGACGGGGAAGGTTGGCGATGCGATTGCGTTCTGTGTCTGGGGATCTCGGGCGTTTGTTCGCGACTTGTCTGCGGACAAGCTGTCCCCTCGTGCTGCTCCTTGCGTCTTCCTGGATTTCCCCCCTGACGCGCCAGGGTGGCAGTTCTACCACCCCACCTCTCACCATGTTCTATCCTCCCAGGACATCACGTTCAACGAGTAGGTCCCCTACTACCGTCTCTTCCCCTACCGCACTCCGTCCCTCCCCCCGCCACTGCTCTTCCTTGTGCCAGGTCCCCCCCCGATAGACCCCCTCCCCCCTCAGGGTCCTGCCCCTTCAGGTGTGTCCGAGGTAGACGCTGTCCAGCCTGTCGAGATCGCTGGTGACTCTTGTGCTGCTGAGGGTGCTGAGCCTGGGGGTGCTGACTCTGGGGGTTCTGACTCTGGGGGTGCTGAGCGTCTGGGTACTACGACTAGGGGTGCTGAGCCTGGAGGTGCTGAGTCTGGGGGTGCTGAGCCTGGGGGTGCTACGCCTGGGGGTGCTGAGCCTGGGGGTACTGAGCCTGGGGGTGCTACGCCTGGAGGTGCTGAGCCGGAGGGAGCTGAGCGTGCTCGTGGGGCCTCTGGCGGTGCTGAGCGTGGGGGTTCTCCGGGTGCTTCGTCTCGGCGGGAGCCACTCTCTCCACAGGAGCTGCGTGAGTGGTTTGCCCGGCGCTGGAGGCGAGCGGCTGGAGCTCAAGGTGCTCCGGGTACTGGAGGTTCTGCTGCTGCTGTGGGTGCTGGTGCCGCGGGTCCTGGCGGTGCTCGTACTCGGAGTACTGGACTTGTTGGGCCTATGGGTACTTCTGGAGCGTGAGCTGCTTCGGGTGCTGGCGGGGAGGCTACTGCTGTCGGTCCTGGAGGCGGTCTTGCTGAGGGTGCTACTGGTACTGCTAGAGGTACTGGAGCTGGAGGTGCTGCTGGTGTTGGTGCTGCCGCTGGGGGTACTGGTGCTGTCCCTGCTGTGTCTGGAGTCGCCGCGCGGCCTCGGCCGTACTTCGTTCCGCTCCTTCAGCAGGTTCTTGGTCTCCCGCCTTCTACTGGTCCTCCTCCTCCCTTAGAGTGTCCACAGCGTGTCCCGTCACAGTTACAGTTACAGCCGGCCTCCCCACTGCCTGCTCCGTCTCCGTGTTGATTGTGTAGGTGGTTGTGGTATTTTGCTCTAGCTGGTTGTGGGCTAAGGGTTTGGGCAAAAATGTGGTGGTTAGACTTGTTGCGGGCTGGTATTGATCTCGCACCCAACAAGCACCAACAAACCTTGCTACTCTCTACAACACCTTTGGTGTTGCTAGTTTTGCACTTTGGGTTGTTGGGGATTGTTGTAGCGCTAGGGTTGGGTTGGTAGGGTTTGAACAACTCGTCACTTTTCAGATCTGAACTCTTGCTAAAGCCACTTTCTTGAACTAATCCATGGCTGCCTAGTGATTCCGCCAGGATAGACCGTTGCACTTAGATCGCGAAAGCGATCGGCCTAGATCTTTGTTGAAAGCGTGCGTTACCATTCTGGAAAGTAGAGATTTAGACCTTTCTAACGCATACCTGCTCAAAGTTTAAGGTTACGTGAGCTGCACGCAATGTTCCGTCGAAGTCGGCGGACTTAATCTCTTGTACGCCCTCCAGAATCGCTCGCTTTCCATCACTCCCTACACTGGTCCTACTGGAGGTCTTGCTGAGCCTCGTGAGCCTGCGTCTTGCCCTGCGTCGCCTGTCCGTGCTGCTCGCACTAGTGGTCGCGGTTCGCGTCAGCGTCCTCCTCCTGTCCATGGCACGCCCCGGATGTCTCTGCGTCCGTCCACTGCTCCTTTGCGTGCCCCTTTGCCTTCTCCTCCTGAGTCTTCTCTTCCTGCTCTTGCCGACCCGGAGTCAAACTCTCTTCGTGCTGCCAGTCCTACTATCAGGCGTCTCCTTGGTACTGTTGTCACTGACCCTTCCTTTGAGTCCACTGCTGCGTCTGCCCTAGTTGCTGAGCTCGTCGACTTTGCTGCTTGCTGTCGTCTAGACTACGCTACCAGTATTGTTGCTGAGTCTGAGTCAATCTGTCCTCCGTCCGTCATAGTAAGTGTGCCCTTGGCACGGACGTCCTTGAGGAAAGGCAGGAGGAGTTCCACTGCTTGGCCGTCTCCCTCAGGGGTAAGGAGTACGGACACGAGATGAGGTGAAGCAGTAGCCAAACACTGGAACTCCTCCTGCCTGTCCTCAAGGACGTCCGTGCCAAGGGCACACTCACCCCCGACGGACGGAGGACAGACAGACTCAGACTCAGCAACAAGACTAGCAGCGTAGTCTAGGCGACAGCGAGCAGCAAAGTTGACGAGCTCAGCAACTAGGGCAGACGCAGCAGTGGACTCAAAGGAAGGGTCAGTGACAATAGTAGCAAGGAGACGCGTGACAATCGGACTGGCTGCATGAAGAGAGTCCGACTCCGGGTTGGCAAGAGCAGGAAGAGAAGACTCAAGAGGAGAGGGCAAAGGGGCACGCAGAGGAGCAGTGGACGGACGCAGAGACATCCGGTGCGTGCCAGGGACAGGAGGAGGATGGTGACACGAACCACAACCACTAGTGCGAGCAGCACGGACAGGCGACGCAGGGCGAGACGCAGGCTCACGAGGCTCAGCAAGACCTCCAGTAGGACCAGTGTAGGGAGAAGGAGCAGGCAGTGGGGAGGCTGGCTGTAACTGTAACTGTGACGGGACAGGCTGTGGACACGCGAGGGGAGGAGGAGGACAAGTAGAAGGCGGAAGACCAAGAACCTGCTGAAGGAGCGGAACGAAGTACAGCCGAGGCCGCGCGGCGACTCCTGACACAACAGGGACAGCACCAGTTTCCTTAGTGGTAGCACCAGCGCCAGCAGCACCTCTTGCTTCAGTACCTCCAGCAGCACCAGTAGCACCCTCATCAGGACCGCCTCCAGGACCGATAGCAGTAGCCTCAGCGCCAACACCGTCAGCAGCTCCAGCTCCAAAAGTACCCGCAGGCCCAGCAGCTCCAGCACTCCCAGTACGAGCACCTCTGGGACTCGCGGCACCAGCACCCTTAGCAGCCGAAGAAACTCCAGCTCCAGCAGCACGCCTCCAGCGCCGGGCAAACCACTCGTGAAGCTCCTGTGGAGAGAGTGGCTCCCGCTGGACGAAGCACCCGGAGAACCGCCAGGTACAGCACCGCCAGACATTACACGAGCAAGCCCGGCTCCCTCTGGCTCCGCACCCCCAGGCGTAGCACCCCCAGGCTCAGCACCCCCAGGCGTAGCACCCCCAGGCTCAGCACCCCTAGGCTCAGCACCCCCAGACTCAGCACCCCTAAGCTCAGCACCCCCAGTCGTAGTACCCTCAGGCTTAGCACCCCCAGGCATAGCACCCACACGCTCAGCACCCCTAGAGTCAGCACCCCAAGGCTCAGCACCCCCAGAGTTAGCACCCCCAAGCTCAGCACCGTCAGCAGCACCAGAGTCACCAGCGACCTCGACAGGCTCAACTGCTTCTTCTTGGGACACACCTGAAGGGGCACGACCCTGAGGGGGAAGGGGGTCTATCGGGGGGGGACCTGGCACAAGGAAGAGCAGTGGCGGGGGGAGGGACGGAGTGCGGTAGGGGAAGGGACGGTAGTAGGGGACTGACTCGTCAAACGTGACGTCCTGAGAGGACAGAACACGGCGAGAGGTGGGGTGGCAGAACTGCCACCCTGGCGCGTCAGGGGGGAAGCCTAGGAAGACGCAGGGAGCAGCACGAGGGGACAGCTTGTCCGCAGACAAGTCGCGGACAAACGCCCGAGATCCCCAGACACGGAACGCATACGCATCGCCAACCTTCCCCGTCCACAGCAAAGCTGGGGTGGTCTCCGGCATGGAGACCCTGGGCTGAAGGTTGATCTGATGCGCCGCGTACTGAACCGCAAACTTCCACAGAAAATGGGGGGCAGCCGCATGCATCATGGACGTACGGGCGACATCCATGACCATGCCAATGCGGCGCTCAGCAATCCCATTTTCCTGTGGAGGTTCCGGAAGCGTGAAGGTCTGGCGGATGCCTCGTGCACGATAGTAGGCTCGCAGAAGGCCAGAGGAGAACTCTCCGCCTATGTCAAAGTGCAAACGCAGAACAGGAAAGTCCAAGCCGAAGCTCTGCCTGAGCTGGAGACGAGCTGCGCGGATCTAGTCGATCAACACCTCAGTGACATCACCCTTGCTGCGCAAGGGGAAGACTGTGGTGTAACGCGAGTAGTCGTCAACCACCAGCAGGAAGTAGCGCTCGTGACCCTGTCCACGGACGCGGGCCGGTCCCCACACGTCCATGTGAAGCATCTGCAACGGAGCCTCTGTCGGACGAAACTGGGAGGAGTGAGGGGCAGCCCGCTGCCGCCCCTCGACACAGGGGACGCAGGTAGGGCCAGGCCCCGGTGGAAGGGGAGGGAGGTACCGGGGAAGACCAGAGACAAGGACACGGGAGGCCATGCCTCGGAGACGAAGTAGGGAGGGGTGACCAAGGCGGTGGTGCCAGAGGAGAGTCTCGTGAGACATGAGGCGACACGAGCAGGGGGCAGACTCACGACCAGACCTGGACGCTGCAGCAAACACCTGACCCGACGCAGCTACCTGACCAGACGTAGTGACTGGAGGAGACTCAGTGGTCAGTGTGTACAGGCTCGACCCGAGCCGGCGTGTAAACGTGGCCAGGTGTCGGCCTGTCCGAGCGTCCATGCTGTGGGTCACCCGCTGACTCGCAGGAGTGAACTGGTGAGACCCCGCATCCTGTAGGTCAGCACCACTCACCAAGTTCGTAGAGAACGAGGGGAGGTAAAGACCTGACAGGGTGCTAGAGGGGGCCGCCGGACACGGGAGGACAGTGGAGAAGTGAGCAAGGACAGGGCGCCCAGAGGGGTCAGCCAGAGAGACTGCAACTGGCCGACCAAGCCGCGTGAGTGTGGTGCGGTCTCGAAAGAAGGAGCGAGAAGCCCCCAAGTCAAGGGTGAAGGTGTGGGAGGCCGAAGCCGACGCAGTAACTGAGAGAGCAGACTCACCATGACCAGAGGGAGCAGACGCACCAGCACCTAGAGCAGCAGCCTCGCTAGCACCTAGAGCAGCAGCCTCACCAGTACCTAGCTCAGTAGTCTCAATGCACGTAGCTGCTAAGGGGGGGGGGATGTCCCGAGTGCGCTGCTGCTGCTGCTGCTGCTGGCGCTGACCACCACCGGAGCCGACCCTCTCCGCAGCGCCACCCCGACCAGCTCTGCCTCCTCCGCCGCCGCCTCCTCCTCCGCCGCCACCTCCGCCACCTCCGCTCCCACCGCCACCGCCGCCTCCGCCTCCGCCTCCACTGCCTCCACCAATACCTCCACCCTCGCCACCACTCCCACCACCACCCCCACCCCCTCCATTGCCTCCACCGCCACCTCCGCCACCCCCGCCAGCCCCTCCAGCGCCCTTGCTCCCCTTGCCCTTGCCGGGGCGGCGTCTCCCGCTCGGGGCAGACGCACCGCCGACAGACTCGAAACCAACGAGGTCGGCCGTAGAAGCAGAGGCAACAGAGGGCAAAAGGGGGGAGGGGGAACACCCCTCAAAGACGGGGGTGCGAGGGTCACCACGAGAGGCTCCTATAGGGACTATGCTCTTCTCGGCTGCTAGGAGGGCCTTCTCGAGGAGGTTAACGGTGAGAGTGGTGGGGCACACTGAGAGGAAGTGGTCCCTGACTACGCGGAGAGAGTTAGGGAGCCGGGTGACTATGTAGTAGAGGGTGATGTACATGGGGGGGGGTTCTTGGCGCAGAAATCAGCAGGAAGCGCAGCGCGGTAGCGAGTGTCACTAGTGCGGAGGTGCGTAATGAGGTCAGCGACTGTGGGAAAGGCAGCAAGGTCAGGGAAGAGGTACGGTAGCATGAGGCGGCTCAATGCAGCAGTGGCAGGGGAGGGAGTAGCGTGCAACTACAGCGTCGTACAAGGTCTGAGCACTCTTGTACTGGCTAAAGTGCGCACGCTCAGAGGTAGGCAGGTGGCGACGCACAGCAAGACGTGCAGCAGCATCGCGTGTGGCCCACTTTGAGCGAACAGTGGCGTCAGCGTCAGCACCAGGGGCAGGAGAGGCACCAGAGGGGAGTTCAAAGAGGGAGAGACCGTCTGCCCTATCGCACTGTAGGAAAAGCTGCAGGTCATCCATCCAGACGTCACAGTCAATGGCCCGACCCTCAGCGTCAAAAGCGAGGACACTAGGGGTAGTCATGACAGCAGTAGACTAGCAACGCAAAAAGTAGGGTAAGGGCAGTGCAGTGAAAGAGGCGCTGCTCTTATCGGACAGGGCGGCTCGGGCGGCTCGGCAAGAACTGCAGCTCGGCGGCTCGGGCGGCTCGGGCGGCTCGGCGGTACGGCGGCTCGGCAGCAACTGCGCCTCGGCGACTCGGCGGCTCGGGCGGCTCGGGCGGTACGGCGACTCGGCAGCAACTGCAGCTCGGCTGGCGGCGCTCTGGCGGCTTGGGCGGCTCAGGTGGCGCGGCGGCTCGGGCGGCTCGGGTGGCTCTGGCGGCTCGGCAGCAGCTCGGCGGCGCCGGCGGCTCGGTGGTGACGGCGGGGTCGCGTGGGGACGGCGGCGGGGCGAGCAGAGGCGGCGCCGGGGCCGGGAAGGGCAGCGCCGAGCCCGTAGGGGTAGGCGACGGGGCCAGCAGAGGCGGGGCCGGGGCCGAGAAGGGCGGCGTCGGGGCCGCAGGGGTAGGCAACGGGGCCAGCAGAGGCGGCGCCGGGGCCGCAGGGGTAGGAGACGGGGCCAGCAGTGGCGGGGCCAGGGCCGGGAAGGGCGGCGCCGGGGCCGCAGGGGTAGGCGACGGGGCCAGCAGAGGCGGCGCCGGGGCCGGGAAGGGCGGCGCCAGGGCCGCAGGGGTGGGCGACGGGGCCGATAGGGCGCCTGGGAGGGGGGGGGTCGCAAGGGCGGCTAGAGGAGGCTGCGAGGGCGGCACAAAAGGGCCGCGACGGCGGCGCGACGCGACGGAGCCGCGAGGGCGGCGAATCGGGGCTGCGAGGGCGGCGCGACGCGGCCGCTAGGGCGGCGCGACGTGACGGGGCCGCGAGGGCGACGCGACGGGGCCGCAAGTGCGACGCGACGGGGCCGCTAAGGTGGCGCGACAGGGTCGTGAGAGGGGAGCGCGACTCGAGCAGAGTCTGAGCGCGCTCTGGGCAGGAAAAAAAGGTGGTGGGCCCTAGGAACAGTTCCCACAGGTGAACCTGCTCGATACCATGAGAAAGTGAACGAGAATAATTGAACTATGAAATAGTTGGGTACAAGTACTAACCCTAATTGGGTTGTACCCCTTATGGGCTACCCCACTACAGCCTACACAGATGTATAAGCTACAATGTTCTGACAAGCGTCACCACACACACGGAGCACAAGCAAAGGGCCACAAGGCCAGTTCACATGCAGAGGTATACATGCAACAACGGCAGCACAGTGATCTCTACCTAGCAGAGAAAGCATGCAGGTACATATATAGATCAAAGTACAGGCAAAGTCTACAGCAAGTGAGAAAACGTGGGTACAAGGCCTAATAGAGTACAGAAACGCTGATGATCACCAAACGGAAGTGCCTTGGTGAATATATCAGCAGTGTTGGCCCAAATGGCCGCGTGAACAAGACGAAGCTGACCTCGCTGCTGCAACTCTCAAGCAAGGAAGTAACGCAGAGCGATGTGCTTCGTTCTAAGCTTCAGTCTGTGCTCCTGACACAAGGCAATGGCTGCCTTGTTGTCGACGTACAGCACTGGAGGAGAACAAGGCCGCTCTCCTAAGTCGGTCACCAGGTAGGTGAGCCAGCGTAGCTCCTGTGCAGCCATGGTTGTGGCGTAGATCTCAGCCTCACAACTGGAGCCGAAAACTGAAGACAATCGTGTAGAACACCAGGAAACTGAACCAGAGCCAAGGTTGAAGGTGTAACCCTGTGACGACCGCTGCGTAGCTAGGTCTTCAACCCTAGAAGCGTCCGAGTGCCCAGTGAGGACAACTGGGCTGCGCCCTCCAAGCACGAGCCCCATGCCCGATGTACAGCACAAGTAGTGCAGTACCCTCTTAGCAGCATCCATGTGCACCTTTCGGTGCCTACCAGGAGCCACGTAGCGAGCCACAAGGCCAAGAGGGTACGCAAGGTCAGGTCGAGTGCAGGTCATCAGGTAAATGAGGCAGCCGAATAGCTCTGGGTATGGGCCACTCAACTCTACGGACTCGTTCGAAGGTGGAGCTGAGAGCGAGTGGCCTGTAGCTAGAGGAGTGTGCTATGGCAAGGACCAAGTGAAGCCGAAGCGCTGAAGGACCTGCTGCACCATGAGTGACAGAGCCAGTGTGATGGTGCGGCGTGCTTTGTCCCGGGTGATCTGCAAGCCAAGGTAGTTGCGCAGCTCACCCAGGTCTGTGCACGTGTCGGCGGGGCCGCGTGGGCGGGGCCGTCCGGGCGTCCGCGCGGCGGCGGGGCGCGGCCGCGTCAGAGGCAGAGCGGGGCCGCGTCGGCGCCAGGGCGCGGCCACGTCAGCTGCACGGCTAGCGGGGCCGTGTCAGCAGTAGGGCGCGGCCGGGTCAGAGGCAGGGCGGGGCCGCGTCGGCAGCAGGGCGCGGCCGCGACCGCGGCATGGTGGGGCCACGTCAGCGGCAGGGCGGGGCCGCAACCGCAGCCTGACGGGGCCGCGACAGCGACCTGGTGGGGCCGCGTCGGTGGCATGGCGGTGCCGCGACCGCGGCAGGGTGGGGCCGCGTTAGCGACAAGGCGGGGCCGCGACCGTGGCAGGGCGGGGTCGCGTCAGCGGCAGGGCGGGGCCGCGTCAACGACCTGGAGAGGCGGCGCTCTGGCCTGACGGGCTTGCAGGGGCGGCTCGCGGGCCTGACGGGCCTGCAGGGGCGGCCCGTGGGCCTTACTAGTCTATAGGGGCGGCGCGCTAGCCTAGGGCAGCAAGAGGCAGCGCGAGGGCTGCAGGACGGCGCGCGAGCGCAGCACGTCACAAGCAAGGTAGGCAGGCGCAGGACAACACGTGGGGTAGCGTGGTAATCGCAACGGTAGGTGGGCCCGAAAAAAAAGACGGTCCTAGGGACCTAGTGTTCTGATACCATGTTAGAATCTAGCAGCAGGAATGAATGCACTATGGAAGAGCTGGGTACAAGTATGAAACCTTAAACAGGGCTATACCCCATATTGGCTACCCCACTACAGCCTACACACATATAACATGCATATACGTTGACACCTGCGGCCGAGGACGAGCACGCTGCGGCCGATGACGAGCAGGCTGCGCGCGATGACGAGAAGGCTGCGCCCAATGACGAGCAAGCTGCGGCCGATGGCGAGCAAGCTGCGGCCGATGACGAGCAAGCTGCGGCCGATGACGACCAAGCTGCGGCCGATGACGAGCAAGCTGCGACCGATGACGACCAAGCTGTGGCCGATGACGACCAAGCTGCGGCCGATGACGACCAGGCTGCGGCTGATGACGAGCAAGCTGCGGCGGATGACGAGCAAGCTGCGGCCGAAGACGAGCAAGCTGCGGCCGAAGACGAGCAAGCTGCGGCCGAAGACGAGCAAGTTGCGGCCGAAGACGAGCAAGCTGCAGTCAAAGACGAGCAAGCTGCGGCCGAAGACGAGCAAGCTGCGGCCGATGACGAGCAAGCTGCGGCCGATGACGAGCAAGCTGCGGCCGATGACGAGCAAGCTGCGGCCGATGACAAGCAAGCTACGGCCGAAGACGAGCAAGCTACGGCTGGAGACGAGCAAGCTACGGCCGATGACGAGCAAGTTGCGGCCGATGACGAGCAAGCTGCGGTCGTTGACGAGCAAGCTGCGGCCGATGACGAGCAAGCTACTGCCTATGACGAGCAAGCTGTGGCGGATGACGAGCAAGGTGCGGCCGATGACGAGCAAGCTGCGGCCGATGACGAGCAAGCTGCGGCCGAAGATGAGCAAGCTGCGGCCGAAGACGAGCAAGCTGCGGCCGAAGACGAGCAAGCTGCAGAAATGTGACATGCCGCAGCTGAAGGAGCTGGATGTGGTACTTTAACAAGGTGCAGCCGGGATGGTGAGAGGCAGATTAATAGTGGATGAGAGGCAGATTACCCAGCTGTGTGTGCGCGAATGCGGGTGGAGCAATGAGCAGTTGAACACCGTTTAACGGCCGTGGATTGATGTGGAGAAATAATACTGTTGGGATGCATGGCATGTGCTGGGATGCATGGCATGTGCTGGGATGCATGGCATGTGCTGGGATGCAGGGCATGTGCTGGGATGCATGGCATGTGCTGGGATGCATGGCATGTGCTAGGATGCATGGCATGTGCTGGGATGCATGGCATGTGCTGGGATGCATGGCATGTGCTGGGATGCATGGCATGTGCTGGGATGCATGGCATGTGCTGGGATGCATGGCATGTGCTGGGATGCATGGCATGTGCTGGGGTGCATGGCAAGTGCTGGGATGCATCATGCATGGCACGTGCGACGAAATGATGCATGGCGAAGTGAGGAGTATGCTTGTAGTGTAATTTGTACCGTATGCTTGTGCAGGTGTTAACTGATGTTTCGCCAGCTGAAACAACTGCAGGGGCACTTTAAAATGGTGGGAGAGGGTGGGGTGGGGTGGGGTGCTGTATCCAATCTGAAAATGGGGCGCTGCCACACCCCGGGTATAACAAACAGAGGTGCTTTATTACGCCGGGTCTACTATATGGGGGATTGCGGTGCACCTTGTTCAAGTTTGCAACCTCCCAAATCGCAACACGCTCGTGCAGAGCCCTCGACATTAAAGTTTTAAAAAACTTGACTCGTAACTTGGGCCGCGCGCTTCAATATATGGCATGTCACATTGACAATCCTAACAGTTCCCACCAGCAAAACTTCATCACCATATATACCACATAGCTTCTGAAACATGGTCACAAAACATTGGATTCACCCATCACGTCGCTTGTTGCGCCTCTTGCGCCCCCCCTTATCATCATGCCGCCGTCTGCTCTTGGTGTGCCTCCTCTCGCTGCTGCTGTCACTCCCACAGTAGCCACCCTCACTGCTGCTCCCATCGCTCTCACTGCTGCTCTCATGCCTTCCCCTGTGGTGCTTTCTCCGTGATGCCTTCTTGTGCTTCTTCTTCCTCCTCGCTGCATCATCTGATTCTTCACTTCCTGTACTCCCGCTCTCTCGTCTCTTCGTCCTCTTCCATTGCTTCTTCCCCCCATCAGTCTCTCGTGACCGTTTCTTGCTCCTCTTCTTCACCCCCTCCTTCCTCCTCCTCCTCCCCTCCCCTCCACCAGACAAAGAGCCTGCGCTATCCGAGTCAGACCCCGACGATGCTGATGACGACGACGATGACGTCAGCACACGCTTCTTCTTCTTGACAGCAGCGACAGCTGGAGCAGCGGCAGCAGCAAGTGCGCCCCTTCCTTCCCCCATGGCACCACCCCTCATGCCTCCATGTGCATAACCCATACCGTCTCCACTGCCTCCCCACTCACTCTGCCCCACACGTGCCTCACTCGCCCCGCTTCCACCTGCCGCATTATCACCTCCTTCTCTTGCTCGTTCCGCCTGCCCTGCTTCAACTGCAACCCCTGCACTGCCTGCCATGCCAGCGCCATCACGCCCCTGGCCCCACACACCACCCTCCTGCTCCTTTCCTGCCCTCTCCTTTCCCGCCTTACTCTCCCGCTTCGCACCCTTGCTGCCCTCCCTCTCCTCTCGCCTGCCCTCGCCCCCTGCCCCGCGTCGCACCTCCCCCGGGTCCACCTGCAAGCCCAGCTCCTCGCCCAGCCCCTCCAGGAAGTCACCTGCCTCCAGCCGGGCAAGAGCCCGCGTGGCAGCTTCTGCCGCTGCCACGTCATCAATGCCACCTGGCGCTGCGGATGTGGCACGAGCATCGTCGACGCTGTCTTCATCATCCGAAAAGATTGCCTGGAGCAAAGGGGAGCGTGCAGGGTGGCGGGACAGGTGGAGTTGGAGTCACAAACTCGCAGCAGAGGGCAGTAAGGTGCCAGGGAAACAGAAGCAGGTGACCTGAGTGTTTAACGGAGCACAAATGTAAAATTTTCACGACTACCAAGAGCGATGATAAAAGAGAAAGAGAAAACGGCAAGAGCAGGCGGGGGGCACCTTGAAGAGGTCCATGGGTCGGTTCTCCACCGCCTCCGCTGCTGCCTGCCCCTCCCCCTCCCCCTCCCACACTCCCGCACTTTCCTCTCTCCCCCGTCCTGTATCATCCTCCCCTCCCCCGATCGCTTCCCTCACGTGTCCCTCCTCGTGTCCTTCCATCCACCCATCACGCCCAGGAGGCATGGCAGGCGCAGCAAGAGGAGGCGCAGGGAGGGAGAGGAGAGGCGAGGGGGCAGCAATGGGGGCGGGCATGGTGGAGGGGAGGGTTTGGGGGAAGGAGGTGAGGGTGTCGAGCTGAGAGGGGCGGTGGAGAGGGGGGGGAGGGTGTTAGAATTCAAGAGTAGTTGAATGATGAGCCATTGAGGCTCTATAGTACAAGCATGCAAGCAAGAGAGGGGTGAAGAAGGAGCAAACCCTATTGGCCACTAAGTTGGCCAATGGGGGAGATGCCTTGTGGAGTAGGTAACCCCACAATGTTGCTAGGTTGTGATTGGTAGGCCTTAGGACCAAAAGTTGGCAAGTGCCAACCAAGGACCAAGACCAAACCCAACCTTGACCAACCACAAAATGTGGTTGGAGTGTACACCCAACCCCCCAAGAACATAAAGAGCTACACCATTCTAGCCTATGTATGTTGTATATAAGATACAGTTACAACACAACCCCCCAACAGGCATAAGGCTAGAAAATGGAATCAGGAGGCCGCCAAAACCGGAGGAGGGGTGAGGCCAAGGAGGCGCAGAAGGAAGGAGTGGGACGCCTGGGGAAGGGCTTTGGTGAAGATGTCAGCGAGGTTGGCCGCCGAGTCGATTTTGCCAAGGCGAAGATGGCCGGCCTCAACGAGTTCACGAATGAAAAAGTAGCATAGCTCAATGTGTTTGGAGCGCCCATGATACACAGCATCCTTGGTGAGGTGGATGGTGCTAGCGTCGTCACACCAGATGGTGGGACAGCGTTGGGGGGCTCCAAGCTCATCAAGGAGGAAGGTGAGCCAGCGCGCCTCCTGCGCGGCCATGGTTGCAGCGTAGAGCTCTGCCTCGCAGGAGGAGAGGGCGACGGCAGAGGAGCGTGTGGACCGCCAGCTGATGAGGCCGCTGCCCAGAGAGAAGCCATAACCTTGAGAGGACCGCCGATCCGGTCGAGAGTCAGCCCAGGAAGAGTCGCTGTAGTCGTTGAGGAGGTGTGGGGAAGGGCCGCCAAGGGTAAGGACATAGTCCTTGGTGCCACGAATGTAGCGAAGAACGCGCTTGGCGGCCTGCCAGTGCTCCTCCGTATGCTTGCCAGCGCCAACGAAGCGAGCGAGGACGCTGATGGGGCAGGCAAGGTCAGGGCGAGTAGAGACCATGGCGTACATGAGAGAGCCGATGAGTTCAGGATAAGGAGGGGAGGAGGGAGAGGGAGAGGAGGGTGGGGAGAGGTGGTGCCCGACCGAAAGGGGAGTGGGCTGGGGGTTACCGCGCGCCATTGCAAACCGTTCTAAGACCTACTGGAGGTAGTGGCCCTGAGAGAGAGAGATGGTGCGGGCGGAGCGGTCGCGAGTGATGGCCATGCCGAGGTAGTGCTGCAGCTCTCCCAGGTCTTTGCACTTGAGACGGCTGCCCAGCTCCGTCTTGACAGTCTCGAGCTCGGCAGGATCGGCAGTGAGAAGAATCATATCGTCAACATAGACGAGGATGTAGAAGGGGGAGGGGGAGGTGCGGAGGAAGAGGCTGGCGTCGGAGCGGGAGGTGCGAAACCCAAGCTCGACAAGGGTGGCAGCAAGCTTGGCATGCCATTCCCTGGGAGCCTGGCGGAGCCCATACACCGGGCGGCGCAGCTGCCAGACAGAGTCAGCGGGGAAGGGGAGGTGGAAGCCCGCGGGGCGCTCCATGTAGATCAGTTCACGTAGTACGCCTTGCAGGAAGGCATTGGAGACATCCATCGAGTGGATCTCCATGTTGAGGCGAGCGGCGAGGTCGAGGACGGCGCGAACGGTAGCAGGTTTGGCGGTGGGGGAGAAGGTGTCGAAGAAGTCAAAGCCATACCGCTGCGTGAAGCCCTTGGCGCAATACCGGGCCTTGTAGACGGGCTTGACGCAAAACACCCACTTCCCCTTGACCACGTTCGTAGAGGGGGGAGGGCGAGGCACATCAACGAAGGAGGAGTTGGCAATAAACGCCTCGAGCTCCTTGATGATGGCGGCGAGCCAGAGCGGGGCGTCGGGACAAGCCATGGCCTCCTCATACATGGTTGGGATGAAGGTGGAGGGTGCGGAGGAAAAGGCGAAGACTGGTGTTCCAGAGAGGTCAGAGGTGATGGGAAGGAGGGAGGGGTCAGAGAGGTGGAGGTCAAGGAACTCCTCATGGGAGTCCTCAGAGAGGGAGGTGTGGAAGGCGCGGATGACCGCAGGTGCTGCTGCTGGTGCCACTGTTGATGCCGCTGCTGATGCCGCTGCTGGTGCCGCCGCTGCTGGTGCCGCTGCCGAGGCCGCCGCTGCCGCTGCACTCGCCGCTGCTGGTGCCGTTGCACTTGCCGCTGCTGGTGCCGCTGCACTTGCCGCTGCTGGTGCCGCTGCTGGTGCCGCTGCGGTGGCTGCTGCTGGAGCTGCTGCCACTGCCGCTGCTGGAGAGGTAGTTGAGGGGGCGGGTGCATGAGGGGCTTGATGCAGGACAGCCTGGAAGAAGTGGTGAAGAAGGGGGGAAAGAGGGGGGAGGGTAGAGGTAGAGAGGGTAACAGGGGGCGGTGCACCAAGAATACCGTCGCACGACCTGGTGTGAGGATACCGGGTGAGTGTGGTGCTGGGAGGGGGGGAGGGAGGCGAGGGTTGGGAGGGAGGGGGAGGAGGGGCACTAGGGGAGGAGTGAGCGGGGGAGACAGGGGAAGACAGGGGGTCCGGGTCAAAGATGTCACCAGACGAGGGAGGGGCACCGTGGGACTGGGGGGGGGGGTGGGGGAGAGGGTGGAAGGATGGGGGGAGGAGGGAGGAGAGGGGGAGGGGTGGTGTCAGACCAGACAAGGGGACGAGTCAGAGGTGGGAGTGGGTCAGTGGATGGAGGAGAGGAATAGTATGGGGTGGATTCGTCAAAGACGACATCCCTGCTGCGAATTAGTTGACCGGAGGGGGGGTGGAGGAAAAGATAGTCGGGGGAAGAGGGGTTATGACCAAGGAAGATGCAGGGAAGGGTACGAGGGGCAAGTTTTCCTAGGGAACGGGATCGGTCAGATGGGTGAATGAGGACATATGCCTTTGAGCCCCAGACCCGAAGAGGGGAGACATCGGGTTTGTCCTTTGTCCATAGCTCAGTGGGGGTGGTGGAGGGGAGGAGGGGGTGAGGGTAAAGGTTAGTAAGGAGGGCGGCATGAAGGAGGGCGTAGCCCCACAGAGAAGGGGGGCAGGAGGCGTGGACAAGGAGACACCGAGCCGTTTTGGTGATCTCCCGAACACGGCTCTCAGCAACACCGTTCTGCTGTGGGGAGTGAGGGAGGGTGTAAGTCTGAAGAATGCCGCGGGACTGGCAACAGGAGGAGATCTGGTTGTTAAGGAACTCACCACCACCATCAGAGTGGAGGCGGCAAACAGGGCGCCCAAAGTGGGTGTTTGCCTGTTCGAGCCAGGCAATGATCGCAGTCGGGGCGTCCGCCTTCGTCCGAAGGAGAGAGACGGACAAGTACCGACTGTGATCATCGACGAGCACGAGGAGGTAGCGATGGCCTTGGCGAGTGGGGGAGGGGTTAGGGCCCCAGAGATCCATGTGAACAAGATCAAGTGGCTGGGCTGCAGCGGAGGGGGAGCTCCGGTGCGGCTGCTGCTTGAGCTTGCTCTGAACACAGACGACGCAAGGGGGGGCAGGGGACTTTGGGAGGGGAGGGAGGGAGGAGGGGAGACCGTGGAGGAGACCGGAGGATACAGAGGAGCGCAGAGTGGCGAAGTTGGGGTGACCTAGCCTGTGATGGAGGAGGATAGCAGGGTGGGAGAGGGAGCGACATGAGCAGTCAGAGTCAGGGGGGCGGGGGGGGATGGGTGGGTTAGTGGGAGGGAGGGGAGGAGGGGGGGGGAGGAGGGGGGGGGAGGCAACTTGGAAGGTGAAGGGGCGAGGAACCCGAAGGGTGTATAGACGGGAGCGGTGACAGTAGGGAATGCGGGCGAGGAAGCGACCTGTGGAGGTTTGGAAAAGGTCACAATGGTTAGCACCTCCTGGGGTGACAGTGGTGATCATGGATTGTTGGAGGGACCTTTGGGAAAGGAGGTTAGTGCGAAGGGAGGGAATGTGAAGACCTGTGACGGTACCTGAGGGAAAGAGAGGACAGGGAAGGGTGGACGTGTTGTGACAGGGGATGGAAAAGCTGCTGTCAGCGCCGAGGAGGGACGTGGGTGTGGGGAGAGGATGGAGTTTGCCAGCATCGCGAAAGACATTGTCAGTGGCTCCACTATCCAGGACGAACTCAAGGGTGGAGGAGGGTGAGGCGGAGTACTGAATGGAAGTTTCATTAGTAGCAGGGGCATACATAGGGGATGCAACAGAGGGAGGCTGGCTAAGCAGACCAACAAAGCCAGAGGAGGGAAAGGGGGTCACACTACCACCTGTGGACGGCGCAGGGGAGGGACCGGAGAGGTGGGCCGCAGAGGCTGCATTCCCAGCGGTCCAGCCGGGAAACGGTTGCTGCTGGGGGACAGGAGGAGGAGGGAGGAGAGGAAGCTGAGGCTGGAGGTCGAGCTGCTGCTGGAGCTGCTGAAGCTGCTGCTGGAGCTGCTGAAGCTGCTGCCCGTACTGCTGCGGTCCCTGCTGCTGGACACTCTGCTGCTGCTGCTACTGATGCTGCTGCTGCTGCTGCTGAGAGGGGAGAGCAAAGACCTGGTGGGCCTGGGAGGAGGAGGAAGGAGCGTAGAGGGGAGAGGTGCGAACGTCAAGGGGAGTGGGGCGGGGATTAAGGGCGGACCAGCGAGGAGGGGTGCCAGAGTTCCCACGAGCGAACCACTCATCGCTGAGTGCCTTAAAGCACGTCTCAGTTGCATGAGTGGTTTGGTTGCAGCGTTGGCCTCGGGTGGGGCCATAAAGGGGAAGATACTGACAGGGTGGGAAGGCCGCTGCTGCACCACGACCCGCACCACCACGACCGCCAAAGCCGCCTCGACCACCTCCACGCCCACCTCCACGCCCCCCTCCACGTCCGCCTTTGCCGCTGCGCTGCTGTGCTACCGCGGCAGTGGAGGAGGAGTGGCGAAGGATTTCTGCCTCGGTGGTGATAATCCACTGGGCAACTTGAGCGGGAGTGTCATGTTTGGAGAGGAGTTGCATGTAGGCCAGCTTGTGGGCATCGAAGGCAGGAGTGAGGCCTTCGAGGAGGTGGCAGCAGATGACGGTGTCAGGGTAGGTAACACCAAGTGCTGCAAGGCGGCGAGCAAGGTCAAGGACGCGACGAGTAAAGGCGGCTGCGCCGGCAGTGGAATCCATGGTGATGGATCCAAAGTCCTTGATGAGGGCACAGAGGGTGGCGATGTCCTGCCGGTCAAAGAGGTCGACAAGCAGTTGCCACATGTGGGAGGAGGAGGTGGGTGAGAGTTCTCGCTTGAGGGATGAGGGGATAGTGGCGAGGAGGATGGCGAGAGCTCGACGGTCAGCAATGCGCCACGCAGCGATGTCGGAGGTGTAGCTAGCGAGGCGTGTAGTGTACGTGGTGAGTTGGGCGTGGTAGTCGCGGTGACGGGCAGCAGCCTCGTCGTAGGCGCGCTTGTCGTCCTCATAGCGCTGTTGACGGCGAAGGTGGTCGTTGAGTGTGTTGCGGTAGGCACGGATGGCAGTTTCCAAGCTTTGAGGATTGTTGACATCCGGTGCGAAGGAGGGAGGATCACCAGGGGACTCGGGCTCAGGTCCGGGCTCATCAGGAGGAGGTCCGGTGGGGGCAGAAGAGGCGATGGGCTGGAGTCCGCCTTCCTCCTGGAACACGACGGAGCGGAGTGTATAACCACTGACGATGACCGAGGAGAGCAACACCTCGACGGAGTGAGCATAGGAGTGCCAGTTGGCGGCCGAGTTGTCGCCGAGCAGCTCGAGGGCGTCAATGGTCGCTAGATCGACCGAGGAGTCGGATGACGCCATGACGGCGGAGGGGTGAAGGCGCCGCTGCTGCTGTTGGTATTGGTGCCACCGCTGCTGCTGCCGCCGCCGATGCCGCTGCTGCTGCCGCCGCCGATGCCGCTGCTGCTGCCGCCGCCGATGCCGCTGCTGCTGCCGCCGCCGATGCCGCTGCAGCTGTCGCCGCCGATGCCGCTGCAGCTGCCGCCGCCGATGCCGCTGCTGCTGCCGCCGCCGATGCCGCTGCTGCTGCTGCTGGTGCCGTTAGGGGTGGAGTAGGGGGAGGAGGTAGAGGGGAAGAGAGGCTGGTGCGGAAGTGCGGGGAGGAATTAGGGTTTCGAGGTCGTGGAGATCGCGGGCAGGCGAACGCGACGGCGGGCAGATCAGCCGCGGCTGCGCGCCAGCCGTCCACGTCGGCGCAGGGGCGTCGACGACCGCGCGCTGGCCGTCCGCGGTGGCACGCGGTTCTTTCGTGGCCGCGCGCTGGCTGTCCGCGTCAGCACGCGGCTCGTCGGCGGGGCCGCGCTGGCAGTCCGCGTCAGCGCGCGGGTCGTCGGCGGGGCCGCGCTGGCCGTCCGCGTCAGCGCGCGGGTCGTCGGCGGGGCCGCGCTGGCCGTCCGCGTCAGCGCGCGGGTCATCGGCGGGGCCGCGCTGGCTGTCCGCGTCAGCGCGCGGGTCGTCGGCGGGGCCGCGCTGGCCGTCCGCGTCAGCGCGCGGGCCGTCGGCGAGGCCGCGCTGGCCGTCCGCGGCAGCGCGCTGGTCGTCGGGGGTCGCGCGCTGGCCGTCCGCGGCGGTCGCAGGTCGTCCGCGTCGCCGCGCTGGTCGTCCGCGTCGGCGCGGAGGTCGGACGCGTCAGCGGGCAGATGGAGGCGTGGCGGCGGGAGGAAGGATTGCTGCCACGGGGGAGCGGATAGGGGCTGCGGGAGGGAGGATAGAGGCCGCGGGAGGGAGGATTGAGGCCGCGGAGGAGGAGATCTACGCCGCGGAACGCTAGATCTGAGGTGCGGGAGGCGGAACTGAGCCGCGGGAGGCAGAACTGAGCCGCGGGAGGCTAGATCTGAGGAGCGGGTGGGCGGATGTAGGTCATAGTCCGCTAGGGTAAGGGAGCGGGGAGGAAATTACAACATGAGGATCGAGGGAAGGTGGCGTGAGCCATTTGGCTCTGAATACCATGATAGAATTCAAGAGTAGTTGAATGATGAGCCATTGAGGCTCTATAGTACAAGCATGCAAGCAAGAGAGGGGTGAAGAAGGAGCAAACCCTATTGGCCACTAAGTTGGCCAATGGGGGAGATGCCTTGTGGAGTAGGTAACCCCACAATGTTGCTAGGTTGTGATTGGTAGGCCTTAGGACCAAAAGTTGGCAAGTGCCAACCAAGGACCAAGACCAAACCCAACCTTGACCAACCACAAAATGTGGTTGGAGTGTACACCCAACCCCCCAAGAACATAAAGAGCTACACCATTCTAGCCTATGTATGTTGTATATAAGATACAGTTACAACATAGGGGCCTGTTGTGGAGGGACCACGGCAAAGGAGAAGAGAAAGGAGGGAGAAGAAAGCCGTGTGAAAAGGTGAACAAGTGGATCACTGTGCTGTGACCGGGTTGACTGCAGAGAATCGAACGGGTGTGAGGCACAGAACTGCAGCGTGCAAGCAGAGTGAACCACTTGGGCGGCAGGCATGGTAGTGGGACCAGCCGGGCAGAATACACGGGGGGAGGAAGAAGGGGAGTGGACGTGTGGGAAGCAGCAGGAAGCAGCAGGGAAATCTGGTGGCAGGCAAGCAGAGACGTGCTAGCCGACCAGTGCATGCATCAAGGAAGGAACTGGTTGCCACCAAACGACAACACACGGCTTCCAACAACGTCACCTGTCTGTGGGCTGCCTCACAGGCTTAGTTGGAAGATTTCTGCAACATCAGTGTCGCAGCCTTTTTTCCCTCTCTGTTTCCCAGTCAGCCCGTACGCACTACGCATTTTCACATGACACACAACTTTCAATGAGGTCACATGTACTATGCAAACATATGAGATGCCCAACTGAGCCCACGGGGTGGCACGGCCATCTCACCTTGCCCGCATACGGGTCGGGCAGGTTGAAGCGCTTGCACAGCAGAGGCAGCGGCCTCCATGCCTCCTCCCTCCGCCGAGCCACCACCACTGCTGCCGCCCCTGCCAGCGCTGTGTCTGCCCCGGGTGCAGCAGGCAGCGCCGCCTTCTCCGTGCTCATGCCGCCCTTGCCCGCCTGGTCCTCGTGCCCACTGCTGTGGAAGCGTGCTGTCATCATTGCTGCCAGCTCAGCTGCCGCCCCGTGCTGCTGGAAGGCCGGCGCAGTGGGGGCGGGGGGAGCAGCAGGAGATGCGGCAGAAGTAAAGGCAGAAGCTGCAGCAGCAGGAGAGGCGGTTGAGGTGGGTGTGGGGTGCGCTGATAGACGTGGAGCAGGGGCAGGCTGGGAGGAAGGCAGCGGCTGCTCGCCCAGCAGCACGCCCCGCGCATCAGGCCCTAGGTGCTCCCCCCCACTGCTCCCCACCGCCTTGCCCGCTGCTGCCCTGCCCTGGGCGGCCCTCTGCCTCTCCGCCAGCTCCCACACGCGCCGCCGGTAGTACGCACTGCCCTCCCCGCCCACCACAAACGCCAGCCGCGCACTGCCCTCTCCTCCCCCTTCCTCCCTCGCGCTTGCGCCCTGCACCATGCCTTCCCGCGCCCCTTCCCCCACCCCTCCCCCTGCCCGAGACAGCAGCAGCGTGCGCCCCACAGCGCGCCACCATGGCCGCCACGCCCTCCACCCACGGCCGCACCGCCGCGCCTGCGGGGGGAGGGGCTGGCGGCGGGGCGAGTGGGGAGGGCGCTGACATGGCGGAGGGGGGTGGGGAGGAGGGGAAGACGTGGTGGGGGGTGAAGGAGGAGGGCACGTGGGGGGGGGGGGGTACCTGGAGGGTGGGTGGGTGCGGGGGTGGGAGGGAGGGTGGGAGGGAGGACAGCAGCACGTGTGTGAAAAGGCGTGGTTGGTTGACAGTGAAGCCGTGTGGGTGGAAGTGAAGCAGTGGTTGGTTGACAGTGAAGCAGTGTGGGTGGAAGTGAACGGGGACTTGCAGCTAAGGAAAGAAGCAGTGCGGTGGGCAGGGAGCAAGGCTCGTGGTGGGCAGGGAGCAAGGCTCGTGGTGGGCAAGGAGCAAGGCTCGTGGTGGGCAGGGAGCAAGGCTCGTGGTGGGCAGGGAGCAAGGCTCGTGGTGAGCAGGGAGCAAGGCTTGTGGTGGGCAGGAAGGCATGTGGCAGAGGCAACAGAAGCAACAGCACACACATTGGGCTGCAGTGAGTGTGGGTGAGGCAAGGGGAGGGCAGGCAGCAGTACCATTTGCATTCCTCCAGCGCCACGCGCCCCTCACAGAAGCCCCGCAGCACAGCGGCGCCGCTCCCACGCCCCACCCCTCCCATCCACGCCATGCCCTGCTGCGCCCCTCCTTGCGCCCCCTGCTGCCCCCCCTGCTGCCCGCGCCTGCCTGCGGCCATGAAACCCCCGCCAGCATGCACGCCTCGCCCCTCCCCCTCCTCGTCCTCGTCGCTCGCCACCTCGTGCAGCTCGCCCGCCGGTATCTCTGGAGGGCGCACAGGGGGAGAGGGTGCACGGGGGGAGAGGGCGCACGGGGGGAGAGGGCGCACGGGGGGAGAGGGCGCACGGGGGGAGAGGGCGCACGGGGGGAGAGGGCGCACGGGGGGGGAGGGCGCACGGGGAGGGAGGGCGTGCGGGGGGAGAGGGCAAGGGGGTGAGCGCAGTGCGCATGAAGAACAGGGCAGAGTGAAGGAGGAAAGCAAGAAGGAGTGCTCACATGGTAACGTGCCACCATGGTAACGTGCCACCACATGCAGTCAACCTTTTCTTTGCACAACAACACACTCTCGCTCCTCACCCACCACCACCGAACTCCACCGCACAGCATCTCACCGGAGTCGTAGATATCTTCATCCTCAGCCCCAGCCTCCTCCAGAGCCCCGATGCCAAACCCCCCCGCCACCCGCCCACTGCCCGCCGCAAACAGTGACTGCCTGCCACCACCCGCCCTGCGCCGCCCACCCAGGCCCCTCTCTCCCCCCCTCTCCCCTCCCTCCCTCGCCCCCCCTGCCGTCCTTTGCCTGTGCTCTGCTCCCACTCCCCAGAGAACAGAGAGGCGGGCGAGGCAGGGAGGGGGAAGGCGGGAAGGCTGGAAGCAGGGACGAGGGAGTTGTAGTGAGCAATGAGAGTGGAACGGGGAGGAGAAAGAGCTACAGTGGTCCTTGCAAGCATGGCAGACAGTATTACCAAGGGGACATTCCACATATGGCAGTCATTGCAAGTATGCCAGTCACCACCACTCTGCACGCCTCACCACCCCTCTGCACGCCTGCAAGTTGCCAAATACGCTCAGGACACTGTGCGTTTAGCGGATATACGCTAGCGTTTACACGCTAAACGCTAAACGCAAGCTAATACGCTATACGCTTGCCAAAATTTTTTGGGGCAGCCCGACCAAAAAAATGTGAATATACGGAAAGATGCGGAATTGCACGACGAGCATTTTGCCACCGTCAAAATTCACGTCCGCGATTTGCGCAAGGGTGAACGGCGATTTCCGCGCTGATCGGCAATTTCCCTTCCGCGTTGATCGAAGGTTCTTCCCGCAGAAGGGATGGGGGGAAAGACTCTCCCTAGAACAACGTCTTGTAGATCTGGACTGGAAGGAAGTGACGTGACAACTGTACAAATTTCAAGTATCAAATTGGTTGGATGAGATAGATGCAATGCGGTGAAGATAGGTGATGGGAGGGGGAATTCCAGTATCAAATTGGTTGGAGGCAACATTGGCGATGTGTGGGGCACGAATTCCAGCATTGGCGACGGTTTCCCTGTCCAAGATCTCTCCTACGCCTCCTCCTACACTCTAGCAATCATGCCTTGTGATTGCGAGCCCGAAGCAGAGCAGATACGCGCAACGCTATTGCAATCTATAGCCTACGAACTCTGCATCTTAACCCGATTTCGGGCCGAGTCTAGGGTGGTTATCTTAGTATGGAGAAAAACTTACCTCTGAAACATAACCCCTTAGATCCCCCCCACCTATAACAGCCCAGGCGGATTTTTTCCCCTGCCCGGGAAAGTTTTTTCCCTGCCCCAAAAAGCGTATGTCCAAATCGCTCCCATACGCGTATAGCGTATATACGCTAGCGTATATACGATACGCCTATATACGCTATAAGCGTATTTTGCAACTTAGACTCACACATCCTCAGCGCCCTGGAAAGCATCGAAGCCCACACCCCGGGTGTCCCGCTTGGGCGCCCACAGCTGCGCCGCCACCGCCGCCTCTGCTGCCGCTGCTGCCGCCAACGGCCCCCCGTCCTTGCCGCCCCTTGCCCCCCTGCCCTTCCCCACAATCTCCCCTCGACCCCCCCATACGTCCCCCTCCTCGCCATCCTCCTCCCCCTCTGCCTCCCCCTCCTCGTCTCCTCCCCCCGCCCCGCGCCCTCTTCCTCCCACTGCCAGCGCCAGCATTGCCCGCCTGCCCTCACGCTGCACCTTCCTGGAAGCTGCCACTCAGAAAGTTAAAACGAGAATGAATGAACTATGAGTGAAGTGGGTACAAGTACTAACCCTAATTGGGTTGTACCCCCTATGGGATACCCCACTACAGCCTACACAAAAGCATAAGCTATAATGTTCTTACACACCCCCATAGGCAAAGTGGGGGAGAACAGGGGGTCACAAGACCAGTCAAGCAAAGCAAAACAAAGCAAAGCTCAGGGTGGATCACAAAGTCACCACACATTCCGAGCACAAGTACAAGGCCACAAGGCTAGTTCACATGCAGGAGTACATATATATAAGGCTAGACAAGCAAGAGCAGGTATATATATATGTAACAGTACAAGCAAGGTCAAGAGGTAAGCAAGTGAGGCAAGACAGGGACAAGACCCAACTGAGTGCAGAAGCGGTGATGATCACAAGGCGGAAGTGCCTTGGTGAAAACATCAGCAGTGTTGGCCTCAGAGGCCACGTACGCAAGCCACAACTGTCCATGCTGCTGTAGCTCACGAGCAAGGAAGTAGCGGGGAGCAATGTGCTTTGTTCTGTGCTCCAGTCGCTGCTCGCGACACAAGCCAGCATGACCTTGTTGTCTACGTACAACACTGGAGGAGAACGAGGCGGCTCTCCGAGGTCAGTCAGCAGGTAGGTGAGCCAGCGTAGCTCCTGTGCAGCCATGGCCCCAGCGTAGATCTCAGCCTCACAACTGGAGCCGAGAACAGAAGACGAGCGAGTAGCCCGCCACGAGAGAGAGCCGGAACCAAGGCTGAAGGTGTAACCATGTGACGACCGCTGCGTAGCCTGGTCGTCAGCCCAAGAAGTGTCTGCGTGCCCAGTGAGGACCACTGGACTGCGCCCTCCAAGCACTAGCCCCATGCCCGACGTACTGCACAAGTAGCGCAACACCCTCTTCGCTGCAGCCATGTGCTCTGGTCGGTGTCTCCCAGTAGCAACATAGCGTGCGAGAATGCTAAGAGGGTATGCAAGGTCAGGTCGTGTGCAGGTCATCAGGTACATGAGGCAGCCAACAAGCTCTGGATACGGGCCACTCGACTCTACGGACTCATCCGAAGGCAGAGCTGAGAGCGAGTGGCGAGTAGACAGAGGAGTGGCCTGAGGCGAGGAGTACGTGAAGCCGAAGCGCTGAAGGACCTGCTGCACCATGTGTGACTGAGTCAGGGTAATGGTGCGGCGTGCTCTGTCCCGGGTGATCTGCAAGCCAAGGTAGCTGCGCAGTTCACCCAGGTCTGTGCACGTGTGTCTCTTCTGCAGCTCGGACTTCACGTAGGCGAGTCCAGCAGTGTCAGCTGTGGCAAAAACCAAGTCGTTGACGTACTCGAGGATGTAGAACGGCGGCAGAGAGGTGTCGGTGCGTAGAAACAGCGACGGGTCAGCAGTAGAAGGAGCAAACCCAAGAGCCGCAAGTGTAGTCCTCAGTGTGTCGTGCCACTCACGTGGCACCTGGCGGATACTGTAAACTGGACGCCGGAGGCTCCACTGGGTACCAGGAGGGAACGACCCAGTGAAGCCAGGTGGGCGGCGCAGCCAGATCTCCTCGTGCAGGCTGCAGTGCAAGAAAGCTGTGCTAAAGTCGAGAGAGTGCAGCTCGTAGTCACGGTGAGCAGCAACATGCAGCAGTACCCGAAGAGTGGTCATCTTCAGCGTGGGAGAGAAGGTATGAAAGTAGTCAACTCCCTGCCGCTGACTGAAGCCACGAGCCACGTAACGTGCCTTGAAGACAGGCGGAGAACACGGCGGCCGCTTCACTCTGAAGATCCACATGCCACTGACGATGTTCGCCCCAGGCCGGGGAACCTCGTCAACGTAGGTGCCTATGGACTTCCAGGAAGCCATCTCTGTGTCCATAGCTGCCTGCCACTAAGAGGAGTAGGGACCCTCTATCGCCTCCGCGTAGGAGCGCGGAGTCGGATGTCAAATGCATCCGGGTCTCCCTCAGGGGTAAGCAGTACGGACACGAGATGAGGTGAAGCAGCTGCCAGACACTGGAACTCCTCCTGCCTGTCCTCAAGGACGTCCGTGCCAAGGGCACACTCAACCCTCACGTGTTAGAGACTGAGGACGGAGTCTATGAAGATTAGTAGCCAAAATATCTCAACATCGTTGGGCCTAGTTTCTGAACAGAAAAGTCGAGTTCACAAGAAACGCCGTCGACGAAACGTTCACTGTCAAAACTTCATCAAACTCGAATATGTTGTAGCTCTACGCGGTGGCTACAATTCCCAAGTTGAATCATGCGAAAACGTGAAGTATTTCTTGAGCTATCAATTTCGGCGCACTAGGGGGTATGCTGCCATAGAATCTTAACTCAATCACAAAGTTCACACAAGTTCACACAAGAGAATTGGAGTAGCACTAAACCAGGTGGAAGGGATGAGGAGGACGAGAGGGAAGGTCCCAAGAGAGTCCCCAATCAAGGAAACCCCATGCCATACAATTCCCTTCCCCATAGGCAACCCAACTTTGACCTTTGTCACTATCCCAACCTCCACAATCCACCTCAACCCAACTTGGCCACACTTGCCAGCCTGGTTTGGTTTCTCCCAACCATTTGGCAGCAACTATAGTAGAAAAGACGAATTTCCCAACCCTCAAAAGTCTGTACCCCATATTGAGTCAACCCCACAACTTCCCATAGTCACCACAACCAAATATCAAAAGCATACGAACTCCAACGTTCGTAACTTTCTTGTTCGTGCTCCGATTGAAGCGATACTTGGTTCCTCGGAAAGCTCTTGAGCAGAGGAGTCACTTCAGATATCTGCTCAAGCCAAATAACATTCACACACACACACACATACTCAGAAAAACCAAACCGCACAAAACACAAATTTCTGCACACACTCACAACACGCATGCAACGCACGAACATATGATGGGAGGCAGACAGACGTGAATGCGAATGGTAGCATCACTCAACAAACTCACCCTCTGGCTGCCAACCATCATCCCACATGTCATAGCTCAAGCATGCAACCTCAATGCACACTCATCCCAGCAAGCTTCATGCCCTTCCAATGCTCAGATTCAGCCAGGCGCTTGGTGAGAATGTCAGCCGCCTGCTGATGGGTCTTCACAATCTCCAGCCGCACCTCCTTGTCCAGGAGCCTTCTCACCCAGTGCCACTTAGGCCTGATGTGTTTGGTCAGCCCATGAAGACAAGCATTCTTCGCTATCTTCACCGCCGACTCATTGTCACAGAAAATCACAGTCGGCTCCCTCTGAACAACTCCAATCTCCTCCAACAAACGCCTCAGCCACACCACCTCCTTTGCCCCATGATGCAGGGCCATGTACTCTGTCTCACACGAGGACTGCCCCACTTCATTCTGCTTCTCACTGCGCCAGCTCACTGCACCACCTCCGAACAGGCACACATAGCCTCCAATGCTGGTGCCATCCGCTTTCACCGAGTTGAAGCTAGCGTCAGTGTAGCAGGTCAGGAGCATCTCCCCCTTGCTCAAATCAGCTGCACCCCTCTGCAGCCTCTGCCTGACAGCACTGTACTCCAAACCCACTGATGCCGTTGCACTCACATAGCGGTCCAACCTCTTGGCCGCTTCCAGCTGCTCATGACTGGGGCGTGAAACCACACTGGCAAGCCTGGATGTTGCAAAGGCAATGTCAGGCCGTGTGTGGTTAGCCGCATAGTTGAGTGCCCCAACCATGGAATGAAAAAGTTTCCTATCACTCTCACCCACCACCTCCTCATCAGCACAGGGCTCCACAGTGAACCCCGAAGGCAGTGGGGTGGCTGGCTTTCCTCCATCTTGCAGCCCATACTTCTCAGCTAGCCCCTCACAATACTTTCTCTGGTGCAACCTCAACACTCCCTTGTCAAGGTCCCTCTCCACATGCATCCCTAAATAGTACTTCACATCTCCCATCTTGGAGCACTTGAACTGCATCTCCAGCATCTCCTCCACATGCTCAATCATTGCAGACGAATCAGAGAAGAGCAGGATGTCATCCACATACACCAGGAGCATGAGAAACTGCTCCTTCTCCTGCAGCAGGAACAAGCTGTGATCACACTCACTCTTCTTGAAACCCCCAGCCAGCAGTGTCTCCTCTAACTTGTGGTACCATGCACGAGGAGCCTGCTTCAGGCCATAGATGGCCTTCTTCAGCCTGCACACCCTGCCGCTCCCATCATCCAAACCCTCAGGCTGTAACATGTACAGCTCCTCCAGAATGATCCCATTGAGGAAGGCGGTGGTGATGTCCATCTGCTTCACCCGCCATCCACGGTTTGCTGCCATTGCCAATGACACCCGAAGTGTTGTGCCTTTCCCCACAGGAGCATAGAGCTCGTTGAAGTCCTTTCCCTTTGTCTGCTGAAACCCCTTAGCCACAAGCCTTGACTTGTAGCGGGTCAGCGCCCCATCAGGTCCGTACTTGTGCCTGAAAATCAGCTTGGAAGAAATTGCCTTCTTCCCGGGTGGCAGCTCACACAGCTCCCACGTCTCATTCTCTAGCAGAGAATCATACTCCTCCTTCACACTCTGCTTCCACTTTTCAGCATCAGGCCCGCTCAATGCCTCAGCTAGCGTCTTGGGCTCAGGGACGGCTGCCCAGTAGCAGTGTGCTATCTCCTCCTCATCACACTGCTCAGCCACACTCCCAGCCCTCACCACCTTTGGCTTGCCACGGCTTGCATAGGTCAGCCTGTTAGGAGGGCGCACATCCCTCCTAGGACGGTCAGCCGTACGTCCGGCACCTTGTGGAGCACCTTACTCCTGCTGCTGCTGCTGCTGCTGCTGCTGCTGCTGCTGCTCCACCTCAGGTTCTCCCCCATCATCAGTCACCCCAGAGATCTCCTCCTTGGAGACAGAAACCTCCACCTGCCTCGAAGGCCGCTGCACCTCATCGGCCTCGACAATTAGCGGTGTCGTAGGAAGCTTCTGCTGCTGCTGTTGCTTCCACTCTTTGTAGTACAAGGACTCAAGGAACTTCACATCCCTTGACACAGTCAGCTGCTGGCTGGTCAAGTCCCAAATCAGCCAGCCCTTGTGATCCTTAGCAAGCCCCAAGTGCACACCCCATCTCCCAGAAGCTTCCAGTTTTCCCCTCTTCTCCTTAGGCACATGAAACACCACCATGCAGCCATAAGTTCTCAGCATGTTGACTGCAGGCGCACTCCCATACCACTTGGTGTAGGGGACCCATTGCTTGTCCCCCACAGTCGCCAGCACCCGGTTCTTCACAACAACGACCTGCCGCAGTGCTGTCACCCAAAACGGATCCGACAGCCCTGCACGCCCAAGGAGAGTGCGAGCACCTTCTTGCAGGGTCCGGTTGAACCTCTCAGCCACGCCATTCTGGTGAGGGTTGTAAGCACTGTGAGCTGATGCTGGATCCCCTTCCGCTTCAGCTCCTTCTCAAAATCAGCGCCGATGAACTCTCCTCCGTTGTCAGTGCAGATCACCTTCACCTTGTGTCCGCTCTCCCTTTGTGCTCTCGGCATCCACTCCTTAAGAACAGCCGCTGCCACCTCCCCCTTAGTCTTGAGAGGGTACACCCACACCGCACGTGTGTGGTCGTCCACAATTGTCAAGAAGTAGCGGCTGCCCGAGAGAGAAAGGGCCCTCGTGGGGCCCACCACATCCATGTGCACTAGTGCAAGTGGTGTCTTGGCTGGTCCTGTGCTGCTGCTGAAGGGAAACTTCGTGAATTTGGTCTCAAGGCAGGTAGGGCAGCTCCCAATCTCCTTTGCTCCCCCCTTCACCTCCAGCCCCTTCAAGCACCCATCCTTAACCAACTTCTGCAGCATAGGAATGTTCACATGGCACAGCCTCTCATGCCACGTCTCCCAATCAGCCTCACCACTCCCAGATGAAGCCTTTGCCCATGCAGCTGTCGCATCCACACCAGCAAGCACCTCACCATGTGGCTGTTGTGGCTGCTGCACCTTCTTGACTGCATCCATGGCCGCAGCAGTTGGTGCAGACTCCTCTCCTCCCGCAGTTGCTTTAGCCGCTCCCGCTGCCTTTGCTGTTGCTGGTGGTTTCCCCTTCCAAGGGATGATGGGCAGCTGCCACAGGTCCTTGATGCAGCTGCTCTTCTCCTCCAAGTTCCACAACAGCATCTTCCCAAGCTTTGCACGGCAGCTGGTTGGGCCGAAGGTAACTTCAGCCTTGCTCTTCTGCAGCCGGCGCACAGAAAGAAGGTTAGCGGACAAACCTTCAACCAACAGCACATTCCCAAGCCCCACAAGCTCTCCATTGGCTCCCATCACCTTAGCATTCCCAACACCAATCACAGGGAGCAAAGCACCTGAAGCGGCAGCCACAAACTTGATCTTCCCAGGAGGTTTTACCTCATCAAGCAAATCTGCCCGTGGGGTCATATGACTCGTGCAACCTGAATCGATCACCCAGTGAGTGAGGGGGTGCATCACAACCTTCCCAACTGAACCCACATCACCCCCACTCCCTTGCACATCCTCAACCATGAGGAACATCCCAGGGTCGGCTTTACCTTTTGCACCATCACCTTGTGCACCTGATCCTTGCACAGCGCCACCGATGCACGTTCACCACTTGGCGGCTTCATGCCTGGAGGGGCCCATCCGTCAGGCCGGCTGAAACACTTGAACCACGGGTGTCCAGCCTTCTTGCAGTACCAGCACGCACCCTCCATTCGGGTGCTCCCCCTGCCACCAGAGCTCCCATGCCCCTCATTGTAATCACCTCGGCCTCTCCCTCTGCCAAAGCCTCTCCAACGGCCTCGGCCTCTCCCTCCCCCTCTTCCTCTGCTGCCTCCTGCAGCTCCATACCCCTCAACAGTTTTGTTTGCAGCACCACCTCACGTGTGGCGCCTGCGGAAGTCCTCTTGCAGAATCTGCTGCCGTAGCCACTCAGGCGTCCATTTGTCCTGCTGAACGTTGAGGGTGGGGATGAGGTTGTCCCACCAGTTGTCGAGCACCGAGATGATCTTGGTGCACTGTTGCATCTGCGACACTTCGCTGCCCGCCGCTGCCATCCTCGCATAGATGTCCTTGATCTTGTCAAGGACCGGTTTCACATCATCTCCCGGTTTCATGGAGAGGGCAGCCAACTCCTTCTCCAACACAATCACCATCGGCAGCGTGTTGGGCTGAATCACGTCGCGTAGCAGCTTCCATGCCTTTGGTCCGGAATCATCCAACTCCACCAAATCTTTGATGTGCTGGAACATGTCGTTGTTGACCGATTGGAGGATGAGGTCGTACAGCACCGCGCTCTTCTCAATCCACCGATCGCGGGCATCTCCTTCCCCGGCATCTTCTCCTCTCCCATTGCAATTTTCAGTAGCTTGTAGCGCTAGAAGGCGCTCCGCATCCGCCCGCTCCATTCCTCATAGCTGGAGCCATCCAAAGCTTCGATCTTGGATGGTGGCCATTCACTCCTCTTCTCAGCTGCATCTCCACTCCCTTGATTCATCTCCTCTGCTCCCAATCAGAGGTTTCAGCTCCCCCTTTTGCTGGTCAAAATGTAGATCCACACAATCTTCACAAGTGTCGGCGCCAACGAAATTTCGGCAGAGTTTCCCCTTAGCGGAAGTCACATCCAACCTCCAGAACTCCACTTAGGCACGCCCACAGGCCATGGTGGGTCTATGAGGGTCTTCACACTTCAGTAGACTCTCCACAAAGTCCTTAATCAGCTCTGATACCACTTGTTAGAGACTGAGGACGGAGTCTATGAAGATTAGTAGCCAAAATATCTCAACATCGTTGGGCCTAGTTTCTGAACAGAAAAGTCGAGTTCACAAGAAACGCCGTCAACGAAACGTTCACAGTCAAAACTTCATCAAACTCGAATATGTTGTAGCTCTACGCCGTGGCTACAATTCTCAAGTTGAATCATGCGAAAAGGTGAAGTATTTCTTGAGCTATCAATTTCGGCGCACTAGGGGGTATGCTGCCATAGAATCTTAACTCAATCACAAAGTTCACACAAGTTCACACAAGAGAATTGGAGTAGCACTAAACCAGGTGGAAGGGATCAGGAGGACGAGAGGGAAGGTCCCAAGAGAGTCCCCAATCAAGGAAACCCCATGCCATATAATTCCCTTCCCCATAGGCAACCCAACTTTGACCTTTGTCACTATCCCAACCTCCACAATCCACCTCAACCCAACTTGGCCACACTTGCCAGCCTGGTTTGGTTTCTCCCAACCATTTGGCAGCAACTATAGTAGAAAAGACGAATTTCCCAACCCTCAAAAGTCTGTACCCCATATTGAGTCAACCCCACAACTTCCCATAGTCACCACAACCAAATATCAAAAGCATACGAACTCCAACGTTCGTAACTTTCTTGTTCGTGCTCCGATTGAAGCGATACTTGGTTCCTCGGAAAGCTCTTGAGCAGAGGAGTCACTTCAGATATCTGCTCAAGCCAAATAACATTCACACACACACACACATACTCAGAAAAACCAAACCGCACAAAACACAAATTTCTGCACACACTCACAACACGCATGCAACGCACGAACATATGATGGGAGGCAGACAGACGTGAATGCGAATGGTAGCATCACTCAACAAACTCACCCTCTGGCTGCCAACCATCATCCCACATGTCATAGCTCAAGCATGCAACCTCAATGCACACTCATCCCAGCAAGCTTCATGCCCTTCCAATGCTCAGATTCAGCCAGGCGCTTGGTGAGAATGTCAGCCGCCTGCTGATGGGTCTTCACAATCTCCAGCCGCACCTCCTTGTCCAGGAGCCTTCTCACCCAGTGCCACTTAGGCCTGATGTGTTTGGTCAGCCCATGAAGACAAGCATTCTTCGCTATCTTCACCGCCGACTCATTGTCACAGAAAATCACAGTCGGCTCCCTCTGAACAACTCCAATCTCCTCCAACAAACGCCTCAGCCACACCACCTCCTTTGCCCCATGATGCAGGGCCATGTACTCTGTCTCACACGAGGACTGCCCCACTTCATTCTGCTTCTCACTGCGCCAGCTCACTGCACCACCTCCGAACAGGCACACATAGCCTCCAATGCTGGTGCCATCCGCTTTCACCGAGTTGAAGCTAGCGTCAGTGTAGCAGGTCAGGAGCATCTCCCCCTTGCTCAAATCAGCTGCACCCCTCTGCAGCCTCTGCCTGACAGCACTGTACTCCAAACCCACTGATGCCGTTGCACTCACATAGCGGTCCAACCTCTTGGCCGCTTCCAGCTGCTCATGACTGGGGCGTGAAACCACACTGGCAAGCCTGGATGTTGCAAAGGCAATGTCAGGCCGTGTGTGGTTAGCCGCATAGTTGAGTGCCCCAACCATGGAATGAAAAAGTTTCCTATCACTCTCACCCACCACCTCCTCATCAGCACAGGGCTCCACAGTGAACCCCGAAGGCAGTGGGGTGGCTGGCTTTCCTCCATCTTGCAGCCCATACTTCTCAGCTAGCCCCTCACAATACTTTCTCTGGTGCAACCTCAACACTCCCTTGTCAAGGTCCCTCTCCACATGCATCCCTAAATAGTACTTCACATCTCCCATCTTGGAGCACTTGAACTGCATCTCCAGCATCTCCTCCACATGCTCAATCATTGCAGACGAATCAGAGAAGAGCAGGATGTCATCCACATACACCAGGAGCATGAGAAACTGCTCCTTCTCCTGCAGCAGGAACAAGCTGTGATCACACTCACTCTTCTTGAAACCCCCAGCCAGCAGTGTCTCCTCTAACTTGTGGTACCATGCACGAGGAGCCTGCTTCAGGCCATAGATGGCCTTCTTCAGCCTGCACACCCTGCCGCTCCCATCATCCAAACCCTCAGGCTGTAACATGTACAGCTCCTCCAGAATGATCCCATTGAGGAAGGCGGTGGTGATGTCCATCTGCTTCACCCGCCATCCACGGTTTGCTGCCATTGCCAATGACACCCGAAGTGTTGTGCCTTTCCCCACAGGAGCATAGAGCTCGTTGAAGTCCTTTCCCTTTGTCTGCTGAAACCCCTTAGCCACAAGCCTTGACTTGTAGCGGGTCAGCGCCCCATCAGGTCCGTACTTGTGCCTGAAAATCAGCTTGGAAGAAATTGCCTTCTTCCCGGGTGGCAGCTCACACAGCTCCCACGTCTCATTCTCTAGCAGAGAATCATACTCCTCCTTCACACTCTGCTTCCACTTTTCAGCATCAGGCCCGCTCAATGCCTCAGCTAGCGTCTTGGGCTCAGGGACGGCTGCCCAGTAGCAGTGTGCTATCTCCTCCTCATCACACTGCTCAGCCACACTCCCAGCCCTCACCACCTTTGGCTTGCCACGGCTTGCATAGGTCAGCCTGTTAGGAGGGCGCACATCCCTCCTAGGACGGTCAGCCGTACGTCCGGCACCTTGTGGAGCACCTTACTCCTCCTGCTGCTGCTGCTGCTGCTGCTGCTGCTGCTCCACCTCAGGTTCTCCCCCATCATCAGTCACCCCAGAGATCTCCTCCTTGGAGACAGAAACCTCCACCTGCCTCGAAGGCCGCTGCACCTCATCGGCCTCGACAATTAGCGGTGTCGTAGGAAGCTTCTGCTGCTGCTGTTGCTTCCACTCTTTGTAGTACAAGGACTCAAGGAACTTCACATCCCTTGACACAGTCAGCTGCTGGCTGGTCAAGTCCCAAATCAGCCAGCCCTTGTGATCCTTAGCAAGCCCCAAGTGCACACCCCATCTCCCAGAAGCTTCCAGTTTTCCCCTCTTCTCCTTAGGCACATGAAACACCACCATGCAGCCATAAGTTCTCAGCATGTTGACTGCAGGCGCACTCCCATACCACTTGGTGTAGGGGACCCATTGCTTGTCCCCCACAGTCGCCAGCACCCGGTTCTTCACAACAACGACCTGCCGCAGTGCTGTCACCCAAAACGGATCCGGCAGCCCTGCACGCCCAAGGAGAGTGCGAGCACCTTCTTGCAGGGTCCGGTTGAACCTCTCAGCCACGCCATTCTGGTGAGGGTTGTAAGCACTGTGAGCTGATGCTGGATCCCCTTCCGCTTCAGCTCCTTCTCAAAATCAGCGCCGATGAACTCTCCTCCGTTGTCAGTGCAGATCACCTTCACCTTGTGTCCGCTCTCCCTTTGTGCTCTCGGCATCCACTCCTTAAGAACAGCCGCTGCCACCTCCCCCTTAGTCTTGAGAGGGTACACCCACACCGCACGTGTGTGGTCGTCCACAATTGTCAAGAAGTAGCGGCTGCCCGAGAGAGAAAGGGCCCTCGTGGGGCCCACCACATCCATGTGCACTAGTGCAAGTGGTGTCTTGGCTGGTCCTGTGCTGCTGCTGAAGGGAAACTTCGTGAATTTGGTCTCAAGGCAGGTAGGGCAGCTCCCAATCTCCTTTGCTCCCCCCTTCACCTCCAGCCCCTTCAAGCACCCATCCTTAACCAACTTCTGCAGCATAGGAATGTTCACATGGCACAGCCTCTCATGCCACGTCTCCCAATCAGCCTCACCACTCCCAGATGAAGCCTTTGCCCATGCAGCTGTCGCATCCACACCAGCAAGCACCTCACCATGTGGCTGTTGTGGCTGCTGCACCTTCTTGACTGCATCCATGGCCGCAGCAGTTGGTGCAGACTCCTCTCCTCCCGCAGTTGCTTTAGCCGCTCCCGCTGCCTTTGCTGTTGCTGGTGGTTTCCCCTTCCAAGGGATGATGGGCAGCTGCCACAGGTCCTTGATGCAGCTGCTCTTCTCCTCCAAGTTCCACAACAGCATCTTCCCAAGCTTTGCACGGCAGCTGGTTGGGCCGAAGGTAACTTCAGCCTTGCTCTTCTGCAGCCGGCGCACAGAAAGAAGGTTAGCGGACAAACCTTCAACCAACAGCACATTCCCAAGCCCCACAAGCTCTCCATTGGCTCCCATCACCTTAGCATTCCCAACACCAATCACAGGGAGCAAAGCACCTGAAGCGGCAGCCACAAACTTGATCTTCCCAGGAGGTTTTACCTCATCAAGCAAATCTGCCCGTGGGGTCATATGACTCGTGCAACCTGAATCGATCACCCAGTGAGTGAGGGGGTGCATCACAACCTTCCCAACTGAACCCACATCACCCCCACTCCCTTGCACATCCTCAACCATGAGGAACATCCCAGGGTCGGCTTTACCTTTTGCACCATCACCTTGTGCACCTGATCCTTGCACAGCGCCACCGATGCACGTTCACCACTTGGCGGCTTCATGCCTGGAGGGGCCCATCCGTCAGGCCGGCTGAAACACTTGAACCACGGGTGTCCAGCCTTCTTGCAGTACCAGCACGCACCCTCCATTCGGGTGCTCCCCCTGCCACCAGAGCTCCCATGCCCCTCATTGTAATCACCTCGGCCTCTCCCTCTGCCAAAGCCTCTCCAACGGCCTCGGCCTCTCCCTCCCCCTCTTCCTCTGCTGCCTCCTGCAGCTCCATACCCCTCAACAGTTTTGTTTGCAGCACCACCTCACGTGTGGCGCCTGCGGAAGTCCTCTTGCAGAATCTGCTGCCGTAGCCACTCAGGCGTCCATTTGTCCTGCTGAACGTTGAGGGTGGGGATGAGGTTGTCCCACCAGTTGTCGAGCACCGAGATGATCTTGGTGCACTGTTGCATCTGCGACACTTCGCTGCCCGCCGCTGCCATCCTCGCATAGATGTCCTTGATCTTGTCAAGGACCGGTTTCACATCATCTCCCGGTTTCATGGAGAGGGCAGCCAACTCCTTCTCCAACACAATCACCATCGGCAGCGTGTTGGGCTGAATCACGTCGCGTAGCAGCTTCCATGCCTTTGGTCCGGAATCATCCAACTCCACCAAATCTTTGATGTGCTGGAACATGTCGTTGTTGACCGATTGGAGGATGAGGTCGTACAGCACCGCGCTCTTCTCAATCCACCGATCGCGGGCATCTCCTTCCCCGGCATCTTCTCCTCTCCCATTGCAATTTTCAGTAGCTTGTAGCGCTAGAAGGCGCTCCGCATCCGCCCGCTCCATTCCTCATAGCTGGAGCCATCCAAAGCTTCGATCTTGGATGGTGGCCGTTCACTCCTCTTCTCAGCTGCATCTCCACTCCCTTGATTCATCTCCTCTGCTCCCAATCAGAGGTTTCAGCTCCCCCTTTTGCTGGTCAAAATGTAGATCCACACAATCTTCACAAGTGTCGGCGCCAACGAAATTTCGGCAGAGTTTCCCCTTAGCGGAAGTCACATCCAACCTCCAGAACTCCACTTAGGCACGCCCACAGGCCATGGTGGGTCTATGAGGGTCTTCACACTTCAGTAGACTCTCCACAAAGTCCTTAATCAGCTCTGATACCACTTGTTAGAGACTGAGGACGGAGTCTATGAAGATTAGTAGCCAAAATATCTCAACATCGTTGGGCCTAGTTTCTGAACAGAAAAGTCGAGTTCACAAGAAACGCCGTCAACGAAACGTTCACAGTCAAAACTTCATCAAACTCGAATATGTTGTAGCTCTACGCCGTGGCTACAATTCTCAAGTTGAATCATGCGAAAAGGTGAAGTATTTCTTGAGCTATCAATTTCGGCGCACTAGGGGGTATGCTGCCATAGAATCTTAACTCAATCACAAAGTTCACACAAGTTCACACAAGAGAATTGGAGTAGCACTAAACCAGGTGGAAGGGATCAGGAGGACGAGAGGGAAGGTCCCAAGAGAGTCCCCAATCAAGGAAACCCCATGCCATATAATTCCCTTCCCCATAGGCAACCCAACTTTGACCTTTGTCACTATCCCAACCTCCACAATCCACCTCAACCCAACTTGGCCACACTTGCCAGCCTGGTTTGGTTTCTCCCAACCATTTGGCAGCAACTATAGTAGAAAAGACGAATTTCCCAACCCTCAAAAGTCTGTACCCCATATTGAGTCAACCCCACAACTTCCCATAGTCACCACAACCAAATATCAAAAGCATACGAACTCCAACGTTCGTAACTTTCTTGTTCGTGCTCCGATTGAAGCGATACTTGGTTCCTCGGAAAGCTCTTGAGCAGAGGAGTCACTTCAGATATCTGCTCAAGCCAAATAACATTCACACACACACACACACACTCAGAAAAACCAAACCGCACAAAACACAAATTTCTGCACACACTCACAACACGCATGCAACGCACGAACATATGATGGGAGGCAGACAGACGTGAATGCGAATGGTAGCATCACTCAACAAACTCACCCTCTGGCTGCCAACCATCATCCCACATGTCATAGCTCAAGCATGCAACCTCAATGCACACTCATCCCAGCAAGCTTCATGCCCTTCCAATGCTCAGATTCAGCCAGGCGCTTGGTGAGAATGTCAGCCGCCTGCTGATGGGTCTTCACAATCTCCAGCCGCACCTCCTTGTCCAGGAGCCTTCTCACCCAGTGCCACTTAGGCCTGATGTGTTTGGTCAGCCCATGAAGACAAGCATTCTTCGCTATCTTCACCGCCGACTCATTGTCACAGAAAATCACAGTCGGCTCCCTCTGAACAACTCCAATCTCCTCCAACAAACGCCTCAGCCACACCACCTCCTTTGCCCCATGATGCAGGGCCATGTACTCTGTCTCACACGAGGACTGCCCCACTTCATTCTGCTTCTCACTGCGCCAGCTCACTGCACCACCTCCGAACAGGCACACATAGCCTCCAATGCTGGTGCCATCCGCTTTCACCGAGTTGAAGCTAGCGTCAGTGTAGCAGGTCAGGAGCATCTCCCCCTTGCTCAAATCAGCTGCACCCCTCTGCAGCCTCTGCCTGACAGCACTGTACTCCAAACCCACTGATGCCGTTGCACTCACATAGCGGTCCAACCTCTTGGCCGCTTCCAGCTGCTCATGACTGGGGCGTGAAACCACACTGGCAAGCCTGGATGTTGCAAAGGCAATGTCAGGCCGTGTGTGGTTAGCCGCATAGTTGAGTGCCCCAACCATGGAATGAAAAAGTTTCCTATCACTCTCACCCACCACCTCCTCATCAGCACAGGGCTCCACAGTGAACCCCGAAGGCAGTGGGGTGGCTGGCTTTCCTCCATCTTGCAGCCCATACTTCTCAGCTAGCCCCTCACAATACTTTCTCTGGTGCAACCTCAACACTCCCTTGTCAAGGTCCCTCTCCACATGCATCCCTAAATAGTACTTCACATCTCCCATCTTGGAGCACTTGAACTGCATCTCCAGCATCTCCTCCACATGCTCAATCATTGCAGACGAATCAGAGAAGAGCAGGATGTCATCCACATACACCAGGAGCATGAGAAACTGCTCCTTCTCCTGCAGCAGGAACAAGCTGTGATCACACTCACTCTTCTTGAAACCCCCAGCCAGCAGTGTCTCCTCTAACTTGTGGTACCATGCACGAGGAGCCTGCTTCAGGCCATAGATGGCCTTCTTCAGCCTGCACACCCTGCCGCTCCCATCATCCAAACCCTCAGGCTGTAACATGTACAGCTCCTCCAGAATGATCCCATTGAGGAAGGCGGTGGTGATGTCCATCTGCTTCACCCGCCATCCACGGTTTGCTGCCATTGCCAATGACACCCGAAGTGTTGTGCCTTTCCCCACAGGAGCATAGAGCTCGTTGAAGTCCTTTCCCTTTGTCTGCTGAAACCCCTTAGCCACAAGCCTTGACTTGTAGCGGGTCAGCGCCCCATCAGGTCCGTACTTGTGCCTGAAAATCAGCTTGGAAGAAATTGCCTTCTTCCCGGGTGGCAGCTCACACAGCTCCCACGTCTCATTCTCTAGCAGAGAATCATACTCCTCCTTCACACTCTGCTTCCACTTTTCAGCATCAGGCCCGCTCAATGCCTCAGCTAGCGTCTTGGGCTCAGGGACGGCTGCCCAGTAGCAGTGTGCTATCTCCTCCTCATCACACTGCTCAGCCACACTCCCAGCCCTCACCACCTTTGGCTTGCCACGGCTTGCATAGGTCAGCCTGTTAGGAGGGCGCACATCCCTCCTAGGACGGTCAGCCGTACGTCCGGCACCTTGTGGAGCACCTTACTCCTCCTGCTGCTGCTGCTGCTGCTGCTGCTGCTGCTCCACCTCAGGTTCTCCCCCATCATCAGTCACCCCAGAGATCTCCTCCTTGGAGACAGAAACCTCCACCTGCCTCGAAGGCCGCTGCACCTCATCGGCCTCGACAATTAGCGGTGTCGTAGGAAGCTTCTGCTGCTGCTGTTGCTTCCACTCTTTGTAGTACAAGGACTCAAGGAACTTCACATCCCTTGACACAGTCAGCTGCTGGCTGGTCAAGTCCCAAATCAGCCAGCCCTTGTGATCCTTAGCAAGCCCCAAGTGCACACCCCATCTCCCAGAAGCTTCCAGTTTTCCCCTCTTCTCCTTAGGCACATGAAACACCACCATGCAGCCATAAGTTCTCAGCATGTTGACTGCAGGCGCACTCCCATACCACTTGGTGTAGGGGACCCATTGCTTGTCCCCCACAGTCGCCAGCACCCGGTTCTTCACAACAACGACCTGCCGCAGTGCTGTCACCCAAAACGGATCCGGCAGCCCTGCACGCCCAAGGAGAGTGCGAGCACCTTCTTGCAGGGTCCGGTTGAACCTCTCAGCCACGCCATTCTGGTGAGGGTTGTAAGCACTGTGAGCTGATGCTGGATCCCCTTCCGCTTCAGCTCCTTCTCAAAATCAGCGCCGATGAACTCTCCTCCGTTGTCAGTGCAGATCACCTTCACCTTGTGTCCGCTCTCCCTTTGTGCTCTCGGCATCCACTCCTTAAGAACAGCCGCTGCCACCTCCCCCTTAGTCTTGAGAGGGTACACCCACACCGCACGTGTGTGGTCGTCCACAATTGTCAAGAAGTAGCGGCTGCCCGAGAGAGAAAGGGCCCTCGTGGGGCCCACCACATCCATGTGCACTAGTGCAAGTGGTGTCTTGGCTGGTCCTGTGCTGCTGCTGAAGGGAAACTTCGTGAATTTGGTCTCAAGGCAGGTAGGGCAGCTCCCAATCTCCTTTGCTCCCCCCTTCACCTCCAGCCCCTTCAAGCACCCATCCTTAACCAACTTCTGCAGCATAGGAATGTTCACATGGCACAGCCTCTCATGCCACGTCTCCCAATCAGCCTCACCACTCCCAGATGAAGCCTTTGCCCATGCAGCTGTCGCATCCACACCAGCAAGCACCTCACCATGTGGCTGTTGTGGCTGCTGCACCTTCTTGACTGCATCCATGGCCGCAGCAGTTGGTGCAGACTCCTCTCCTCCCGCAGTTGCTTTAGCCGCTCCCGCTGCCTTTGCTGTTGCTGGTGGTTTCCCCTTCCAAGGGATGATGGGCAGCTGCCACAGGTCCTTGATGCAGCTGCTCTTCTCCTCCAAGTTCCACAACAGCATCTTCCCAAGCTTTGCACGGCAGCTGGTTGGGCCGAAGGTAACTTCAGCCTTGCTCTCCTGCAGCCGGCGCACAGAAAGAAGGTTAGCGGACAAACCTTCAACCAACAGCACATTCCCAAGCCCCACAAGCTCTCCATTGGCTCCCATCACCTTAGCATTCCCAACACCAATCACAGGGAGCAAAGCACCTGAAGCGGCAGCCACAAACTTGATCTTCCCAGGAGGTTTTACCTCATCAAGCAAATCTGCCCGTGGGGTCATATGACTCGTGCAACCTGAATCGATCACCCAGTGAGTGAGGGGGTGCATCACAACCTTCCCAACTGAACCCACATCACCCCCACTCCCTTGCACATCCTCAACCATGAGGAACATCCCAGGGTCGGCTTTACCTTTTGCACCATCACCTTGTGCACCTGATCCTTGCACAGCGCCACCGATGCACGTTCACCACTTGGCGGCTTCATGCCTGGAGGGGCCCATCCGTCAGGCCGGCTGAAACACTTGAACCACGGGTGTCCAGCCTTCTTGCAGTACCAGCACGCACCCTCCATTCGGGTGCTCCCCCTGCCACCAGAGCTCCCATGCCCCTCATTGTAATCACCTCGGCCTCTCCCTCTGCCAAAGCCTCTCCAACGGCCTCGGCCTCTCCCTCCCCCTCTTCCTCTGCTGCCTCCTGCAGCTCCATACCCCTCAACAGTTTTGTTTGCAGCACCACCTCACGTGTGGCGCCTGCGGAAGTCCTCTTGCAGAATCTGCTGCCGTAGCCACTCAGGCGTCCATTTGTCCTGCTGAACGTTGAGGGTGGGGATGAGGTTGTCCCACCAGTTGTCGAGCACCGAGATGATCTTGGTGCACTGTTGCATCTGCGACACTTCGCTGCCCGCCGCTGCCATCCTCGCATAGATGTCCTTGATCTTGTCAAGGACCGGTTTCACATCATCTCCCGGTTTCATGGAGAGGGCAGCCAACTCCTTCTCCAACACAATCACCATCGGCAGCGTGTTGGGCTGAATCACGTCGCGTAGCAGCTTCCATGCCTTTGGTCCGGAATCATCCAACTCCACCAAATCTTTGATGTGCTGGAACATGTCGTTGTTGACCGATTGGAGGATGAGGTCGTACAGCACCGCGCTCTTCTCAATCCACCGATCGCGGGCATCTCCTTCCCCGGCATCTTCTCCTCTCCCATTGCAATTTTCAGTAGCTTGTAGCGCTAGAAGGCGCTCCGCATCCGCCCGCTCCATTCCTCATAGCTGGAGCCATCCAAAGCTTCGATCTTGGATGGTGGCCGTTCACTCCTCTTCTCAGCTGCATCTCCACTCCCTTGATTCATCTCCTCTGCTCCCAATCAGAGGTTTCAGCTCCCCCTTTTGCTGGTCAAAATGTAGATCCACACAATCTTCACAAGTGTCGGCGCCAACGAAATTTCGGCAGAGTTTCCCCTTAGCGGAAGTCACATCCAACCTCCAGAACTCCACTTAGGCACGCCCACAGGCCATGGTGGGTCTATGAGGGTCTTCACACTTCAGTAGACTCTCCACAAAGTCCTTAATCAGCTCTGATACCACTTGTTAGAGACTGAGGACGGAGTCTATGAAGATTAGTAGCCAAAATATCTCAACATCGTTGGGCCTAGTTTCTGAACAGAAAAGTCGAGTTCACAAGAAACGCCGTCAACGAAACGTTCACAGTCAAAACTTCATCAAACTCGAATATGTTGTAGCTCTACGCCGTGGCTACAATTCTCAAGTTGAATCATGCGAAAAGGTGAAGTATTTCTTGAGCTATCAATTTCGGCGCACTAGGGGGTATGCTGCCATAGAATCTTAACTCAATCACAAAGTTCACACAAGTTCACACAAGAGAATTGGAGTAGCACTAAACCAGGTGGAAGGGATCAGGAGGACGAGAGGGAAGGTCCCAAGAGAGTCCCCAATCAAGGAAACCCCATGCCATATAATTCCCTTCCCCATAGGCAACCCAACTTTGACCTTTGTCACTATCCCAACCTCCACAATCCACCTCAACCCAACTTGGCCACACTTGCCAGCCTGGTTTGGTTTCTCCCAACCATTTGGCAGCAACTATAGTAGAAAAGACGAATTTCCCAACCCTCAAAAGTCTGTACCCCATATTGAGTCAACCCCACAACTTCCCATAGTCACCACAACCAAATATCAAAAGCATACGAACTCCAACGTTCGTAACTTTCTTGTTCGTGCTCCAATTGAAGCGATACTTGGTTCCTCGGAAAGCTCTTGAGCAGAGGAGTCACTTCAGATATCTGCTCAAGCCAAATAACATTCACACACACACACTCAGAAAAACCAAACCGCACAAAACACAAATTTCTGCACACACTCACAACACGCATGCAACGCACGAACATATGATGGGAGGCAGACAGACGTGAATGGGAATGGTAGCATCACTCAACATGACGGACGGAGGACAGACAGACTCAGACTCAGCTACAAGACTAGCAGCGTAGTCTAGGCGACAGCGAGCAGCAAAGTCGACGAGCTCAGCAACTAGGGCGGACGCAGCAGTGGACTCGAAAGAAGGGTCAATGACGATAGTAGCCAGGAGACGCGTGACAATAGGACTGGCAGCACGAAGAGAGTCCGACTCCGGGTCGGCAAGAGCAGGAAGAGAGGACTCAAGAAGAGAGGGCAAAGGGGCACGCAGAGGAGCAGTGGACGGACGCAGAGACATCCGGTGCGTGCCACGGACAGGAGGAGGACGCTGACGTGAACCACGACCACTAGTGCGAGCAGCACGGACAGGCGACGTCGGGCGAGACGCAGGCTCACGACGCTCAGCAAGACCTCCAGTAGGACCAGTGTAGGGAGAAGGAGCAGGCAAAGGGGAGGTAGGCTGCAACTGTAACTATGACGGGACAGGCTGTGGACACTCTAAGGGAGGAGGAGGACCAGTAGAAGGTGGAAGACCAAGAACCTGCTGCAGGAGTGGAACGAAGTACGCTTGAGGCCGCGTGGCGACGCCACACACAGCAGGGACAGCACCAGTACCCCCAGCAGGAGCACCCGCTCCAGCAGCACCTCCAGTAGCTCCAGAACCTCCAGCAGCACCAGGAGAACCCCCAGCAGGACCGCCAGCGGTAGTTTCAGCGCCAACACCCTCAGCAGCACCAGCTCAAGTCGAGCCCGTAGGCCCAGCAGCTCCAGTACTCCCAGTACGAGCACCTGTGGGACCCGCGACAGCAGCACCCTCAGTAGGCGAAGAACCTCAAGAACCAGCAGCACGGCTCCAGCAGCAGGCAAACCACTCGCGCAGCTCCTGTGGAGAGAGTGGCTCCCGCAAAGACGAAGCAATCGGAGAACCTCCAGGCGTAGCACCTCCAAGCTCAGCACCCCCAGGCCCAGCACCCCTAGGCTCAGCACCCCCAGGCTCAGCACCCCCAGGCTCAGCACCCCCAGGCTCAGCACCCCCAGGCTCAGCACCCCCAGGCTCAGCACCCCCAGGCTCAGCACCCCCAGTCGCAGCACCCCCAGGCTCAGCACCCCCAGGCTCAGCACCTCCAGCAGCACTAGAGTCACCAGAAACCTCGACAGGCTCGACTGCGTCTACCTGGGACACACCTGAAGGGGCTGGACTCTGAGGGGGGAGGGGGTCTACCGGGAGGGGATCTGGTACAAGGAAGAGCAGGGGGGGGGGGGGGAGGGACGGAATGCGGTAGGGGAAGAGGCGGTACTAGGGGGCTGACTCGTCAAACGTGACGTCCTAGGAGGTCAGAACACGGCGAGAGGTTGGGTGGTAGAACTGCCACCCAAGCGCATCAGGGGGGAACCCCAGGAAGACGCAAGGAGCAGCACGAGGGGACAGCTTGTCCGCAGACAAGTCGCGGACAAACGCCCGAGATCCCCAGACCCGGAACGCCGACGCATCGCCAACCTTCCCCGTCCACAGCAAGGCTGGGGAGGTCTCCGGCCTGGAGACCTTGGGGTGTAGGTTGATCTGATGCGCCGCGTACCTCACCGCAAACGGCCACAGAAAATGGGGAGCAGCCGCATGCATCATAGACGTACGAGCGACATCCATGACCATGCCAATGCGGGGCTCAGCAATCCCATTTTGCTGTGGAGAGTCCGGAAGCGTGAAGGTCTGGCGGATGCCTCGTGCACGACAGTAGGCTCGCAGAAGGCCAGAGGAGAACTCTCCGCCTCTGTCAGAGTGCAGACGCAGAACAGGATAGTCCGAGCCGAAGCTCCGCCTGAGCTGGAGACGAGCTGCGCGGATCTAGTCGATCAATACCTCAGTGACATTACCCTTGCTGCGCAAGGGGAAGACTGTGGTGAGAAACTTAGAACGAGGATGAATGACTAAGGAATGGAAGTGACACAAATATGCAACCCTAGAAATGTGTACCCCATATAGGCTACCCCACTATAGCCTACACAATATTATAATTTGACACACCCCCGTAGGCAGAGTGGGGGAGAACAAGGGGTCACAAGACCAGTCAAGCAAAACAGACAAAGCTCAGGGTGGATCACAACGTCACCACACAGTCTGAGCACAAGGTCAAGGCCACAAGGCCAGTTCACATGCAGGAGTACACATATATATAAGGCTAAACAAGCAAGAGCAGGTATATATATATGTAAGAGTACAAGCAAGGTCTACGGGTGAGCAAGTGAGGCAAGACAGGCACAAGACCCAGCTGAGTGCAGAAGTGCTGATGATCACAAGGCGGAAGTGCCTTGGTGAAAACATCAGCAGTGTTGGCCTCAGAGGCCACGTACGCAAGTCGCAACTGACCACGCTGCTGCAACTCACGAGCAAGAAAGTAGCGGAGAGCAATGTGCTTCGTTCTGTGCTCCAGGCGGTGTTCCCGACACAAAGCTAGCATGGCCTTGTTGTCTACGTACAGCACCGGAGGAGAACAAGGCGGCTCTCCGAGGTCAGTCAGCAGGTAGGTAAGCCAGCAAAGCTGTTGTGCAGCCATGGCCCCGGCGTAGATCTCAGCCTCACAACTGGAGCCGAGAACAGAAGACGAGCGAGTAGCCCGCCACGAAACAGAGCTGGAACCAAGGCTGAAGGTGTAACCCTGTGACGACCGCTGCGTAGCCTGGTCGTCTGCCCAAGAAGCGTCCGCGTGCCCAGTGAGGACCACTGGACTCCGCCCTCCAAGCACTAGCCCCATGCTCGACGTACTGCACAAGTAGCGCAACACCCTCTTCGCTGCAGCCATGTGCTCTGGTCGGTGTCTCCCAGGAGCAACATAGCTTGCAAGGATGCTAAGAGGGTATGCAAGGTCAGGTCGTGTGAAGGTCATCAGGTACATGAGGCAGCCAACAAGCTCTGGGTATGGGCCACTCGACTCTACGGACTCATCCGAAGGCAGAGCTGAGAGCGAGTGGCGAGTAGGCAGAGGAGTGGCCTGAGGCGAGGAGTACGTGAAGCCGAAGCGCTGAAGGACCTGCTGCACCATGTGTGACTGAGTCAGGGTAATGGTGCAGCGTGCTCTGTCCCGGGTGATCTCCAAGCCAAGGTAGCTGCGCATTTCACCCAGGTCTGTGCACGCGTGTCTCTTCTCCAGCTCGAACTTCACATGGGCGAGTCCAGCAACGCCAGCTGTGGCAAAGACCAAGTCGTCGACGTACACGAGGATGTAGAACGGCGGCAGAGAGGTGTCGGTGCGTAGAAACAACGACGGGTCAGCAGTAGAGGGAGCAAACCCAAGAGCCGCAAGTGTAGTCCTCAGTGTGTCGTGCCACTCGCGCGGTGCCTGGCGGAGACCGTAGACTGGCCGTCGGAGGCTCCTCTGGGTGCCAGGAGGAAAAGTCCCAGTGAAGCTAGGTAGACGGCGCAACCAGATCTCCTTGTGAAGGCTACCCTACAGGAAGGCAGTGCTGAAGTCAAGGGAGTGAAGCTCGTAGTCACGCTGAGCAGCTACGTATAGCTGCACCCGAAGAGTGGTCATCTTCGGGGTGGGAGAGAAGGTCTGAAAGTAGTCAACTCCCTGCCGCTGACTGAAGCCACGAGCCACGTACCACGTCTTGAAGACAGGTGGAGAGCCCGGCGGCCGCTTCACCCTGAAGATCCACATGCCACTGACGATGTTCGCCCCAGGAGGGGTAACCGCGTCAACGTAGGTGCCTGTGGACTTCCAGGAAGCCATCTCTGCATCCATAGCTGCCTGCCACTGAGAGGAGTAGGGACCCTCTACGGCCTCCGCGTAAGAGCGCGGAGTCGGGATGTGTAGTGCATCCGTGTCTCCCTCAGGGGTAAGCAGTACGGACGCGAGATGAGGTGAAGCAGTAGCCAGACACTTGAACTCATCCTGCCTATCCTCAAGGACGTCCGTGCCAAGAGCACACTCACCCCCGACGGACGGAGGACAGACAGGCGAAGACTCAGCAACAAGACTAGCAGCGTAGTCTAGACGACAGCGAGCAGCAAAGTCGACGAGCTCAGCAACAAGAGCAGACGCAGCAGTGGACTCAAAGGAGGGGTCAGTAACAACAGTAGCAAGGAGACGCGTGACAGTAGGACTGGCAGCACGAAGAGAGTCCGACTCAGGGTCGGCAAGCGCAGGAAGAAAGGACTCAGGAGGAGAGGGCAAAGGGGCACGCAGAGGAGTAGTGGACGGACGCAGAGACATCCGGTGCGTGCCAGGGACAGGAGGAGGACGCTGACGCGAACTGCGACCACTAGTGCGAGCAGCACGAACAGGCGACGCAGGACGAGACGCAGGCTCACGACGCTCAGCAAGACCTTCAGTAGGACCAGTGTACGGAGAAGGAGAAGGCAGTGGGGAGGCTGGCGGTAACTGTGACTGCGACTGGACAGGCGGTGGACACTCTAAAGGAGGAGGAAGACCAAGAACCTGCTGAAGGAGCGGAACAAAGTACGGCCGAGGCCGCGCGGCGACTCCAGACATAGCAGGGACAGCACTAGCACCCCCAGCGGCAGCACCAGCGTCAACAGCACCTTTGGCTCCAGTACCTCCAGCAGCACCAGCAGCACCCGCAGCAGGACCGCCACCAGGAGTGATAGCAGTAGCCCCAGCGCCAACACCCTCAGCAGCTCCGACTCCACTAGCACTCGCAGAACTAGCACCTCCGAGACCGGCGGCACCAGCACCCTCAGCAGCCGAAGAAGCACCAGCTCCAGTAGTACGCCTCTAGCGCCGAGCAAACCACTCGCGCAGCTCTTGTGGAGAGAGTGGCTCCCGCCGAGACGAAGCACCCGGAGAACCACCAGGTCCAGCACCGATAGACGCCACACGAGTAGGTCCAGCGGCCGCGGGCTCCGCACCCCCAGGCTCAGTAGCTCCAGACTCAGCACCCCCAGGCTCAGCAGCTCCAGACGCAGCACCCCCAGGCGAAGGACCCCCAGGCTCAGCACCCCAAGTCGTAGCACCCCCAGGCTCAGCACCCTCAATCGTAGCACCTCCAGGCTCAGCACCCCCAGACTCAGCACCCCCAGGCTCAGCACCCACGCGCGCAGCACCCCCAAAGTCAGCACCCCCACGCTCAGCACCCGCAGCAGTACCAGAGTCACCGGCAACCTCGACCGGCTCGACTGCATCTACCTGGGACACACCTGAAGGGGCAGGACCCTGAGGGGGGAGGGGGTCTACCGGGGGGGACCTGGCACAAGGAATTGCGGTGGCGGGGGGAGGGAAGGAGTGCGGTAGGGGAAGAGGCGGTAGTAGGGGACTGACTCGTCGAACGTGACGTCCTAGGAGGACAGAACACGACAAGAGGTGGGGTGGTAGAACTGCCACCCAGGGGCGTCAGGGGGGAAGCCAAGGAAGACACAGGGAGCAGCACGAGGGGACAGCTTGTCCGCAGACAAGTCGCGCACAAACGCCCGCGATCCCCAGACATGGAACGCAGACGCATCGCCGACCTTCCCTGTCCACAGCAAGGCTGGGGAGGTCTCCGGCCTGGAGACCCTGGGGTGAAGGTTGATCTGATGCGCCGCGTACCGAACTGCAAACGGCCACAGAAAATGGGGGGCAGCCGCATGCATCATGGACGTACGAGCGACGTCCATGACTATGCCAATGCGGCGCTCAGCAATCCCATTTTGCTGCGGAGAGTCCGGAAGCGTAAAGGTCTGGCGGATGCCTGGTGCACAACACTAGGCTCGCAGAAGGCCAGAGGAGAACTCTCCGCCTCGGTCAGAGTGCAGACGCAGAACAAGAAAGTCCGAGCCGAAGCTCCTCCTGAGCTGGAGACGAGCTGCGCGGATCCAGTCAATCAACACCTCAGTGACATCACCCTTGCTGCGCAAGGGGAAGACTGTGGTGTAACGCGAGTAGTCGTCAACCACCAGCAAGAAGTAGCGCTCGTGACCCTGTCCACGGATGCGGGCCGGGCCCCACACGTCCATGTGAAGCGTCTGCAGCGGGGCCTCTGTCGGGGGAAACTGAGAGGAGTGAGGGGCAGCCCGGAGCCACCCCTCGACACAGGGGACACAGGAAGGACCAGGCCCCGGAGGAAGGGGAGGGAGGGACCGGGGAAGTACAGAGACAAGGACACGGGAAGCCATGCCTCGAAGACGAGGCAGGGAGGGGTGACCAAGTCGGTGGTGCCACATGAGAGTCTCATGAGACAGGAGGCGAAACGAGCAGGGGGCAGACTCAGGACCAGACCTGGACGCTGCAGCAAACACCTGACCCGACGCAGCTACCTTGCCAGACGCATGGACAAGAGGGGACCCAGTGGTCAGGGTGTAGAGGCTCGACCCCGGCCGACGCGAAAACGTGGCCAGGTGCCGGCCCGTGCGTGCGTTCGAGCAGTGGGTCACCCGCTGACTCACAGGAGTAAACTGGTGAACCCCCGCATCCTGCAGGTCAACACCACTCACCAAGTTCGTCGAGAACGAGGGGAGGTAAAGACCAGACAAGGTGCCAGAGGGGGCAGCCGGACACGGGAAGACAGTGGAGAAGTGAGAGAGGACAGAACCCCTAGAGGGGTCTGCCAGGGAGACTGCAACCGGCCGACCAAGCGGCGTGAGTGTGGTGCGGTCTTGAAAGAAGGAGCGCGAAGCCCCTGAGTCAAGTGTGAAGGTGAGGGAGGCCGAAGCCGACGCGGTAATTGAGAGCGCAGCCTCACCAGTACCTGAGGGCGCAGACGCGCTCGCACCTAGAGCAGCAGCCTCACTAGCACCTAGCGCAGCAGTACCAATGCCCGGGTCGGGCGGGAAACACCGGTAACAGTCACCCTCATCACTAATAGTCACAGCATACATGGCAGGAAGGATAGCATCAAAGTCAAGATCATAGATGGCAATACCTGCCCTAGACAGCTCTCCCCAGCGGGGGATCTCACTAGCCTCCGGGAACTGCTGACGCCAAGCGTCCGTCAGGCGGCCAAAGCAGCGCAGGGTGGGGTGGGCACCCCCACACTGCTCACCAGCGCGGTCGCCGGAGCGAAGGACGTAGGTGCACGGACCGAAACCCCCACCATGCTAACGCTCCATGTACCACTCACGGAGCTGCTGAGGAGGGGGGATGTCCCGAGAACGCTGCTGCTGCTGCTGCTGGCGCTGACCACCATCGGAGCCGCTCCGCTGCGAAGCACCACCCCGACCTGCTCCACCTCCTCCACCACCGCCGCCTCCACCTCCGCCACCACCGCCGCCTCGGCTCCCACCGCTGCCGCCTCCGCCGCCTCCGCCTCCGCTGCTGCCACCGCCACCTCCACCCCCGCCGCCACTCCCACCGCCACCCCCACTCCCTCCGCCGCCTCCACCGCCACCTCCACCACCCCCGCTAGCTCCACCCGCGCCCTTGCCACCCTTGCCCTTGCCAGAGCGACGTCTCCCGCTAGGGGTAGACGCCGCACCGACCGACTCAAGACCAACGAGGTCGGCCGCAGTAGCAAAAGCGACAGAGGGCAACAGAGGGGAAGGGGAACACCCCTCAAAGATGGGGGTGCGAGGGTCACCACGAGAGGCTCCTACAGCGACTATGCTCTTCTCCGCTGCTAGGAGGGCCTTCTCGAGGAGGTCAACAGTGAGAGTGGTGGGACAGACTAAGAGGAAGTGGTCCTTGACTACCCGAAGGGAGTCAGGGAGGCGGGTGACTATATAATAGAGAGTGATGTACATGGGGGGGGGGTTCTTGGCGCAGAACTCAGCAGGAAGCGCGGCGCGGTAGCGAGTGTCACTAGTGCGGAGGTGCGTAATGATGTCAGCGACTATGGGAAAGGCAACAAGGTCAGGGAAAGGTATGGTAGCATGAGGCGGCTCAGTGCAGCAGTGGCAGGGGAAGAGTAGCGCGCAACTACAGCATCGTACAAGGTCTGAGCACTCTTGTACTGACTAAAGTGCACGCGCTCAGTGGTAGATAGGTGGCGACGCACAGCAAGACGTGCAGCAGCATCGCGTGTGGCCCACTGGGATCGAACAGTGGGGTCAGCATCAGCAGCAGGGGCAGGGGAGGCGCCAGAGGTGAGGTCAAAGAGGGAGAGACCGTCTGCCCTATCGCACTGTAGGAAGAGCTGCAGGTCATCTACCCAAACCTCAAAGTCAATGGCTCGACCCTCAGCGTCAAAAGCGAGAACACTAGGGGTAGCCATGACAGTAGTAGACTAGCACGACCAACTGTGGGACAGGGGCAGTGCAGTGACAGAAGCGCTGCTCTCACCGGACAGGGTGGGTCGGGCAGCTCAGCAGTGCAGTAACACAGCAACACGGCTCCTCGGACGGCACAGCATCGACTGCGGCTCCGCGGCACCAGCGGCTCGGTTGATCAGGCGACTCGGGCGGCTCGGGCGGCTCGGGCGGCTCGGGCTGGTCGAGCGGCTCGGGCGGCTTGAGCTGGTCGGGCGGCTCGGGCGGCTCAGGAGAGTCGGGCGGCTCGGGCGGTTCGGGCGGCTCGGGCTGGTCGGGCAGCTCGGGCGGCTCAGGAGAGTCGGGCGGCTCGGGTGGCGCGGGCGGTGCAAGGCGGCAGGCCCGCTGGTGAAAGGGATGGCGTCGGGGCCGCAGGGGAGAGCGTCGACGGGCCGCAGGTGAGGGCGGCGACGGGGCCGCAGCTGAGGGCGGCGACGGGCCGCAGGTGAGAGCGGCGACGGGGCCGCAACGGAGGGCGGCGGCGGGGCCGCAGGTGAGGGCGGCGGGGCCGCAGCAGAGGGCGGCGGGGCCGCAAGTGAGGGCGGCGGGGCCGCAATTGAGGGCGATGACGGGCCGCAGGTGAGGGCGGCGACGGGGCCGCAGGTGAGGGCGGCAACGGGGCCGCAACCGAGGGCGGCGACGGGCCGCAAGTGAGGGTGGCGGGGCCGCAACTGAGGGCGGCGGGGCCGCAAGTGAGGGCGGCGGGGCGGCAAGGGAGGCCGCTAGGGCGGCTCGACGAATGCAGAGAGGGGAGCGCGACTCGAGGAGCGCGCTCCGGGCAGGAAAAAAAAATCGATGTGGTGGGCCCTAGGCACAGTTCCCTTGAGGGAAACTACTCGATACCATGAGAAACTTAGAACGAGGATGAATGACTAAGGAATGGAAGTGACACAAATATGCAACCCTAGAAATGTGTACCCCATATAGGCTACCCCACTATAGCCTACACAATATTATAATTTGACATGTGGTGTAACGCGAGTAGTCGTCAACCACCAGCAGGAAGTAGCGCTCGTGACCCTGTCCACGGACGCGGGCTGGGCCCCACACGTCCATGTGAAGCGTCTGCAACGGGGCCTCTGTCGGAGGAAACTGAGAGGAGTGAGGGGCAGCCCGCTGGCGCCCCTCGACACAGGGGACACAGATAGGGCCAGGGCCCTAAGGAAGGGGAGGAAGGGACCGGGGGAGACCAGAAACAAGAAGACGGGAGGCCATGCCTCTGAGCCGAAGCAGAGAGGGGTGACCAAGACGGTGGTGCCAGAGGAGAGTCTCGTGAGACAGGAGACGACACGAACAGGGGGTAGACTAAGGACCAGACCTGGACGCTGCAGCAAAAACCTGACCCGACGCAGCAACGGGAGGAGACGCAGTGGTCAGTGTGTACAGGCTCGACCCCGGCTGACGGGTAAACGTAGCCAGGTGTCGGCGTGTGCTAGCCTCTGTGCAGTGCCTCACCCGCTGACGCGCAGGAGTGAACTGGTGTACTCCCCCATCCCGTAGGTCAGCACCACTCATCAGGTTCGTAGAGAACAAGGGGAGGTAGAGACCAGACAGGGTGCCAGAGGGAGCCGCCGGACACGGGAGGACTGTGGAGAAGTGAGACAGGACAGGACCCCCAGAGGGGTCAGCCAGAGACACCGTAACCGGCCGACTAAGCGGCGTGAGTGTGGTGCGGTCCCGAAAGAAGGAGCTAGAAGCTCCAAAGTCAAGGGTGAAGGTGTGGGAGGCCGAAGCCGACGTAGTACCTGAGAGCGCAGACTCACCAGTACCTGAGGACGCAGACGCACTAGCACCTAGAGCAGCACCGTCACAAGCACCTAGGGCAGCAGCCTCACCAGTACCTAGAGCAGCAGTCCCAATGCCCGGATCGGGCGGGAAACACTGGTAACAGTCACCCTCATTACTAATAGACACAGCATACATGGTAGAAAGAAAAGCATCAAAATCAAGATCATAGATAGCAACTCCCGCCCTACACAGCTCGCCCCAGCGAGGGATCTCTGTGGCCTCCAGGAACTGACGACGCCACGCGTCCGTCAGGCGGCCAAAGCAGCGCTGGGTGGGGTGCGCACCCCCACACTGCTCACCCGCACGGTCGCCGGTGCGCAGGACGTAGGTGCACGGACCAAAACCCCCACCCCACTAGCGTGCAGTGTACCACTCAAGGAGCTGCTGAGGGGACATGGTCTCACGACCGCGCTGCTGCTGCTGGCGCTGGCCACCACTGGAACCACTCCTCTGTGTAGACCCGCGACCAGCTCCACCGCCACCCTCGCCGCCTCCGCTACCACTTGCGCCTCCGCCGCCGCCTCCACCGCTACCACCTCCGCCACCTCCGCTCCCACCACCACCGCCGCTGCCGCCTCCGCCTCCCCTGCCGCCATCGACACCTCCTCCCCCACCTCCACTCCCATCGACACCCCCACTCCCCCCGCCGCCTCCACCTCCACCGCTCCCGCTCGCTCCTCCAACGCCTTTGCCCCCCTTGCCCTTGCAAGAGCGGCGTCTCCCGCTAGGGGCGGACGCCGCACCGAACGACTCCAGACCAACGAGGTCGGCCGTAGCAGCAAAGGCAACAGAGGGCAGAAGGGGGGAGGGAGAGCACCCCTCAAAGATCGGGGTGAGCGGGTCACCACGAGAGGCCCCTACAGCGACTATGCTCTTCTCGGCCGCTAGAAGGGACTTCTCGAGGAGGTCAACAGTGAGAGTGGTGGGTCAGACTGAGAGGAAGTGGTCCCTGACTACGCGAAGGGAGTCAAGGAGGCGAGTGACTATGTGGTAGAGAGTGATGTACATGGGGGGGGGCTTCTTGGCGCAGAAGTCAGCAGGAAGCGCAGCACGGTAGCGAGTGTCACTAGTGCGGAGGTGCGCAATGAGGTGAGCGACAGTGGGAAAGGCAGCAAGGTCAGGGAAGAGGTACGGTAGCATGAGACGGCTCAGTGCAGCAGTGGCAGGGGAGGAGTAGCGCGCAACTACAGCGTCGTACAAGGTCTGAGCACTCTTGTACTGACTAAAGTGCGCACGCTCGGAGGTAGGGAGGTGGTGACGCACAGCAAGACGTGCAGCAGCGTCGCGCGTGGCCCACTGGAAGCGAACAGTGGCGTCAGCATCAGCAGCAGGGGCAGGAGAGGCGCCAGAGGTGAGGTCAAAGAGAGAGAGACCGTCCGCCCTATCGCACTGTAAGAATAGCTGCAGGTCATCTACCCAGACGTGTAAGTCAATGGCTCGACCCTCAGCGTCAAAAGCGAGGACACTAGGGGTAGCCATGACCACAGTAGACCAGCAGTGCAACAGTAGGGTGAGGGCAGTGTAGTAAAAGAGGCACTGTGCTCACCAGACAGGGCAGCTTGGGCGGCTCGGCAGGAGGGCGGCTCGGCAGATCGGCGGCTCGGCTACTGGGCTGCTGGGCGGCTCGGCTGTAGTGCGGCTCGGCGGTCCGGCGGCTCGACTCTACGGCGGCTCGGCTGCTGGGCGGCTCAGCTGCAGGGCGGCTCGGCTGCTGGGCGGCTCGGCTGCAGGGCTGCTGGGCGGCTAGGCGGCCGGCTGTCCAGCTGCTCGGTTGCCCGGGCGGCTCGACGGTGCTGCTGCAGGGCGGCGCGGCGGTGCAGCAGGTGACGGGGCCGCAGATGAGAGCGGCGGGGCCGTTAACGAGAGGGGCGGGGCCGCAGATGAAAGCGGTGGGGCCGCAGGTGAGGGTGGCGGGGCCACAGCAGAGGGCGGCGGGGCCGCAAAGGAGGGCGGCGGGGCCGCAGAGGAGGGCGGCGGGGCCGCAGTAGTTGAGGGCGGCGGGGCCGCAGCAGTTGAGGGCGACGGGGCCGCAGGTGAGAGCGGCGGGGCCGCAGCAGAGGGCGGCGAGGCCGCAGAGAAGGGCGGCGGGGCCGCAGTTGAGGGCGGCGGGGCTGCAGCAGTTGAGGGCGGCGGGGCCGCAGAAGTTGAGGGTGGCGGGGCCGCAGTTGAGGGCGGCGGGGCCGCAGAAGTTGAGGGCGGCGGGGCCGCAGTAGTTGAGGGCGGCGGGGCCGCAGGTGAAAGCGGCGGGGCCGCAGGTGAGAGCGGCGGGGCCGCAGCAGAGGGTGGCGGGGCCGCAGAGAAGGGCGGTGGGGCCGCAGTTGAGGGCGGCGGGGCCGCAGTTGAGGGCGGCGGGCCGCAGGAGAAGGGCGACGACGGGCCGCTTGTGAAAGGGCGGCGCGACGCGGCCATTAGGGCTGCGCGACGCGGCCGTAAGGGCGGCGCGACGGGCCGCTCAGGGCGATGCGACGGGCCGCTAAGGGCGACGCGACGGGCTGCTAAGGAAGTTGCGACCCTAGGCGCGCTTCGGGCAGGGGCAGGACGCGCCCCGGGCAGGAAAAAAAAAAAAAGGAGGATCGTTGGGCCCTAGGAACAGTTCCCACGAGGGAACCTGCTCGATACCATGAGAAACGAGAATGAATTAACTATGAGTGAAGTGGGTACAAGTACTAACCCTAATTGGGTTGTACCCCCTATGGGATACCCCACTACAGCCTACACAAAAGCATAAGCTATAATGTTCTGACAGCCACCTCGTCCGGCCCCAGCCCCCTGCCCTCTCTCCACCCCATCCTGCGCAGCAACGCCTTGCCTGGCTCGCGTGGTTGGGGAAGGGGGACGGGAGGAGCGGGGAAGGCTGGTGGAGGGGGGAATGTGAAGCGTGTTGGATTAAGGAGGGGGGTTGGAGAGGGGCGGGAAGTGGGAGAGGTGGAAGGAAAGTGGGGGGGAGAGGAGGTATGCATGTGCATGGGGCACTGAGGCAATGGGTTCAGACGTGCAGAGCAGAGGACAGGTTGGCTGGGGGACGTGGTGCAAGTGGAGTGCACAAGCAGACAGGGAAGGGACAACGTTTCCACATTGCACTCCCAGCAGTCAGCAGCCAGTCCAACGGCAACAAGCCACCCCACCCATCCAATCCAACTGTCCCCTCCCCCTGCCTCCTCTGGCGCAGCCCCTCACTCCCCCTGCCTCCGCCCTCCCTTCCCCCCTTGCCGCACCGATGGAGTCAGCAGCGGGCGCCAGCAGCTCTGCCACGCCTCCCCCGGGAATCACGGAGGGGCGCCGGTCCGCGGCGGGGGCGAGGTGGCGGGCGCGCTCAGCAGCGGTGAAGCCGAACGTGTCGAACGCGCTGTGAGCCGCCACGGCGCTGCGCTGCGCGTCGTGGCGCTCGTCGGCGTCCATGAGCGCCTCCACGCGCTGCGGCTGCACCTCCGCGCGCTGCGAGCGCGACGAGCGGAACGATGCAGGCAGCCACCCTGGGCTGGATGGTGAGGGGTTGGCGGGCAGATAAACGCGGGGGGTTGGCGGGCAAATAAACGCGGGGGGGGGGGGGGGGGGGGGGGGGGGGGGGCAGATAAACGCGAGGGGGTTGGCGGGCAGATAAATGCGGGGGGTTGGCGGGCAGATAAACGCGGGGGGTTGGCGGGCAGATAAACGTGGGGGGGTGGCGGGCAGATAAACGCGGGGGGGTTGGCGGGCAGATAAACGCGGGGGAGGGGCGAGCAGATAAACGCGGGGGGTTGGCGGGCAGATAAACGCGGGGGGTTGGCAGGCAGATAACGCGGGGGGTTGGCGGGCAGATAAACGCGAGGGGGGGGGGGGGAGCGGGCAGATAAACGCGGGGGGTTGGCGGGCAGATAAACGCGGGGGGTTGGCGGGCATATAAACGCGGGGGGTTGGCGGGCAGATAAACGCGGGGGAGGGGCGGGCAGATAAACGCGGGGGGTTGGCGGGCAGATAAACGCGGCGGGTTGGCGTGCAGATAAACGCGGGGGGCTGGCGGGCAGATAAACGCGGGGGGTTGGGATGAAGAGAGGGGGTTTGGGGGTGGAAGGGGAGAGCAGTGGGATGAGTGATGCTGCCGTCGCCCCCTCGGGCGTTGCGTCACCTCGCCCCTCGTGCCGACGAGCGGACCACTAAGGAAGCAGCGAGACGAGCAGGACAGCGGCAGCAAGCGGGACAGCAAGTGAGGTAACAGCAGGCGAGGGAACAACAAGCGAGGGAACAGCCGCATCGGCGCCTACTGGTGCGAGAATCCGAGAGAGAGTCCTAGCGCGCGAAAGGCGCACGCTCGCATGGCGGCAAGGCATGGAATAACCTTCCCTGCACCCCTCCTTTTGCTTCCTCTCACCGGTTTTGGGCTCCAAGCCTATGGCAGGTGCCTCGTACCTTCCTTGGACCCCACGCTGTTGAAGTACCCCGCGGAAAAGCCCCCCGTGAACGCGCCGTGAAACCGCCGCCTGCCCTCATCGTCGCGCGCCTCCTGCTGCCACGGCGGCACCGCCTGCTTCGCGCGCCCCTTCGCCATTGCCAGGTGCAGCTTGCGGCCCCCCGCGCCCTCCGCGCGCTCCAACGCGCGCCCGAAGTACACGCAATCCTCGCCATTGTCGTCCATCGCTGCGTTCCCGATATAAAGGTATCTAGAAACAATGAAAATTTCCTCTTCCAATCTCAAGTAGAGCTAACAATCAGCTCTAGTCGACCGCCAAGGTAACGCGCTAGATTGCGAGCAAGGGGGCGGGGGCCACTGATGGGCAGATGACGCGGGTGCTCTTTCCTACGCCTAGCTAGTGAGGACGAGGCCTAATCGTCTGCGCCATTGCCGTGCAAGCCTCGATCACATGCAGAGCACTCAAGGTTCGCCTGCTTTCGGAGATTCAGTTAGGGCCGGTCAAATTTTGCACGTATTCGCAGGAAACCCTACCCAACCATCTTGTGTTTCAAACAGAACGCTCTGAATCAAGCCTTAACCTTTTTTAACTGCGATCGGACGTACTCTTTTGACCCGCCCTTAGCAGATATTTCTTTGAGGTTGACCAACCGAAATGAACCGAATCGAACCACACACAAACCTAAATTTCCAGTGATTTAGGACAACCAAATACCTCTAAGAGTATTAGGGCTCATTCCGCTCTTGACACGGATGTCAATCGCGTCATCCAACCTCTGTAACAGTCTGCACCGCATTACACCTAAGTGTAAAACATTTCAACCGCACTGCATCTCTTCGATTGAGACGCGAGGCCTTTGTGACGCGCTTCAGGAAAAACCCTTAGAACTTATGTACACTAATAATGCTACCTATATTTACACTAATAATGCTACCTATATGTGTTCGTTAAATACCCGTATAAGGAGCTGCAAGCCCGGAAAAAAAAAATCGGATATTGAAAGGGTGCTCTATTGTGGATTAGCGATCATTGTTTGTAAGGAAATACAAGTCGTTACTCCAGTCGCACTTTAGCGGGTTCAGTCCTAAAGGGTTCGCGCCAGCTAGTTCGGTTTGCAAACCCGACCAAACAACCACGAATCGCCCTGCACTATTCGCCAAAATTCCGAGCCTACATTTCCCGTGGTTCTTGCCTAGCTAGGATTTCCCCCTAAATTATCGTCAGTTTTTTGTAATCACAAACTCGCATATTAGAAATAGAATGCAACGGATTGATTGCATTAGGGTAGGGATGCAATACAAAAAGGAAGCCTAACAAAGTTACTCCCTATGGAGTACCTCACCGCAGCCTATCACAATATTAACATTTGACACACCCCAATAGGCTAAGTGAGGGGCACCAAACAACTAGCAAGTGAAATGTCAGAAACAATAGGAAGTACAAAAGAAGAATGACGAAAGAGGAGGTTTCACTAGCAGCAGTTGGGATACATATAGGAAACCCTAACTGGGTTGTACTCGCTATAGAGCACCCCACTACAGGCTAGATAATAACATTCTGACATGAAACAACGGTCACAAGACCAGTCAAGAGCAAGCAACAAAACAAGGCTCAAGGTGGCGCACAAAGTCACCACACACTCCGAGCACAAACTGCGGAGAGTCAATCGACAACGGTAGTGAGCTAGACTACGGGGGTTGGCACGAACTACTGAGAATGATCGTAGCTTTGCTTGCGTTCCTTAGCACTTGCACATTCACGGGAGAAGTTGGCAAGAGTTTCACTAGCAAAGTCAAAATTACATAATGAGTGAGTTCACAATGACAAGAATGACTACGTCAAGCACCTAGCAACCCTGCAACTAGCCTAGTCGACCGCCAGCACAGCTTGGTCGACCGCCTGCCAGCGTTGCATAGAGGAGCCGCGCCAGCACTGCAGAAGGGCGACCTGCCAACGCAGCAGGTCGACGGCGTGCCAACGCTGCAATAGAGCGGCTGACCAGCATTGCCCCGTAGAAGACAGCAGTGCGCATGCTCGCAGGTGCGCGCAGACGATTGGCCCGACGTGCTTCGTTGAGCATCCGTCGGCTGTCGTTTGCGCCTGACAAGCCACATCGACTTCAGGATACCAACCCGAGGTCGCCTTTGCCATCGCGACCTCTACGACGTTCGTGTGCCTCCGCAGAACTCGTCGAGCAGGTTACTTGGTCGACCTGGTCGACCACCATCGACCACCAAGTGCCTCCGGTCGACCACTAGGTGCTTCTGGTCGACCACCGGGTGCCTCTGGTTGACCAAAGCTCTTGTCGAGCTACCCCCTAGTCGACGGACCCCTTCCGTCAACCAAAACTGTCAGCTATTGTCGTCGAGCTCCCCTCGTCGACCGCTGCTCACTTATCAGGTAGACGGACTGCTTTGTCGACCTCGCAGACGAACTGCCACTCCTGGTCGACGGTCCACCCGTCGCCCAGCCCAGATAGCTGCAGCTGTCGAGATCCCTGGTCGACGGCTCTAGCCCCGTGACAGTCTTGTGCAAGTCGACAACCATCTCGTCGACCTGCCCCGCAGAAGAAGGCCGTCGAGCACTCCTTGTCGACGGCAACACCATAGTGATCCCCTGTAGCTCGACGAAGCTCGTCGAGCAACTCCTTCACTGCGAACGGTCGGCTGCTACTCCCATACATCCGACCAAGTCGTTGGCGTTGCCCAAGCGAGGGAGGGGCCAACACTCCACTCCCGTTAACACTCCCCTGCCGCGGGCCTCCAGCCCGCACGGCAGTACTCCACGGAGAAAACTCGTCCTCGGCGTGCACCCCATACATAGCACGCCGTCACCGCACCAGCCGTGCAGAAGGGCACGGCACCTACTGCTGCACATCATCATCGCCGTCGCCGACGTTGGCCAGACGAACTTAGCCAACGGTGACAGAGCACCGGTTGAAAGCCGGAAAATGCTGCGCTTTTGTCAGGAAGTCACCCGGGTGTTCGGTGGTCGGGATGTACTTCAGGACGAACTTCCCGCGCCTCACCATGCGCTGCAGCCAGGCATATCGTCGCTCCATATGCTTGAGGTTGCGCGTCAGCCCCAAGCCCTCAGCGATCGTGATTGCCGACTTGTTGTCCACGATGAGGTCAGCCGGCTTCCCAGGGTCGATCAGCTTGAATCCTGCAAGGAGGAAGCGAAGTCGACGCCCCTCCTTCCCGGCGTCCGTGGCTGCGACGTACTTCGACTCGGTCGAGGAGAGCAACACGCACTTGATGCGCTGGCTCGACCACGAGACCGCGGCCCCTTTGAAGACGAACATGTAGCCGCCCGTGCTTGTCCGCTTCTGCTTGTCGCCCGCGTCGTCGGCGTCCACGTAGCCGATCAGCTCCAGCGACTCTGGTCCACCGCTGAGCTCTAGGGCAGTGTCAGCGAGGTTGGCGAGACAGCAGTCGGCCTCGCGCCAACGCTGGTCGCTCCGCACCGTGAGGCTGCCCCCCAGCTTGCTGCAGGCGAACGCGATGTCCAGCCTCCTTGTCGTCGCCGCGAAATGCAGCGAGCCAACCTTCTGCCGGTACTCCTCCTCCTCACACTCCTGGGCCTCCTTGTCATCGAACATAAGGTCGGCCTAGGCGTCAATTGAGACCGGCGTCTTCGGGACTCGACCGCCCTGCTCCTCATCGATGAAGCGCCTGCGCAGCTTGTCGGCGTAGTTCTCCTAGTGCAGCCACAGCTTCCTCTCCGGACTGTCGCGCACAATCTCTAGCCCAAGGTAATTCACCACCGGCAAGATCTCACGCAGCTCAAAGGCGACCTCCAGCAGCTCCTTCAGCATCGCCGTGCTGCTGCTGGCGGTGAGCAGGTCGTCGACGTAGACCAACACCCAACAGGTCACTCCGTCATTGCCGGCCTTGAAGTAGAGCGCCATGTCGACCTGGCTCTTCTTCCAGCCAGCGCCCAGAAGCACACTGTCAAGAGCCCTGTACCATAGCAGCGGCGTCTGCTTCAGCCCGTAGAGGCTCTTCAATAGCTTACACCCCCGGCCGGTCCCATCGTCGAAGTAGTCTGGCTGGTACATGTAGAGTACCCTGTCGAGCTTGCTCTGCAGGAAAGCGTTCTTCATGTCTAGTTGCATCAGGTTGAGGTCGAGGGCGGCAACGATGCTGAGGAAGATCTTCAGCGTGACGCAGCTGCTCACTGGCGAGTATGTCTCGTCGTAGTCGGCACCGTACACCACGTGAAGCCCTTTCACGACCAGCCTCGCCTTCTCGCGCTCGACGGTGTCGTCGACGTGGTAATTTGTCGTCAACACCCACCGGTTCTTCATGATGTTCACCCCGCGTGGGCGTTCGACCAGCTCCCAAGTGCCCATGCCGATGAGGCTGCGGATCTCTTCTTCCATGGCGGCCTTCACCGCCTCGCCCTTCCAGCTCGCCAGCGCCTCCTTCACCGTCATCGTGGCGATGATCTAGCGGTGTTTGGGGTCTGCATGCATGTCGGGGTCGAGCTCCGGCATTTCTTCATCCTCCTCGGCATCGTCGTACAACAGGTCATCGTCGACCTTGTCGTACACCGTGGTGGAGGCAGTTGGCGGTAGGCAGGCATGGAAGCTCAGCCGCTCCGGTGGCCGTCGAGCTTGGCCTGTGCGTTGCAGCTCAGACTTCGTGATCGGCACCTCCACCACATCGCTATCAGTCGATTCCTCACCCGCCGACTGCTCCCCTTCCTCATCGACATCTTTGTCGTCGACCAGCTGCTTTGACACGTCGACCGGCTGCTCTCCTCCTGCTAACTTTGACCCCTCCCCTGTCGATCGCCCCGTCTGCTGCTCCCCTGTCGACAGGACCCCTGCTGCTGCCTCCTATTTGACCGGCTCCCCTGTCTGCTACTCCCCTGTTGTCGACGACTTCCCATCCTCGTCGACGAGCTTGGCGCTTTGTCGGCCACCGGCGATGCCACGTGCCGACGCCACAGGCGACGCATCAAGGCTCCCCTCATCGCTGGTGGCCGACACAGGTGTCAACGCAGGCCGATCTGAGACGGGGGGGGTAGGAGCAAGAACAGGGGGAGGATGAAGAACTTCCACGACATCCTCACCAGTGGGCTCGTCGACCTCGACGAGCAGCGGGACCATCGCCATTGAGGTGTTGGTCGGTGGGTGTGCATGCGTCCGCCCTGACGCCGGCCCATACTTCACCTTCCACACCCCCAGCGACAGCGTCACGTAGAAGATCACCTCGACTGACGTGACCACCTTGACCGACGTGACCGTCGAGCACCTCCCAGCCCTTGCTCTCCGGCGACACACCCAGGTGAAGCCTTCAGCGAGCCTTCGACACTAGCTTCCCACCGCGCTGCTGCTCAGGATCCATGAACTGCACCATGCAGCCCCACACCCACGCCAGCGTGAGGTCGGGCTTCGTCCCGGTCAGCAGCTTGTACAGGGTCGTCCCCGGCGGCGTCGTCGACCGCTCCAAGCAGTTGTGCACCCAGATAGCTTGACGTAGAGCAAGGTGCCACCAGTGGTGCTGCACGCCCATGTGCAGAAGCATCGTCCGCACGAACTCGACGACCGTGCGCATCTCCCGCTCAGCCACGCCAATCTGGTGCAGAGTGTAGGGGTACGTCATGTCGTGAACGATGCCCTTCCCATTGACGAAGTCAGTGAACGCCTTTCCGAGGAACTCCCCTCCCCGATCTGACAGAGCACCAGCACCGACTTCTTCGTCTGCCGCTCTACCAGCACCAGCCACCACCTCGGTCGACGGCGACCGCGTCGAGCAGGGGCAAAGGTCGGTGCAGAGGACTCGGCCGGTGTAGTGTGCTCAACCGAGCACCTCCCCGGTCGCAGCAACAAGCAGCATCTCGTCCCCATCGCCCTGCAGCTGCACACTGCTCTCCTTCAGCTCGCCACCAGATAGAAGGTTTGCCTGTACGCCCGGAACGTAGGGCACGTAGGGGATGAGGACCTGCTTTCCGGCCTCCCCTTGCAAAGCGACAGTTCCGCGATCATCGACAGGCTGCAACGCTCCATAGCGGCGCACATGCTTCACACCGTCGCTCGGCGCCATGTCGACGAAGAACGACTTTGTCCCCATCAGGTGGTGGGAGCACCCGCAATTGAGGGCTCCACCAAGCCAACCATCAAGCACGACGCCTCCCCGTCGCCTCGGCCCTTGCCCCTGGAGCTGTCGACGTCCTTCGTCGACGACGTTTTCTTCGACGTCTGCTTCTCTTTGCGCGGCTTCTCATCTCGACGGGGGCGGCGGCTGGTCGACCGGCCATGGCCTCCCTTGGTGTCGTCCTCGTCGCTGTCGTCGCGCTCGGGGCACTCGTAGGAAAAATGGTCGCGTCGCCGCAGATCCAGCACAATCGCCGTCGACCACCACCTCCACGGCCCTTGCCCCGCGTCGACCTCTTCTCGTCGACGTCCTTCGTCGACCGCCCACCTCCGCTACCACCTCCGCCCATCTTCCCACGCAGCCCTTGCTGCTGATTCGGCTTTGTCGGTGCAGCGTAATTTGCATGCGGAAGGAGCTCTGTGGGCTGTTCTGCTTCCTGCATCGCCTCATCTTAGAGGATGTAGCTGGTGATGGAGTCTCACACGTGCTGGGCACCATCATCATCCTCTTCATGAGGTTGTAGTTGCGCGGCAGGCCCCTGAAGATGTGCGTGATGTAGGACGCCGTCGAGTATGTAGCACCCGCCATCCGCATCTCAGCCAGGATCCGTCGAGCACGGTTGCAGTAGTTCGTTACCGACTCGAGTTCGCCCATCCGAATGCGAGTCATCTTTCCCTCCAGTGCCATGCTTGGTGACCAGCATCCAATCGCTCTCGACAGCTCCTCAGCGCTAGCTGAAACACCGTCGAGCAGCACCTTGAGATGACCATGAAGGTGACAAGGTGAGTAGCACGAAACTCCCCGCGCAGCTCAACATCGTCCACGGGCGGAATTGGCACAGTGCCGTCGGCAAAGCCCTTATGCACGGCGACCTCCAGTTGAGGTTCTATTGACTCTGTCCAGGTGATGAGGTCCCGTCGACCTTGCACCGGTGCGACGGTGATCCGGTCCGGCGAGAACTTGAAGTAGCCATACGCCGGTGCAATCCCGCCCGCCGTCACGTGCGTCATCGCCGAGAGACCTCCACCGCTTTGTAGAGGAAATCGACGTCGACCATCGACGTCGGCACGCGAGCTGCCTGCAGCCACCATCGACCGCTACACTCGCGCCATAATCCTATCGACACCACCGCCGACCTTGTTCACCCCTCTCTGCCTCGTGCCTTTGCTGCTGCTGACTCGTGCACCGCCATCGACCTCGTTTTGCACCGGTCGAGGAGATGCAGGACGGGAAGGGTGTTCTGTCGCCCACTGCGACCGGATGCCCAACTCGACGATCATTAAGGGGATCATCCCGTACTCGCCATCCACGTGGCGTTTCCTCGCGTCAGCCAAACGTGCCTCCAAGGTTTCCGCTACGCCCACATCAACTACGGGGTCGACCATGGCGACTAACGCTGCTGCTGACCTACGACAACTTAGTAGGTGCAAAATTCGGCTCTTGTCTGAAGGTCGCGTGTTCTATCCACGCTCACCGCACCATGCGGAGAGTCACTCGATAAAGGTAGTGAGCTAGACTATAGGGGTTGGCACGAACTACTGAGAGTGATTGTAGCTTTGCTTGCGTTCCTTATCACTTGCATATTCACGGGAGAAGTTGGCAAGAGTTTCACTAGCAAAGTCGAAATTACAGAATGATTGCGTTCACAATGACAAGAATGACTACATCAGTCACCTAGCAACCCTGCAGCTAGCCTGGTCGACCGCCAGCACAACTTGGTCCACCGCCTGCGAGCGTTGCGTAGAGGAGCCGCGCGAGCACTGCAGAAGGGCGACCTGCCAACGCAGCAGGTCGACGGCGTGCCAACGCTGCAATAGAGCGGATGTCCAGCATTGCCCCGTAGAAAACAGCAGTGCGCATACTCGCAGGTGTGCGCAGACGACTGGCCCGACCTGCCTCGTTGTGCATCCGTCGGCTGTCGTCCGCGCCTGACGAGCCACATCGACTTCGGGACACCAATCCGAGGTCACCTTCGCCATCGCGACATCGACGACGTTCGTGTGCCTCCGCAGAACTCGTCGAGCAGGTTACGCGGTCGACTTCGTCGATCACCAAGTGCTCTGGTCGACCACCAGGTGCCTCCGGCCGACCACCAAGTGCTTCTGGTCGAACACTGGGTGCCTTTGGTCGACCACAGCTCTTGTCAAGCTACCCTCTGGTCGCCGGACCCCTTCCGTCGATCAGAACTATCAGGTGTTGTCGCCGAGCTCCCCGCGTCGACCGCTGCTCACTTGTCAGGTCGAACTACCACTCCTGGTCGACGGCCTACCCGTCGCCCAACCCAGTTAGCTGCAGCTGTCGAGCTCCCTAATCGACGGCACTCCTGGTCGACGGCAACACCACAGTGATCCCCTGCAGCTCGACGAAGCCCTTCGAGCAGCTCCTTCACTGCGAACTTTGACCAAGTTGTCGACGTTGCCCAAACGACGTTGCCCTGGACAGGAGGGTGTGGGGGTGGCGGGTGTGGGGGTGATACGTGTGCGACGCGCCTTCCTTCTCCTCCTCCGTCTCCCACTGCAGCAGCTACCGCTGAGGGGGGTGGATGTGTGGGAGCTGAGGGGAGTGGCGCTAGGGGGGTGCCGTGGTATTGGATCTAGGGGTGCAGCACGGGGTGTGTGAGAAGGGGGTGTGGGAGAGTTAGGGGAGGTTGAGCGGAGGTCACCATCGTGTCGTCAGCAGCGCCATTAGTCTGGAGCCCTCGTGCTCTCGGTAGCCCAGCAAGCCTGCTTCGCCTGTCGCCTGTGGGTCCGTTACTCCTGCCGCTCGTCGTAGTCGCGGAGTCAGATACTCCCGTAGTCCGGTGCCCCCGTGCGCTCGGTAGCCACTGTGCACGCCGCTCCTGTTGCCCGTGCGACTGCGGCTTCACCCGTCGCCTTCTATCTCCACTCTCCTCACTGTTCTTTCTCCTCCTCATTTCGCCTCTACTTTTGCTGCGCCCTACAGGGTGTACCACTTCATGGATATTCTGCTCAATGGCTATTCCTGCATGCACTTAGGGGGTGTGTCATAATATATCTTATATATATGTCTGTATAAGTGCATATAGTCCTAGTTGTAGAGTAGTTACCTAGTGTTCTGTGTGGTGGTGCACCACTCCTTGTTGGTTCTCTTCTATTTGTACCTCTCTCTTCATAGTGCAACCACTCCTTTGCTTGGACTTCTCCGTTGCCTAGGCTAAACCCTAGTTACCTAGTCCTAGGCTATGCCTACTATTTCAACACGTTGGTCAGTCCGAAGGGCATGACGGTGTATTCAAAGGATCCGTAGCGTATTTGGAAGGCTGTCTTGGGGCAGTCTGGTGGGTTGACGCGAATTTGGTGGTAACCTCCCCGAAGGTCGATTTTCGAGAAAACCCGGGCTGTGCGCAGTTGGTCGATCAGTTCGTCGGCTCGCGGGATGGGGTAACGGGATTTGATGGTAACCCTGTTCAGTGCTCGGTAATCTATGCACATGCAAAATCCCACGTCCTTTTTTGGTGTGAACAGTATCGGTGCTGCGAAAGGCGACGAACTAGGGCGAATGAACTCCTTTTCGAGCACGTAATCCAGCTGCTTCCTCAGTTCGTCCAGTTTGGGTTGGGTCAATCGGAACTGTCGCTGTACTGTTGGCTGTGCCCCCGGTTTGAGTTCTATCCTGTGGTCGTGCGGTCGCTGAAGTGGCAGTCCCGTCGGTAGGTCGTCTGGGAAAATGTCACTGTACTGCTTCAACAGTGCTGCCAGATCCCCCGGTACGTCGGCTAGCAGTTTTTGTAAATCCCCCCCTTTGTCTGCTGCCTCGGCTTCCCGAATGTCAACCGCGTACATGTCAGCTCCTGCCGCTACGGCGCGTTTCATTGTGATCGCGTTGACACGCACCGACGAAGACTCAGGCGAGCCCCAGCGAGGTAAGGCGATGTTGTTACCGTTCACTCGCACAGTGCAGTTCCCCGTCGTCCAGTCGATTCGCGGATTGTGTCGTCGCAGCCAATCACGGCCGAGTAAAATGTCGGTTCTGTCGAGGGTTGTTGCGAGCATTTCCCCGCATCGAATACGAACTCGGTCCACACGTTCCCGTATCGCCAGCGGCGTGCCGTCGGCCGGTCTCGCGTCAATCTCAGGCAGTTTTTGTGCTGTGACAGTGTTGATAAAGCTGTGGCTGGACCCTCCGTCTACAAAGATTTTTACTAAGTCCGTCCCAATTTTCCCACTAAGCAGTATGGGGTTGTCTACCGTAGTACCTTCCTTATTCGGCCGGGAAGAGTCGCGTAGTCCACTGGCTTCGTGACGATGACACGCCACAAGTCCATGGCGGGTCCTCGCAGCAACGACACGGCGTAGTGATTCTTTGCCGTATCCTCTGAGACGTAGTTCGCGTCGAAGAAAACGTTCAACGTGAAGAGCCACGCCTAAACGGTAGGACCACCCCGCTCACTTGGGTCAAAGTATGGCGGACGCTGCGGCTTCAGCATCATCGGCGACGGTAGAGCTGATTCGCCGGCCGGCACCGAAATAGTGACTCGAGGCTGATTCCTGGCCGCATTCGTCGCGTCGGGGTGCGTTGTGCCGTGGTCGTCGTCTCCGTTATGGCGGACGACGCCATCACTTGCGACGCTCGCGGGTTGCCCCACACTTCCGTGTTGCGATGTCTGTGGTGCGGGCTGAATCGGAGTGACAGGTGCTTGGGATTGTGCTCGTGCGAGGTCATTTTGCAGGGAGGTGCGTTCCGCTGTTAACGCCGCGGTTTGTTCGGAGTTTTCGTGCAGTTGTCGCATCAACTCGTCCAGGCGGTCCTGCGTGAGGTTAGTGACATCAATATGCTCTGCCATTCTGAAGGGCATCGGCTCGTCTTAGTCCAGGCGCAGTCGTGGCTGCACGCGTTTACAAGAGAACGCGAGGACAAGGGCTCCTAGATGCGAAGGTGCGTGAGTCTTCGAGTGAAAAAAAATCAAAAATTGATTTCTTGGGGTGCGGAGATGCACGGTCCGAAAGGAAAGAGGCTCCGATACCAAGTGTTACGGGTGCAATGAATCGAAGTAGCGAGGATTGCACTAAGGTGTCAAACGAGTACAAAATGTGAGCGAAGGCATGAGCGAACATTTATACGCGAAACATGCAAACGGTAACGTGGTGCGTGCGAGCTAGCTAGTGCTACGCTTGAAGCGAGGCTCAGGCTAGTCCCGAAGCGTAGGCCGACACGGCCGGGCCAGCAGTGCGAGGTTTGGTGAAACAGTGCGCGCGAAGTCGGCGAAGCCCCGTTAGCAGTAACGGGCGAACAACGGCTGCTGCTGTATGTGGTGTTGCAGGGTGCGCTAAGGAATATCGAGAAAATTCCTTACACTTAGTCAAACGGGCATCATGTGTAGCTAAAAAGGATTCTCATGTGCTTATATAAAGGATTTGTAACCTTATCCGTCGACATTTTGACTTCAGTCTCTTCAGTTTGACTTCGGTCTGTTCGTTACTGTTGGTTCATAACCACGCGACGCGCTTGTAACGTGGGTGCAACAGGCTGGGGAAAATACCTCGGGTGCAGCGTTTCCATCCGGCGCAGAGCAAATTCACGTGCATGGGGTGGGCATCACCTGGGGTGGATTCGTACAGGAATGCTGCTTGTGCAGGACAGCACGTCAGAGAGTAGAGTTGTTTGACTAAATTTTTCTCGGCAACTCCATCCAGCTCAGTCTCTTTATCATTCCCACCAGTCTATCAGCAATGGCTGATTTCTTGAACCAGACGGTTGATGCCACAAGCGCTGCGCTAATGTCGTTCGAGGCGACTGACATCTTGAGCCTGGAGTCCTCTCCGGTCGACCGCCTTTCGGACGACATACTCGGTCGCATCTTCAGCAACGTCGAGCCCGTCCCTCATGGCGAGTGGAACGGTTAGGGACGGGCACCTAATCGGTAACCTGACCGAGTGCAATTTCAGCTACATCCGTAACCTGCACCTAATCTCTCCCAGCCACCCGTCGGCAAACGGCGCGCCGATTCTTCTCATAATCTCACCGGGATCTCTAGCTCAGAATTTGATGAGATTGACGGTAGTTACGCCCTCTTCTGTCGCCGATGGTACTGTGTCGCCTGTGCGACTCGCTCGCACGTCGCACTGTCGCCTGAGCGTCGGCTGTGCACCCGGCGATTCTTGAAGGGCGTCGCTTCGTTCCCATCACTGACGTCAATCGTTCTGCCAGATGGCAATCTCTCATTGGCCAACAACCACCTCCTCTCTCAATTAGCTGCCACGTGTCCATTGCTTAGTCACTTCCGTCTCGGCAACATGGACGAGCCGGTTACCATTCGCGGCAGGCGCGTCGCGTCCACGTCATCTCGTCCTGACCACCGCACCGCCTTCACTGAAGTCGGGCTGGAGTCGCTTTTCTCTTCCTGCCCGCGGCTCGATTCCCTAGAGCTGCACTGCCCGCCAATTCTGTAACGTGTTGCCCTAACTAAGCTAACAAACCAACTTCCCTCTAGGCAAATGTCGAGAGTTTTCTCGACAAAGAGGGACTTGGAGAAGAAGGTTGGCTTTGGTTGGGATGGAAGGGTTGGTTTGGTTTTCCAAACCTCAACCAAGAGGATTGGGAAACTCCAACCCATCAAAGTGAAATCACAAAGGTTGGAATTCCAACCAATCAGAAACTGCCAAACAATTGTTACAATCTACTCTATCCTAAACACAACCAGTGAATGGTTCTACGTTGGGTTTTCCAACCCAACACAGTTGCCACATAGGCTCCAAGCCTAGGAACCATCCCACCATGGAAACCATGATTGAGATAGTTCCCCAAGGGGTGTATTGAGGGGGTCTGAGCTAAGCAAGCTCATTCTCCACCTCCCACTCCAACTAAACAATTGGAAATGGGATTATTTGACTAAGTCCTTTTGGCTCTCTCCCAAGCTTCCCTGCACTACTACTCCAAGTGTTTTCCATCAAAGGCATCAAGAAGATCTTCATCTCCAAGGCCATCAAGGCTAGTTAGAGCTACTATTTTGTATTGGAATACTATAAAAGCCTTGTAACCGCCATTATAATAGCCTTGGGCATTACATTGGTCTATAGAGCAAGGTTCTTCCTTGGCCTTGCGTGGCCATTTGCTACTTGGATATTTTTTTTAGAGGATCCTAGCTTGTGGATCTAGGATTTTATCCAAGGAGCAGTGAAGATTTTGAAGAAATTTTAAGATCTACAAGTATTTCTTCAAGATCTACAAAAGCTTCTCCAAAGATCTACAAAATCCAAGCTACAACTATTCCAACTCTTCATTGAAGTGCAAGATCTACAAGGAGCTTCTTCTTTATCATCAACATAGAGAAGAAACTTGAAGAGAATACTTTCTCTTACCCACCTTTGGTGGAAGACTCTTGATCTACCCCGGGTAGAAGAGTTAATCTTTAGATCTACAAGGACTTGTTGAGGATTACTCTTTGGAGTATATCTTGTTCTATCATTGAGGTGATAGAGAGATTAAGCAAACAAGTCAATCTTAAGAGATTCTGTATTGGATTATTCTAGAAGAGTAATCAGATTTCTTTAAAATTATTATAAGATCTGTTGAGATCTCCTCTCCTTAACCGATTTCATGGCTTCTGATCAAGAGATGGATGCTACTAAGGAGGTGCCTGTTGTTGGCAATGAAGGAGATAATGGTGCTGCTGTTGCTGACATTGATCTCAACCTTGAGGACTTCGTGGTTGACATGGAGATCAATGGAAGTGAAGCTGACCTTAAGGTTGATGCTGACAATGAGGATGAGGCTCGCTCTGCAGAGGGTGTCTCTAATGAGACTGAGGACATCGCTGTTAAGCTTCACACTCAAATCACGGAGCAGAACATTCTCATTGGAGAGCAGCACTACCGCATCCAGAACTTGGAGGCTGATTCTGTTAAGCTTCATGCCTTGATTGAGAAGCTGACCAGGGAGGTGCAGTCGATTCCTAAGGGAAATGACACCTCCAGCTTCATCCTGGACCTGCAGATCACTCTCCAGTTCGTGCAAGATCAGCTCAAGAAGCAAGAGAAACACATCTCTGTGCTTCAGACTCAGTTCAGGGAGATCCGGAGTGGAAACCTCTACCAGCCTGCTCCTGCAGCAGAGTGAGTCGCCAACGCCGCTAACAGCCGTGCTGCACCTGCTGATGCACCTCCTGCTGTTCCTCTGTCAGATTTATATGACATAGCTACTGTAGGCTATAGTGGGGTAGCACATATGGGGTACAGCTTTCTACGGTTTGTACTTGTACCCAACTTTCCCTTTGTCATCATTCATTCTCGTTCATTTTCTCATGGTATCGAGCAGGTTCCCCTGTGGGAACTGTTCCTAGGGCCCACCACATTTTTTTCCTGCCCGGAGCGCGCTCTACTCTGCCCGAGTCGCGCTCCCCCCCCTTTTCGACCCTGTCGCGCCGCCTTAGTGGCCCCGTCACGTCGCGCCGCCCTAGCGGCCGCGTCGCGCCGCCCTCGCGGCCCCGATCCGCCGCCCTCGCGGCTCCGTCGCGTCGAGCCGCCCTCGCGGCCTCTTCAGGCCGCCCTCGCGACCCCCTTCCTAGCCGCCCTAGCGGCCCCGTCGCCTACCCCTGCGGCCCCGGCGCCGCCCTTCCCGGCCCCCGGCGCCACCTCTGCTGGACCCGTTGCCTACCCCTGCGGCCCCGGCGCCGCCCTTCCCGGCCCCGGCGCCGCCTCTACTGGCCCCGGCGCCGCCCTTCCCGGCCTCGGCGCCACCTCTGCTGGCCCCGTCGCCTACCCCTGCGGCCCCGGCGCCGCCCTTCCCGGACCCGGCGCCACCTCTGCTGGCCCCGTCGCCTACCTTGCAGCCCCGGCGCTGCCCTTCCCGGCCACGGCGCCGCCTCTGCTGGCCCCGTCGCCGCTCCACCCGGCCCCGCCGTCCTCCCCACGCGGCCCCGCCACCGCCTCTGCTGGCCCCGTCGCCGCTCCGCCCGGCCCCGCCGTCACCACCGAGCCGCCGGCACCGCCGAGCTGCTGCCGAGCCGCCCGAGCCACCCGAGCCGCCCGAGCCGCCGCGCCACCTGAGCCGCCTGTGCTGCCGAGCCGCCGTACCACCGAGCCACCCGAGCCGCCCAAGCCGCCAAGTTGCCGAGCCGCAGTTGCTGCCAAGTCGCCGTACCGTCGAGCCGCCCGAGCCGCCCGAGCCGCCGAGTCGCCGAGCCGCCGAGCTGCAGTTCCTGCCGAGTCGCAGAGCCCCCGAGCAGCCCGAGCCGCCCTGTCCGGTAAGAGCAGCACCTCTATCACTACACTGCCCCTACCCTACTGTTCGCGCTGTTAGTCTACTGCTGTCATGGCTACCCCTAGTGTCCTCACTTTTGACGCTGAGGGTCAGGCCATTGACTTTGACGTCTGGGTAGATGACCTGCAGCTTTTCCTACAGTGCGATAGGGCAGACGGCCTTTCCCTCTTTGACCTCACCTCTGGTGCCTCTCCTGCCCCTGCTTCTGATGCTAACGCCACTGTTCGCTCACAGTGGGCCACACGCGATGCTGCTGCACATCTTGCTGTGCGTCGCCACCTGCCTACCTCTGAGCGTGCGCACTATAGCCAGTACAAGAGTGCTCAGACCTTGTACGACGCTGTAGTTGCACGCTACTCTTCCCCTGCCACTGCTGCACTGAGCCGCCTCATGCTACCGTACCTCTTCCCTGACCTTGCTGCCTTTCCCACAGTCGCTGACCTCATTGCGCACCTCCGCACTAGTGACACTCGCTACCGCGCTGCGCTTCCTGCTGAGTTCTGCGCCAAGAACCCCCCCTCCATGTACATCACCCTCTACTACATAGTCACCCAGCTCCCTGACTCTCTCCGCATAGTCAGGGAACACTTCCTCTCAGTTTGCCCCACCACTCTCACCGTTAACCTCCTCGAGAAGGCCCTCCTAGCAGTAGAGAAGAGCATAGTCGTTGTAGGAGCCTCTCGTGGTGACCCTCGCACCTCCGTCTTTGAGGGGTGTTCCCCCTCCCCCCTTTTGCCCTCTGTTGCCTCTGCTGCTGCGGCCGACATCGTTGGTTTCGAGTCAGTCGGCGCTGCGTCTGCCCCGAGCGGGAGACGCCGCCCCGGCAAGGGCAAGGAGGGCAAGGGCGCTGGAGGGGCTGGTAGGGGTGGCGGAGGTGGCGGTGGAGGCAGTGGAGGGGGTGGGGGTGGTGGTGAGAGTGGTGGCGGGGGTGGAGGTGTCGGTGACAGCGGTGGAGGCGGAGGCGGAGGCGGCGGTGGCGGTGGGAGCGGAGGTGGCGGAGGTGGCGGCGGAGGAGGAGGCGGCGGCGTAGGAGGCGGAGCTGGTCGGGGTGGCGCTACGCAGAGGGTCGGCTCCGGTGGTGGTCAGCGCCAGCAGCAGCAGTAGCACCGCACTCGTGACATCCCCCCCCCTTAGCAGCTCCGTGAGTGGTACACTGCACGCCAGCGGGGTGGGGGTACTGGTCCGTGCACCTACGTCCTACGCACCGGCGACCGTGCGGGTGAGCAGTGCGGGGGTGCGCACTCCACCCAGCGCTGCTTTGGCCGCCTGATGGACGCTTGGCGTCACCAGTTCCCTGAGGCCACTGAGATCCCTCGCTGGGGCGAGCTGTCTAGGGCGGGGGTAGCTATCTTTGACAAAGACATTGATGCTATTCTTGCTGCCATGTATGCTGTGAGTATTAGTGATGAGGCTGACTCTTACCGGTGTTTTCCGCCCGACCCGGGCATTGAGACTGCTGCTCTCGGTACTGGTGAGGCTGCTGCTCTAGGTGCTAGCGAGGCTGCTGCTCTAGGTGTTGGTGCGTCTTCTTCCTCAGGTGCTGGTGAGTCTGCTCTCTTAGGTACAGCGTCGGCTTCGGCCTCCCACACCTTCACCCTTAACTCAGAACTTCTCACTCCTTTCGAGACCGCACTACACTCACGCCGCTTGGTCGGCCAGTTGCAGTCTCTCTAGCAGACCCCTCTGGGGATCCTGTCCTTGCTCACTTCTCCACAGTCCTCCCCTAGAGCAGCAGCCTCACTGCACACTCCCCTCGTTCTCTAGGTCAGCACACTCACCTACAGGATGCGGGGGTTTACCAGTTCACTCCTGCGAGTCAGCGGGTGACCCACTGCACGGACGCTCGGACAGGCCGACACCTGGCCACGTTTACACGTCGGCCGGGGTCGAGCCTGTACACACTGACCACTGAGTCTCCTCCAGTCACTGCGTCTGGTTAAGTAGCTGCGTCGGGTCAGGTGTTTTCTGCAGCGTCCAGGTCTGGTCGTGAGTCTGCCCCCTGCTCGTGTCGCCTCATGTCTCGCGAGACTCTCCTCTGGCACCACCGCCTTGGTCACCCCTCCCTGCTTCGTCTCCGAAGCATGGCCTCCCATCTCCTTGTCTCTGGTCTTCCCCGGTCCCTCCCTCCCCTTCCTCCGGGGCCTGGCCCTACCTGCGTCCCCTGTGTTGAGGGGCAGCAGCGGGCTGCCCCTCACTCCTCCCAGTTTCCTCCGATAGAGGCCCCGCTGCAGACACCTCACATGGACGTGTGGGGCCCGGCCCGCGTCCGTGGACAGGGTCACGAGCGCTTCTTCGTGCTGGTGGTTGACGACTACTCGCGTTACACCACAGTCTTCCCCTTGCGCAGCAAGGGTGATGTCACTGCGGTGTTGATCGACTGGATCCGCGCAGCTCGTCTCCAGCTCAGGTAGAGCTTCGGCTCGGACTTCCCTGTTCTGCGTCTGCACTCTGACAGAGGCGGAGAGTTCTCCTCTGGCCTTCTGCGAGCCTACTTTCGTGCACGAGGCATCTGCCAGACCTTCACGCTTTCGGACTCTACTCAGCAAAATGGGATTGCTGAGCGCCGCATTGGCATGGTCATGGACGTCGCTCGTACGTCCATGATGCATGCGGCTGCCCCCCATATTCTGTGGTTGTTTGCGGTGCGGTACGCGGCGCATCAGATCAACCTTCACCCCAGGGTCTCCATGCCGGAGACCTCCCCAGCTTTGCTGTGGACGGGGAAGGTTGGCGATGCGTCTGCGTTCCGTGTCTGGGGATCTCGGGCGTTTGTCCGCGACTTGTCTACGGACAAGTTGTCCCCTCGTGCTGCTCCCTGCGTCTTCCTTGGCTTCCCCCCTGACGCGCCAGGGTGGCAGTTCTACCACCCCACCTCTCGCCGTGTTCTGTCCTCCCAAGATGTCACGTTCGACGAGTCGGTCCCCTACTACCGTCTTTTCCCCTACCGCACTCCGTCCCTCCCCCCGCCTTCGCTCTTCCTTGTGCCAGGTCCCCCCCCGGTAGACCCCCATCCCCCTCAGGGTCCTGCCCCTTCAGGTGTGTCCCAGGTAGACGCAGTTGAGCCTGTCGAGGTCGCTGGTGACTTTGGTGCTGCTGAGGGTGCTGAGCGTTGGGGTGCTGACTCTGGGAGTGCTGAGCGTGTGGGTGCTATGCCTGGGGGTGCTTAGCCTGAGGTTACTTCGACTGGGGGTGCTGAGCCTGAGGGTGCTGAGCCAGGGGGTGCTGAGCTTGGGGGTGCTACGCGTGGGGGTGCTACGCCTGGAGGTGCTGAGCCTAGGGGTGCGGAGCCTGAGGGAGCTGGGCCTGCTCGTGTGGCGTCTAGCGGTGCTGTGTATAGCGGTTCTCCGGGTGATTCGTCTCGGCGGGAGCCACTCTCTCCACAGGAGCTGCGCGAGTGGTTTGCCCAGCGCTGGAGGCATGCTGCTGGAGCTGGAGTTTCTTCGGTTACTGAGGGTGCTGGTGCCGCGGGTCCCGGAGGTGCTCGTACTGGGAGTATTGGAGCTGCTGGGCCTACGGGTACTTCTGGAGCTGGAGCTGCTGAGGGTGTTGGCGCTGAGGCTACTGCTGTCGGTCCTGGAGGCGGTCCTTCTGGGGGTGCTACTGGTGTTGCTGGAGGTAATGGAGCTGGAGGTGCTTTTAGCGCTGGTGCTACCGCTGGGGGTACTGGTGCTGGCCCTGCTGTGTCTGGTGTCGCCGCGCAGCCTCGGCCGTACTTCGTTCCACTCCTTCTACTGGTCCTCCTCCTTCCTTAGAGTGTCCACAGCCTGTCCCGTCATAGTTACAGTTACAGCCAGCCTCCCCACTACCTGCTCCTTCTCCCTACACTGGTCCTACTGGAGGTCTTGCTGAGCGACGTGAGCCTGCGTCTCGCCCTGCGTCGCCTGTCCGTGCTGCTCGCACTAGTGGTCGTGGTTCGCGTCAACGTCCTCCTCCTGTCCCTGGCACGCACCGGATGTCTCTACGTCCGTCCACTGCTCCTCTGCGTGCCCCTTTGCCTTCTCCTCCTGAGTCTTCTCTTCCTGCTCTTGCCGACCCAGAGTCGGACTCTCTTTGTGCTGCCACTCCTACTGTCACGCGTCTCCTTCCTACTGTTGTCACTGACCCTTCCTTTCAGTCCACTGCTTCGTCTGCCCTAGTTGCTGAGCTCGTCGACTTTGCTGCTCGCTGTCGCCTAGACTACGCTGCCAGTCTTGTTGCTGAGTCTGAGTCTTTCTGTCCTCCGTCCGTCGGGGGTGAGTGTGCCCTTGGCACGGACATCCTTGAGGACAGGTAGGAGGAGTTCCAGTGTTTGGCTGCTGCTTCACCTTCTCTCGTGTCCTTACTGCTTACCCCTGAGGGAGACCCGGATGCACTAGACATCCCGACTCCGCGCTCTTATGCGGAGGCAATAGAGGGTCCCTACTCCTCTTAGTGGAAGGCAGCTATGGACGCAGAGATGGCTTCCTGGAAGTCCACAGGCACCTACGTTGACAACGTTCCACCTCCTGGGGCGAACATCATCAGTGGCATGTGGTTTTTGACGGTGAAGCGGCCGCCGGGTTCTCCGCCTGTCTTCAAGGCGCGTTACGTGGCTCGTGGCTTCAGTCAGCGGCAGGGGGTTGACTACTTTCAGACCTTCTCTCCCACCCCGAAGATGACCACTCTTCGGGTACTACTGCACATAGCTGCTCACTGTGACTATGAGCTACACTCTCTTGACTTCAGCACTGCTTTCTTGCAGGGCAGCCTGCACGAGGAGATCTGGCTGCGTCGCCCACCTGGTTTCACTGGGTCTTTTCCTCCTGGCACCCAGTGGAGTCTCTGGCGGCCAGTATTCGGTCTCCGCCAGGCACCGCGTGAGTGGCACGACACACTGAGGACTACGCTTGCTGCTCTTGGGTTTGCTCCCTCTACTGCCGACCCGTCGCTGTTTCTGCGCACCGACACCTCTTTGCCGCCGTTCTACATCCTCATGTACGTCGACGACTTGGTCTTTGCCATTGCTGACACTGCTGGACTCGCCCACGTGAAGTCCGAGCTGCAGAAGAGACACACGTGCACAGACCTGGGTGAACTACGCAGCTACCTTTGCTTGCGGATCACCCGGGACAGAGCACGCCGCACCATTACCCTGACTCAGTCACACATGGTGCAGCAGGTCCTTCAGCGCTTCGGCTTCACGTACTCCTCGCCTCAGGCCACTCCTCTACCTACTCGCCACTCACTCTCAGCTCTGCCTTCGGATGAGTCCGTAGAGTCGAATGGCCCGTACCCAGAGCTTGTTTGCTGCCTCATGTACCTGATGACCTGCACACGACCTGACCTTGCATACCCTCTTAGCATTCTTGCTCGCTATGTTGCTCCTGGGAGACACAGACCGGAGCACATGGCTGCAGTAAAGAAGGTGTTGCGCTACTTGTGCAGTACGTTAGGCATTGGGCTTCTGCTTGGAGGGCAGAGTCCAGTGGTCCTCACTGGACACGCAGACGCTTCTTGGGCTGACGACCAGGCTACGCAGCGGTCGTCACAGGGTTACACCTTCAGCCTTGGTTCCGGCTCTGTTTCGTGGCGGGCTACCCGCTCGTCTTTTGTTCTCGGCTCCACTTGTGAGGCTGAGATCTACGCAGGAGCCATGGCTGCACAGGAGCTTCGCTGGCTCACCTACCTGCTGTTTGACCTCGGAGAGCCGCCTCGTTCTCCTCCGGTGCTGTACGTAGACAACAAGGCCATGCTGGCCTTGTGTCGGGAGCAGAGACTCGAGCACAGAACGAAGCACATTGCTCTTCGCTACTTCCTTGCTCGTGAGTTGCAGCAGCGTGGTCAGCTGCACCTTGCGTACGTGGCCTCTGAGGCCAACACTGCTGATATCTTCACCAAGGCGCTTGCGCCTTGTGATCATCAGCGCTTCCGTACTCAGGTGGGTCTTGTGCCTGCCTTGCCTCACTTGCTCACCTCTTGACCTTGCTTCTACTGTTACATATATATAAAGACCTGCTCTTGCTACTCTAGCCTTTTATATATATGTAATCCTGCATGTGAGCTGGCCTTGTGGCCTTGAACTTGTGCTCAGAATGTGTGGTGACTTGGTGATCCACCCTTAGCTTGCTTTGCTTTGCTTGACTGGTCTTGTGACCCCTTGTTCTCCCCCACTTTGCCTATGGGGGTGTGTCAGATTTATATGACATAGCTACTTTAGGCTATAGTGGGGTAGCACATATGGGGTACAGCTTTCTAGGGTTTGTACTTGTACCCAACTTTCCCTTAGTCATCATTCATTCTTGTTCATTTTCTCATCCTCCTCCTACTGGAGCACGTGCTTAGCCTCCTACTGCAGCAACAACTGCTTTTGGCTCCTGCCCTTCGGCCCTGCCTCGTTTTGTCCATGGCAAAACTGACGTTGAGGCTTGGCTCTCCATTGCGGAGGACTTTATGTCCATCCACAATGTGCGTAGCGAGGCTCGCGTAGTCGCTGCGACCCTTGCCCTGGACGACACTGCGATCAAGTTGGTGTATGCCAACAAGCGCCACGCAGAGGCTAATGGCCATCCTTTTGGCTGGGAGGAGTTCAAAGCTGCCATGGTGGCGGCATTCCTGAGTCAGCCCCTGGCGCTCGAGGTGCGTAGCCGCCTGGAGAACATCCAGTGTGGTGACCAGCCTGTACGCGAGTACGCGAAGGAGTTTGAGAAAACTCTGTCGCTGCTGAAGACTGCTCTTCCTAAGAGCGAGGTCATCCACCAGTTCTTCAAGGGACTCCCTGGGCACATCAAGCGTGTACATGTTGTGCGTGGGAAGCACCAGTGGAGGACCTACAAGGAGTGCAAGGAGCAGGTCATTGACACGGATGTCAATTTCCGTGCGTACAGGACTCACGCACGTGCTCAGCAGCAGCCTAGTGCCGAAGGCCCTAGGGGGGGTGGTAGCAGGACTCAGGCCCACAGGGGCGGTGGCTCTTGGAAGAGGCCCTATCAGCAGAAGGGGGAATCCTCTGGGACTCAGTCCAAGGGGGCCCATGCTAGGCCTGCCAAGGATCCTCAGGATGAGGATAAGCCCCCGGCGGGCTGCTGCATCTGTGGCAAGCTCGGCCACAAGTCCTATCACTGTCGTTGGAGGAAGTCCGTCAAGAACTCCGGCAAGCCCAACCAGGGCAAGAAGCCGGATGGTTCTGGCCCTTCGGGCTCGAAGGATTTTTCGAAGTCCAACTAGGGGGTGGGTACCTAGTTGGTGAGCAAGATCGAGTAGATGAGACTTATGTCCTTCATGATGAGGATTTGCTAAAGCTAGAGAAGCTTGCATCATGCAAAATCGCTTGTTTGTATGCCTCTTCTATTAATGAAAAATCTGTTTTTAAAACTCGATTGTACCCACTTGAAAACATCTCAATTGAATCTTTGAGAGATAAATTTTCAATCATCTCTTGCTCGTTCAACGAGTTGCCATCAATCATGGATATTGTGGACCGTTGTGTCCAAGAGCACCCGCTCACGTCAGTGGGATTGGTGACTCGAATCGTGAAAGGAGAGTTATTCCGCCGCTTTCACGAATGGCATATCCTGGCAACATGGGACAAAGGGCACCACGTCTGGTAGACCAGCTCCCAAAGGTTTGGACGTGCTCACAACAAATTTAGGGTGTACTATCGACCTCCTAAACTTGTTGTCGCTTGTCCCATCCGTCCAAGTTTCCAACAGAATCTACTGTTATCTGGACGCATGAATGGGGACGAAGCAAGGATTCTCGTCGATACAGGCGCGTCGGTTTCCCTTGTTGATGCAACTTGGGTCACGAAACGCAACGTCCTCGTTGTAGGACCGTCATGTCCCATCCGCTTGGGTGACGATCATGTCATTCCAAGTAAATGACAGACACATATCGACATGAATGTACAGGACTAAAGCGAAACAATTCGCGTGTACGTCCTACCACTTTTGTCAGGTGTCGACCTCATCCTGGGCATAGATTGGTTGCGAGCCAACGAAGTCATTCTGGACTTCCAGTACAACATTGTCTCGTTCAACAAGAATGGAAAGGCAATCCAGTGGCAAGTCAATGATACTTCGCCCACTGAAACACAGACGCCTGAACGTCCCAGTGCGCTGTGTGTGTTGGCCAACCAGTTCGGGCATTCTGTTGAGTCGGCTGATACACTGTTCGTGGTACAGCTTGAGAATGTTGAGGCCTTGGAGCCAGCAATTGAGGATTTCCCTCCTTAAATGCAAATACTAGCAGAGGAATTTAAGGAAGTGTTTGAAACCATCCCTGATGGACTTCCGCTTGACCGCGCATTGGGTCACACCATCCCTGTTGAACCAGGAAAGGTTCCACCCTTTCGGCCTCTGTATCGCCTCAGTCCAGCTGAGTACGAAGAGGCCAAACAATAGATCGAGGAATACCTTAGAAAATGGTGGATTGAACCCAGTGCATCCCTTTACGGAGCACCAATTTTGTTCGTTAACAAGAAGGGCGGAGGATTACGCATGTGCGTAGATTATCCTGCCTTGAACAAGATTACGGTGAAGAACAGATACCCTGTACCACGAATTGAGGATCTGTTTGATCAGCTCCAAGGAGCCCAGTGGTTCAGTGCGCTGGACTTAGCTCAAGGGTATCATCAGCTGCGCATCACCAAGGAAGATGTTCCTAAAAAGGCTTTTCGAACGCCGTTTGGACACTTTTAGTGGCGTGTGTTAAGTTTTGGCTTGACAAATGATCCCGCGTCATTTCAGCGAGCAATGAATGATGTGTTTCGGGAGGCAATCGGCCAATTCGTCCTGGTATACTTGGATGACATCCTCGTGTACTCAAAGACCGAAGAAGAACACACGCAACACCTGAAATGGGTGTTAGGAAAATTGCGAGAGCATAAATTCTTTGCTCGGTTGTGGAAGTGTCACTTCTACAAACGCGAGTTGGAATACCTTGGTCACTTGGTAGGCAACGATGGCCTCAAAGTTGATCCAAAGAAAGTGGCGGCAGTCCAACAGTGGCCCGTTCCACAGGACGTGGGATAGGTCAGATCATTTCTTGGACTTGCAAACTATTTTCGCCGTTTCTTGGAAAATTATTCCTCCGTAGTCGCTCCACTCACTGCCCTTACTCGTAAGGGTAATGCTTGGCAGTGGACCGATCAATGCCAGAAAGCATTTGAGGAGGTGAAAACCATGCTGACCAATGCTCCAGTGCTGGCTTTGCCACACCCGTCCAAGCCCTACGAGGTGGTAACTGATGCCTCGTCAGTAGGGATTGGAGCAGTTCTTTTGCAAAAAGGACGCCCCGTGGCATTTGAGAGTAGAAAGCTTTCACCGGCTGAGCAGCGCTATACAACTTCCGAACAGGAATTGTTGGCAGTTGTGCATGCACTACGAACATAGAGATGTTATCTCGAAGGTGTTGACTTCGTGGTCACGACCGACCACTGTCTGAACACCTATTTTGCCACTCAAGCCACACTCACCCGCCGTCAAGCTCGATGGGCTGAACTCCTCAGTGGGTTCACCTATGATATTCGATATCGAGCGGGCTTGACAAATATGGCTGATCCTCTGAGCAGACAGCCGATTGGTGCAGCAACGGGTGTTGATGATAATGAACATGTAGCAGTGTTTGCTGCTTGTTTCAACATCCTCGCAGCTGCTCGAGTGAGTGAGATTGCCTTTGGTGGTTTTCTGAAACGCATTCGCGCAGGGTATGATATTGATCCTTGGTTTCGGAACCCACAGAATACAAAGGATCTCTTGTGGGAGCATGAGCTCTGGTGGCACAAGAAAGAAATTGTTGTCCCACATGTGGGAAACCTGCAGAATGATATTCTAGCAGAGGTGCACGCCACTAAGTATGGAGGACACCTGGGTGTCAAGAAAACCTGGTGGGCCCTCAGTGATGTATACTGGTGGCCGGAATTGGGCATTGAGGTCCAGCAGTTTGTAACTCGCTGTAACACGTGTGCACGGAACAAGCCGAGCACATTGAAGCCTGGTGGTTTGCTTCAACCACTTGAGATTCCCGATGAACCTTGGGAGAGTGTATCGATGGATTTTATCACCGATCTCCCCAAGACGCGAGATGGTCATACGGCGATACTAGTTTTGTAGATCGCTTGACCAAAATGGTGCACTTCGTGCCCACGGCGACTGACGTGTCTGCGGAAGATACGGCAAAGTTCTTTGTGACACACGCTTTCCGCTTACACGGTTGGTTTCGTGTGTTGGTGTCTGACCGAGATCCGCGCTTCACAAGCCGATCTGGTAAGAGGTCATTAAGACACTAGGAACGAAGCTCAAGATGTCGTCTGCTTTCCACCCACAAACGGATGGACAGACAAAGCGGAGCAACCGCACCCTTCAGCGAATGCTTTGTTCTTTTATAAGCCCAACTCACGACAATTGGGATGAATTGTTGCCAGTCGTAGAATTCGCTATGAACAATTCTGCGCATGAAAGCACACGTGAGAAACCCTTTGTCCTGAACTGTGGTCGGCACCCCACAACCCCTGCGACGCATGGGATTAAGAACCTCAAAATCCCTGCCGCAAAGGACTTTATTGGAAAACAGCAAGCGGCATTGAAGTCCGCTCGCCACTGGCTGCAACTTGCCCAACAGAGGCAAAAGTCCTATGCCGACATGAAACGCTGGGTAGTCGTCCTTGCAGTTGTCAAACTTATATGCTATAGTCTGTGTAGGCTGTAGTGGGGTAGCTCATATGGGGTAAAACACTTTAGGGTTTCCTACTTGTTCTCCTCATGCTGCTCAATGCAATCATTCCTTCCTCAATTCTCACATGGTATAGAGCAGGTTCCCTAGTGGGAACGCTTCCTAAGGGCCCACTGTCGAAATATGTTTGTCATATTTTGTAACTGCTTGTAGTTGTAGTGTAGTTATTGTACTTTGTAGGTGGTGCACCAACATTGTTTCCTATGCTATATGTTTCTTGAAACCTATAGTGAAACCACATTCTCCAATTTCTCCTCTCCAACTCACTCGATACCTCGCCTTGGTGAAAACCCGTTCGATACCTAAGTTCGGGCCTAGGCTACTAGCCTAGGCCCCACCTCTCAACTCACTAATTCTCTCGACATGTTATCGGAGCTGATTTCGTCCTGGCCTGTGGGCCCGCTCTACACTTCCGCTGCTAAGATTTCCCGGTCGCGCGCCTAGGGCGCGTGACGATTTTATTTTTACCTTGTCCCGCCCACGGGCGTGTGACTCCTTCCCTGCCCGTCGCGTGCCCCATGGCACGCGACGGTGCCCTTCTACTGCCCATCGTGCGCCCCGTGGCACACGATGGTGCCCTGCTCGTCGTGCGCCCCGAGGCACACGATCGGGCCCTTTTATCCTACCCGTCGTGCGCCCCGTGGCACTGGCCCTCGACGGGCCTTTCCGCCCCTGCACTCCCTGGAGCCGCCCCTGACCCATCTGCACCGACACCTTTTCGCCGCTTTGCGGCTTTCTTCCTTCCCACCCCCCCCCTCCTTTATCTCCCTGCAGCCGTGGGGAGGAGGGTATGGGGGTGGAGGGTGTTGGAGTGTGGCGTCACCTCTCTCCCTTCCCCTCCTCCTTCTTTCAGTCCCACCGCTGCAGCTGCCGCTGGGGGGGGAGGGTGTGAGGATGTGGGGGAGCAGGGGGAGTGGTACCGGGGTGGCGGGTGTGAGGCAACATGCAGCCGTCCCTCCACCTCTCCTCTCTTCCCCCCCTTCTCTGCTGCTCCTGCAGCAGTGTGGGGGAGGGGAAGGAGGAGGGTGAGGAGATGGAGGGGGTAACTCTCTAGTGTTAGCCCGCCTGCAGTACCTGCTGTTGCTTGTGATTGTTTTGCATGGTGTACCCCCTCAGGGGGCGTAACTACTTTTCTACCTACAAGCATTATGGGGGCGTGTCGAAATATGTTTGTCATATTTTGTAACTGCTTGTAGTTGTAGTGTAGTTATTGTACTTTGTAGGTGGTGCACCAACATTGTTTCCTATGCTATATGTTTCTTGAAACCTATAGTGAAACCACATTCTCCAATTTCTCCTCTCCAACTCACTCGATACCTCGCCTTGGTGAAAACCCGTTCGATACCTAAGTTCGGGCCTAGGCTACTAGCCTAGGCCCCACCTCTCAACTCACTAATTCTCTCGACACCCACCACTTAAAAAAAAATTCTGCCCGGAGCGCGCTTCTCTCCTGCCCGAGTCGCGCCCCGTGTGCCCTCCCTCCCATCGCGTCCCTAGCCCTTAGCGGCCCGTCGTGCCCTCCTCAGGCCCTTAGCGGCCCCTTTCGCAGCCCCTCGCGGCCCCTCTCACGGCCCCGTCGTCGCGCCCCTTAGCGGCCCGTCGCGGCCCCTTAGCGGCCCCGTCACCGCCCCTGGAGGCCCCGTCGCCGTCCTTCGCGGCCACCTCGCCGCCCTTAGCGGCCCCGTCGCCGCCCTACCGGCCCCGTCGCTGCCCTACCGGCCCCGTCGCTGGCCCTAGCGGCCCCGTCGCCGCCCTACCGGCCCCGTTGCCGACCCTTGCGGCCCCGTCGCCGCCCTAAGCGGCCCCGTCGCCGCCCTAAGCGGCCCCGTCGCCGCCCTACCGGCCCCGTCGCCGCCCTAAGCGGCCCCGTCGCCGACCCTACCGGCCCCGTCGCCGCCCTAAGCGGCCCAGTCGCCGACCCTACCGGCCCCGTCGCCGCCCTGCCGGCCTCGTCGCCGACTCTAACGGCCCCGTCGCCGCCCTACCGGCCCAACCAGCCGCCCCTTCGTGCCCCCGTCGCCGCCCCTAGCGGCCCCGTCGCCGCCCCTACGCGGCCCTGTCGCCGCCTCCCTCCCTACGCGGCCCCGTCGCCGCCCCTACGCGGCCTCATCGCCGCCCTTACGCGGCCCCGTCGCCGCCCCTAGCAGCCCCGTCGCCGCTCCCCTCCCTACGCGGCCCGGTCGCCGCCCCTAGCGGCCCCGTCGCCGCCCCTACCCAGCCCCGTCGCCGTCCCTAGCGAGCACCCGAGCCGCCAAGCCGCCCAGCAGCCAAGCCGCCGAGCCGCCCAGCAGCCGAGCCGCCGAGCCGCCCAGCAGCCAAGCCGCCGAGCCGCCCAGCCGCCGAGCCGCCCAGCAGCCGAGCCGCCCCTGAAGCAGCCGCCACTGCAGCAGCCGCCCCTGGAGCAGCCGCCACTGCAGCAGCCGCCCTTGGGGCAGCCGCCACTGCAGCAGCCGCCCCTGGAGCAGCCACCCCTGCAGCAGCCGCCCCTGGAGCAGCCGCCCCTACAATTGCCGCCCTTGGAGCAGCTACCCCGGCAGCTGCTGCGGAGCTCTCGCCCTACAGTGGTAACGGTCTCGCCGTTGCCGCCATCGTACGCCTGCCCTTCTCGCCACTGGTGAGCACTGCCCTGCCCGTACTGCTGTTACTACTGCGCTTGCTGCTACTGCTCTTTCTACTGCTACTACTGCTCGTGGCGTGGCCAGATGCAGCTCCAGCGTCGCCCGCGTGAGTCCCTCACCCCCCAAGAGCTTCGTGAGTGGTACGCTAGTTGGGGTTGTCGGCGTGGCCGTAGTGGGAGTCGTCCTAGAGTGAGTAGTTCCACAGCTGCTTGTAGTGGTCAGGTGCAGCTGCAGCGTCGCCCGCGTGAGTCCCTCACCCCCCAACAGCTTCGTGAGTGGTACGCTAGTTGGGGTTGTCGGGGTGGTCGTAGTGAGATTCGTCCTGGAGTAAGTAGTTTGGCAGCTGCTTGTAGTGGCCAGGTGCAGCTTCAGTGTCGTCCGTGCACGGTTCTTTCGCCCCAGCAGCTTCGTGAGTGGTACGCTCAGCGTGACGGGTCGCGGGGTACTGCTCGCTGTCCGTACGTTATTCGCACTGGTGCTCGGACTGGTCAGCCTTGCGGGACGCGTGGTCACGCAGAGTCCCGCTGCTTCGCGCGTCTGAGCGACGCCTGGCGTACGGAGTTTGGCGACGCGACTGAGCTCCCCAACTGGGTGGAGCTGCTTCGGCTCAGGGTAGATATCTATACTCTTGACTACGATGCTATCCTCACTGCCATGTATGCATTGCCTACTAGTGATGAGGGTGACTGTTACCTGTGTGTTCCGCCTGACCCAGGCATTGAGGCTGCTGCTCCAGGTGCTGGTGAGGCTGATGCTCTAGGTGCTAGTGCGTCTGCTGCCCTAGGTGCTGGTGAGGCTGCTGCTCTAGGTGCTAGTGCATCTGCTGCCCCAGGTGTTGGTGAGTCTGCTCTCTCAGGTACCACGTCGACTCAGGCCTTGCACACCTTCACCCTTGACTCGCGTGCTTCCCGCTCCTTCTTTTGAGACCGCACCACGCTTACGCCGTTTAGTCGGCCGGTTGCGGTCTCCCTGGCGGACCCCTCTGGAGGTCCTGTCCTTGCTAGCTTCTCCACTGTCTTACCGTGTCCGGCAACCCCCTCTGGCACCCTGTCAGGTCTCTACCTCCCCTCGTTCTCTACGAACTTGGTGAGTGGAGCTGATCTACAGGATCGGGGGGTTGACCAGTTCACGCCTGCGAGTCAGCGGGTGACCCATTGTACGTGTGCTTGGACGGGCCGACACTTGGCCACGTTTACCCGTCAGCCGGGGTCGAGCCTGTACACACTGACCACTGCGTCTCCTCCTGTTGGTGAGTCTGGCCAGGTAGCTGCGTCGAGTCAGGTGTTTGCTGTAGCGTCCAGGTCTGGTCCTGAGCCTGCGCCCTGCTCGTGTCGTCTCCTGTCCCACCAGACTCTCCTTTGGCACCACCGGCTTGGTCACCCCTCCCTGCCTCGTCTCCGAGGCATGGCCTCACGTGTCCTTGTCTATGGTCTCCCCCGGTCCCTCCCTCCCCTACCTTTGGGGCCTGCCCCTTCCTGCGTCCCTTGCGTCAAGGGGCGGCAGCGCGCCGCCCCTCACTCCTCCGAGTTTCCTCCAACAGAGGCTCCCTTGCAGACTCTTCACATGGAGGTGTGGGGCCCCGCCCGCGTGCGTGGCCAGGGTCACGAGCGTTACTTCCTGTTGGTGGTTGACGACTACTGGCGTTACACCACGGTGTTCCCCTTGCGCAGCAAGGGTGACGTCACTGGTGTTGATCGAGTGGATCCGCGCAGCTCGTCTCCAGCTCAAAGAGAGTTTCGGCTCGGACTTACCTGTTCTGCGTCTGCACTCTGACAGAGGCGGGGAGTTTTCCTCTGCCCATCTGGGAGCCTTCTGTCGTGCACAGGGCATCCGCCAGACCTTCACGCTTTTGGCCTCTCCACAACAAAATGGGATTGCTCAGCGCCGCATTGGCATGGTCATGGACGTCGCTCGTACGTCCATGATCCATGCGGCTGCTCCCCATTTTCTGTGGCTGTTTGCGGTTCGGTACGCAGCGCATCAGCTCAACCTTCAGCCCCGGGTTTCCTTGCCAGAGACCTCCCCCACCTTGCGGTGGACCGGGAAGGTTGGCGATGCGTCTGTGTTTCGGGTCTGGGGATCTCGGGCGTTTGTCCGCGACTTGTCTGCGAACAAGCTGTCCCCCCGTGTTGTTCCCTACGTCTTCCTTGGCTTCCCCTCTGACGCGCCTGGTTGGCAGTTTTACCACCCCACCTCGCGCCGTATTCTGTCCTCCCAGGACGTCACCTTTGACGAGTCGGTGCATTACTACCATCTCTTCTCCTACCGCACTGCGCCCCTCCCCCCGCCGCCGCTCTTCCTTGCGCCAGGTCCTCCCCCGGTAGACCCCCTCACCCCTCAGGGTCCTGCCCTGTCAGGTGTGTCCTAGGTAGACGCAGTTGAGCCTGTCGAGGTTGCTGTTGACTCTGGTGCTGCTAGGGGCGCTGAGCCTGCGGGTGCCGGGTCTGCAAGTGCCGGGTCTGGGGGTGCGGAGCCTGGGGGTGCTGAGTCTAGGGGTGCTGAGCCTGGGTGTGCTGAGCCTGGGGGTTCGGATCTTGGGGGTGCGAAGCCTGGGGGTGTTGGGTCTGCTCGTGTGGCCTCTGGCGGTGCTTCGTCGAGGCGGGAGCTACTCTCTCCGCAGGAGCAACGCGAGTGGTTTGCCCGGCGCTAGAGCCGTGCTGCTGGAGCTAGAGTTCCTACTGTTGCTGCTGGTACTGCAGGTGCTCGTCCTGGCGGTTCTGGAGCTGCTGGGACTGGGAGTCCTGCTGGAGGTGCTGCTGGAGCTGCTGGCGGTGCTAGAGCTGACGGTCCTGCTGGAGTTGGTGCTACTGGAGCTGCTAGAGCTGGAGCTGCTGGAGGTGCAGGCGCTGGTGGTTGTGCTGGCGCTGGTGCTTCTGAGGGTGCTGGTGTTGGCGCTGTTGGAGCTGGAGGTGCTGCTGGCGCTGGTGCTGCCGCTGGGAGTACTGGTGCTGTCCCTGCTGCTTCTGGAGGCGCTGCACAGCCGCGGCCGTACTTCGTTCCGCTCCTTGAGCAGGTTCTTGGTCTCCCGCCCTCTACTGGTCCTGCTCCTCCCTTAGAGTGTCCACAGCCTGTCCAGTCACGGTCACAGTTACAGCCCGCCTCCCCCCTGCCTGCTCCTTCTCCCTACACTGGTCCTACTGGAGGTCTTGGTGAGCGTTGTGAGCCTACGTCTCGTCCTGCGTTGCCTGTTTGTGTTGCTCGCACTAGTGGTCGTGCTCCGCGTCCGCGTCCTCCTGCGGTCCCCGGCACACATCGGATGGCTCTGCGTCCTTCGACTGCTCCTCTTAGTGTCCCGTTGCCGTCTCCTCCAGAGTCCTCTCTTCCTACTCTTGCTGACCCTGAGTCGTACTCTCTTCGTGGTGCCAGTCCTACTATCACGCGTCTCCGGGCTACTATTGTCACTGACCCTTCTTTTGAGTCCACTGCTGCGTCTGCCTTGGCTGCTGAGCTTGCAGGAGGAGTTCCAGTGTTTTTCTGCTCCTTTGCCTCATCTCGTGTCCACGCTGATTGCCCCTGAGGGAGACCCGGATGCACGAGACATCCCGACTCCTCGATCGTACGCTGAGGCGATCGAGGGTCCCTACTCCTCACATTGGCAGTCAGCCATGGACGCAGAGGTGGCTCCTTGGAAGTCCACAGGCACCTACATCGACGAGGTTCCCCCACCTGGGGCGAACATCGTCAGTGGCATGTGGATTTTCAGGGTGAAGCGGCCGCCGGGTTCTCCGCTTGTCTTCAAGGCGCGTTACGTGGCTCGAGGCTTCAGTAAGCGGCAGGGAGTTGACTACTTTCAGACCTTCTCCCCCACCCCAAAGATGACCACTCTTCGGGTGGTGCTACACATAGCCGCTCAGCGCGACTACGAGCTTCACTCTCTTGACTTCAGCACAGCTTTCTTGCAGGGCAGCCTGCACGAGGAGATCTGGCTGCGCCGCCCACCTGGCTTCACTAGGTCGTTTCCTCCTGGTACCCAGTGGAGCCTCTGGCGGCCAGTCTACGGTCTCCGCCAGGCGCCCCGTGAGTGGCAGGACACACTGAGGACTACACTTGCGGCTCTTGGGTTTGCTCCTTCTACTGCCGACCCGTCGCTGTTTCTGCGCACCGACACCTCTTTGCCGCCGTTCTACATCCTCGTGTACGTCGATGACTTGGTCTTTGCCACTGCTGACACTGCTGGACTCGCCCACGTGAAGTCCGAGCTGCAGAAGAGACACACGTGCACAGACCTGGGTGAATTGCGCAGCTACCTTGGCCTGCAGATCACCTGGGACAGAGCACAGCGCACCATTACCCTGACTCAGTCACACATGGTGCAGCAGGTCCTTCAGTGCTTCGACTTCACGTACTCCTCGCCTCAGGCCACTCCTCTGTCTACTCGCCACTCGCTCTCAGCTCTGCCTTCGGATGAGTCCGTAGAGCCGAGTGGCCCATACCCAGAGCTAGTTGGCTGCCTCATGTACCTGATGACCTGCACTCGACCTGACCTAGCATACCCTCTTAGCATCTTGGCACGCTATGTTGCTCCTGGGAGACACCGACCAGAGCACATGGCTGCAGCGAAGAGGGTGTTGCGCTACTTGTGCAGTACGTCGGGCATGGGGCTAGTGCTTGGAGGGCGACGTCAAGTGGTCCAGTGGTCAAGCAGACGCTTCTTGGTCCGACGACCAGGCTACGCAGCGGTCGTCACAGGGTTACACCTTCAGCCTTGGCTCCGGCTCTGTTTCATGGCGGTCTACCCGCTCGTCTTCTGTTCTCGGCTCCAGCTGTGAGGCTGAGATCTATGCGGGGGCCATGGCTGCACAGGAGCTACGCTGGCTCACCTACCTGCTGACTGACCTAGGAGAGCCGCCTCGTTCTCCTTCAGTTCTGTACGTAGACAACAAGGCCATGCTGGCCTTGTGTTGGGAGCACAGAGTGGAGCACAGAACGAAGCACATTGCTCTTCGCTACTTCCTTGCTCGTGAGCTGCAGCAGCGCGGTCAGCTGCGCCTTGCTTACGTGGCCTCTGAGGCCAACACTGCTGATATCTTTACCAAGGCACTTCCGCCTTGTGATCATCAGCGCTTTTGTACTTTGCTAGGTCTTGTACCTACTTGGCCTCACTTGCTCACTTCTTGACTTTGCTTGCACTGTGATCTATATATACCTGCACTTGCTTGCTTACCCTTGCTAGGTTGAGATCACTGCATTGTTTGTTCATCTTGATATATAACTCTGCATGTGAACTGGCCTTGTGGCCTTGTGCTTGTGCTCAGTTTGTGTGGTGACATTGTGATCCACCCTGAGCTTGCCTTGCTTCTCTTGACTGGTCTTGTGACCTCTTGTTCTCCCCCACTTTGCCTATGGGGGTGTGTCAGACTTATATGCTATAGTCTGTGTAGGCTGTAGTGGGGTAGCTCATATGGGGTACAACACTCTATGGTTTCCTACTTGTACTCCTCATGCTGCTCAATGCAATCATTCCTTCCTCAATTCTCACAGCAGTTGGCGACAAAGTATTACTGAGTACGAAGAACATTCGTCTCAAGACCCCGGGAGCACGAAAGCTCTTCCCTCGTTGGATTGGGCCCTTCGAGGTGATTGTGCATGTTGGTGAGGTCGCATATAGGCTCAAATTGCCTGCGACATTGAAGATTCACAACGTCTTCCACGTGTCTCTGTTGAATAAGTACGTTGCAGAAGGCAAGTACTTACCACCACCAACCATCGTTCTCGGGGAGGAACTCTTCTATGAAGTCGAGCGTGTGCTAACGCACCGTGATCGACAACGTGGCCGCAAAACAGTTCATGAGTTCCTAATTTAGTGGAAAGGCTATGGGCCGGAACACAACTTTTGGGAGCCTGAGGAACAGTTGACCGAAGTAGCGGTTCAAGCGTATATGGAAGACCTGGCTCTACGAGCAGGCCCACAACCAGTGGATAGGGTTGACCCTGGTCGTAATGTGGTGCGCCGTGCTCGAAGCACTCGTCCTCAGAAGCACCCTAGGGCAACGGGGACGTTGCCACCTAGGGGGGGAGGAGTGTAACGCATTGCCCTAACTAAGCTAACTAACCAACTTCCCTCTAGGCAAATGTCGAGAGTTTTCTCGACAAAGAGGGACTTGGAGAAGAAGGTTGGCTTTGGTTGGAATGGAAGGGTTGGCTTGGTTTTCCAAACCTCAACCAAGAGGGTTGGGAAACTCCAACCCATCAAAGTGAAATAACAAAGCTTGGAATTCCAACCAATCAGAAACTGCCAAACAATTGTTACAATCTACTCTATCTTAAACACAATTGCCACATAGGCTCCAAGCCTAGGAACCATCCCACCATGGAAACCATGGTTGGGATAGTTCCCCAAGGGGTGTATTGAGGGGGTCTGAGCTAAGCAAGCTCATTCTCAACCTCCCACTCCAACTAAACAATTGGAAATGGGATTGTTTGACCAAGTCCTTTTGGCTCTCTCACAAGCTTCCCTGCACTACTACTCCAAGTGTTTTCCATCATAGTGTAAGGAAAATCCCTTTTCCTTACTTCGCATCCCTGCTCAACGCGTACATCACTGTAGCACCTCAGTCAGCACCGTTACCACTCGCGATCATCGCATCGATAATCATCCCGCCATTTTTCGCACATCGCATCCCGACCTCACGGCTCGGCTGGTAACCTGCGCTCCGGGCCTACGCCTCGACACTTTCCCAACCTCAGTCCCAGGCTCGTCGCGCGACTACCACAGACCATTACCGTTACCACTGTAGTTTCGCTATATATTCTTCGCTCACACCCTCGCTCATTGTAATATTGCTTCGATAGTGCAATTCTCGTTCGTTCACTCAATTGCACTCGTAACACTTGGTTATCAGAGCCTACGATCTCAGCTCGGACCGCATCCACACCTTCGCTTCCCCACTATCTCAATTTTTTGGGGGGGGTAGACGTCTCTCAGCGATACAGCACCGCCGCTCGTAGTGCTCTCTCGCAAGCACGCACGGCCACGACCGAGGCTCTCGCTGAGCTTGCCCGACACCCCCGCCATGGCCGATTTCACGCTTGCCACATTAACGCAGGAGCAACTTGATCGTCTCGTGCGTCAACTGGAAGATTCAGCGCTCGAAATCGCGACGCTCACGGCGGAACGTGACTCCGCCCGTCAACAGTCCACGGTGAACGTTCCGACGACATCACACACACCAACAAATGTATCGGCACATTCGGATGAACCGATCGTCATCTCGTCCGGCACACCAACACAACACGACAGCATGGGACAACGCTCTGGCACAACCACTAATGGCGCCGCCCAGCCGATGCCTGGCATGGGAGGAAACAGGATCGCACCAAGCCCGCGGGAGCCCCGAGAAGCCCGTCGGCACGTGGAATTTGCGGCGACAAGTGGCGAACAAGCCATCATGGCACCAATGCCGCTCAAGCCGCAACGCCCGCCCTGCTTCGACCCAAGCCAACGCGGCGGTCCGACGGTTCAATCGTGGGTCTTCACGATGAACGTCTTCTTCGACGCAAATTACGTCGAGTCGGACGCCGCGAAGATCCGGTATGCAGTTTCACTGCTAAGGGGCCCCGCCATGGACTGGTGGCGAGTCATCGTGACGTCGCCACGCGCCTACGAGCCACCGTCGCACGAGGAAGGGCCCACGGGTCCAGCTGTCACCTGGAGTTCGTTCAGTGAGACCGCCCAATACAGCAAGTGGGATGCGTGGTGCGCAGGGCTTCGGGCGCGTTTTGAGCCGATCGCGGCTTCAATTTCGGCGCGTCAGAGATTGCGCACTTGGCGCCAGCTCGGGTCAGTTCAAGATTATACAAGCGGTTTTCTCGCACTTTGCGAGCAAGTCGGCTACATGCACGAAGCGGAGCGGGTGGACCGTTATGTCGGAGGGCTGAAGCCGGATATCTCGCACGAAATAATGCTGCGCGGACTTTCTAATTTTAACGAGATTCTCGCGCTCGCCGAGAAGATCGACATTCTACGCCGACCGAGACCGGGGTCCTATTACGGACATCGCCCTCGGGGACCGACCGAGCACGCCACTGTACACGCCGTTGCAACAAATGCAGCTGCCGCACCATTTAAAGGGCGCTGCTTTGCTTGCAACAGGCCGGGCCATCGCAAGAGCGAATGCCCAGAGGAGCTGAGGCGCCGAGGAGCAGAGCAGGGGAGGGAGTCTCAGAGGCAGGGAAACGCCAGCAGTCAGTAGAAGTTGGGCCAACTACTGACGAGACTGCCTGCTCGCCCAACCACACCGACCCTCACCGAGTCACAGTACCGATTCACGCCATCGATCGGGCTCGGATGAATAAGGAGGGTACAGCGACGGATTACCCGGTACTGATCTACGGGAAAATACATGGAGCAGCAGTGAAGATTTTGATTGACGGGGGAGCAAGTCACAGCTTAGTTAATACCGCAACCGCACGGAAATTACAGTTAACACTTAACCGATGCTTACCTGAGATAGATGCACGCTTAGTCGACGGAACACCACTAGCCATAAGGGAAAAGGTGGAGCGAGTAAAAGTCCGCTGTAGAGGAAACTTCGGGTTTACACAGGAAATGCTCGCAACGACACTGGATGGGCACGACATTTTACTGGGACGTGATTGGCTGCGACAGTATAACCCGCGAATTGACTGGACGACGGGTAGCTGCACAGTACGAAATAGTGGTAACTGGGTCGTCCTACCTCGCTGGCAGCCACCCGAGACTTCGACGGTCCAGGTCAACGCCATCACGATGAAACGGGTTGTCGCTGCTGGAGCTGACATGTACGCAGTGGATATAGCATTAGTGCAAGAAGAGGAGCTGCCGAGCGATTTTCAGAAACTATTGGCAGCTGTACCACCCGAACTTCAGGCACTACTGAAACGATTCCCGGGTATCTTTCCGGATGACTTACCACAAGGGCTGCCACCTCAGCGGGCGCATGACCATAGGATCGAGTTAGAACCGGGGGCACAGCCAACTGTACAGCGCCAGTTCAGACTGACACAGCCCGAGCTCGACGAACTAAGGAAGCAGTTAGATTATCTGTTAGAGAAGCAGTTTATCCGACCGAGCTCGTCACCGTTCGCCGCTTCGATACTGTTCACACCGAAAAAAGACGGAGGGTTTCGCATGTGCATCGACTACCAAGCGCTTAACAGGGTAATAGTCAAATCACGGTACCCCATCCCCCGCGCCGACGAACTGATCGACCAGTTACAAACCGCACGGTATTTTCGAAAATAGACTTACGAGGAGGTTACCATCAAATTCGGGTCGAACCATCGAACTGCGCCAAGACAGCATTTAGAACTAGGTACGGGTCATTCGAGTATACGGTGATGCCTTTCGGGCTGACCAACGCGCCCGCCACATTTCAAATGACCATGAACGAGGCGTTTAGGCCACTTTTAGATAAATGCGTGATAGTTTACCTTGACGACATTCTCGTTTACAGTCGGGACAAGCAGCAGCACTTAGTCAATCTCGAAGCAGTTTTTAAAATTTTAGCGGAACATCGGTTACTCACCAAGGGCTCCAAGTGCGAGTTTTTTCGGGACAGGTTAGAATTTTTAGGACACGTTATTTCGGAGGCTGGAGTTGAAATCGACCCTAAGAAGCTGGATACTGTCAACGCGTGGCGTCCCCCGACGAACATCACGGAACTGCAGAGTTTTTTAGGGTTCGTTAATTACGTCCGTCGGTTCGTCCCCGACATGGCACGCCTAACAGCCCCACTCACAGATTTACTGCGTAAGGGGGTCGTTTTTGCGTGGGGGGAGAAAGAGCATGCCGCCTTCTCTGCCCTGAAAACTGTTCTCTGTTCACCACCCGTCCTACGCATCGCTGACCCACATCGCCCCTTCGAGGTTGTTACAGACGCGAGCGACATCGCCATCGGAGCCGTACTGTTACAGGACTTCGGCAACGGCCTCCAACCCATCGCCTACGAATCACGCAAACTGCATCCGCCTGAGCGAAATTACCCGATACACGACCGCGAAATGCTCGCGATCATGCATGCATTCAAAGTGTGGCGCTGCTACTTGACCGGCGCAGACGTGACAGTACGGACAGACCATCGATCCCTACAGTACCTCCGTGCACAGCCCCACCTCAACCCACGACAGATTCGGTGGCTCGACTTCCTCGAGTCGAACTTCCATTATACGGTCACCTATAAAAAAGGAGCCTCCAATATCGCCGACGCACTGACCCGCCCCACTGCCCAGATCCATGCGATACTACTCGCCCAGACCAGTCCGCTACTGACAGGACTATTTACCCACGGATATCAAACAGACCCATTCTTCACAGGAGGAAATTCGCAGCAATTCGCAGCAGCCAAGGGAGTCTATTACGGAAAAGCTGGAACCGACCGCATATGGGTACCAGGGTACACACTACTACGGGAATTACTGTTACAGGAGGCACACGACGGAGTTACCTCGGGACATTTCGGAGTAGAGAAAACACGGCAGCAGCTGCAGCGGTACTATTACTGGCCTGAAATGTTGACCGGCGTGCAACGACACGTGGCATCGTGTCCCACTTGCCAGCTCATGAAGTCAACCAAGAAGCGGCCGGCGGGACAATTACAACCAATCCCACCTCCAGAGCGTGCTTGGCAACAAGTGACGATGGACTTCGTCACGGGGTTACCAGCCGGGGCGAGTGGGAATGACGCGATCCTGGTCGTCGTCGATCGACTGACGAAAATGGCACACTTCGCAGCCTGCAAGAAAACAGTCACAGCCGAGGAAACAGCCCGACTCTTCATCACCACCGTCGTTCGACTGCACGGGATACCAGCATTGATCATCAGCGACAGAGACACGAAGTTTACCAGCAATTTCTGGCGGAACCTGTGGCAGTAGTTCGGCACGCGACTACAATTCAGTTCATCGTATCACCCCGAAACCGACGGACAGACAGAACGGACAAACCAGACCATGGAGCAGCTCATTAGGGCCACGTGCAACGACCCAAACACGTGGGAGCAACAGCTGCCACTCATCGAATTCGCATACAACAACGCGCCATCTGCCACGACCCAACAGTCGCCGTTTTACCTGAATTACGGACAAGACCCCACAGTACCCATGACCCCAAATCCCGACAACCCCATTCCACGTGCGCAACAATTTGCCGAGATTTTGCAAGCAGCACGGACCAGGGCAGCAGAAGCAATCAAAAAATCGAACATCATCGCTAAACGCAACGCCGACCGCCACCGCAGACCTGTCACTTATCAGCCCGACGACCTCGTTTTACTCGACACTCAAAACCTCCGCCTGCCCATCACTCCAAAACTCCGCCCCCGATACTGTGGGCCATTTCGAATTAGCCAAATGATCACACCTGTCACCGCGCACCTCCTCCTCCCTGCTGACTGGTACGTCAGCCCCTCGTTCCACGTCAGCTTGCTTCGCCCTTATGTACCATCCACCGGCCAACTCCCACGACACCGACCATCCAGCATGGCACGACCACCATCCGAACCAATCATCACCCCCGACAAAATCCTGAGTCACAGAGTTCGCGACCCCCGAGGAGCCCGAAAGATCGAGTTCCTGATCCGCTGGAAAGACCGTACACCTACCGAGGACAACTGGGTTCCCCTGGACATAATTGAAAACCACCCTGTCCTCACCGAATATCTGCGCAGCCGAAACTTCAAAGATGTCCACACACTTTCGTAAGAAGGACCTCCTTAGGAGGGGGGGGTAGTGTAAGGAAAATCCCTTTTCCTTACCTCGCATCCCTGCTCAACGCGTACATCACTGTAGCACCTCAGTCAGCACCGTTTCCACTCGCGATCATCGCATCGACAATCATCCCGCCATTTTTCGCACATCGCATCCCGACCTCACGGCTCGGCTGGTAACCCGCGCTCCGGGCCTACGCCTCGACACTTTCCCAACCTCAGTCCCAGGCTCTTCGCACGACTACCACAGACCATTGCCGTTACCACTGTAGTTTCGCTATATATTCTTCGCTCATGCCCTCCTGTTACGAGTGCAATTGAGTGAACGAACGAGAATTGCACTATCGAAGCAAGAGTACAATTGAGCGAAGGCATGAGCGAAGGATTATATAGCGAAGCAATAGTGGTAACGGTAATGGACTGTGGTTGTCGCGCGACGAGCCTGGGACTGAGGTTGGGAAAGTGTCGAAGCGTAGGCCCGGAGCGCGGGTTACCAGCCGAGCCGTGAGGTCGGGATGCGATGTGCGAAAAGGGCGGGATGATGAATGATGCGATGGTCGCGAGTGGTAACGGTGCTGACTGAGGTGCTACAGTGATGTACGCGTTGAGCAGGGACGCGAAGTAAGGAAAAGGGAATTTCCTTACACCTCCTCATTGTATTCTTGCTTCGATAGTGCAATCCTCGTTCGTTCACTCAATTGCACTCGTAACACATAGGCATTACAAATTCTGACCGCTCTTCCTCTGTCAATCTGCGGGTTGACTCGCTTGACGGCGTTAAAAAACACCGCTCGGGGACTGAAACGCCTTCCTGACGGATTCCGTCAACTCTCCGCTCTTGTCAGTCTCTTCATTGACTCAGAAGCTCTGGAGAAGCTTCCAGCCGGCTTCGCGACGGATATCGACAAAATTGTAAAGACTTCCATCCCATTAATCGATTCGAGCATCTCAGATTCGAATGCAGCAGATGCATCGGAGATTGTCGCTCGTCGGAACAGTAGCGTACTGCCTCAGGATAATAACTCGTCGCTGGTTACTTCGCTCGCCTCCATCTCCCCCGCGCTTCCCCTCCCCACACTCTCCGCCCTCCGCCACCTCTTCCTCGACCGCTGCCGCGCTCCCCGCATCCCTCCCCGCCGCACTCCCCCTTCTTGAAACCCCAGAGCTGCGCGAATGCGCCTGAGTGGTGGTGTTGGTGGGGGTGGTGGTGGTGGGGGAATGGCGGCAGCGGCATCCGTGGCAGCAGCAGCAGCACCACCACCACCCCCACCAACACCACCACTCAGGCGCCCCTCCCCCTCCTGCCATCGCTCACCTGCCTGCGCGCCTCTCACTGCGCGCGCCTCACCGCGCTGACTCGCGCATGGATGCACCTGCGTCACTACAGGAGCTGATCCTGAACGATAATGGCCAAATGGAGTCACTCTTTGACGGGGATAACTCTACCCATCATGACACCGTTCACTGTGACACTCTGCAGTCTGACACTGCTCCTCCATTCCCCCCTCCTCTCCCCTCTTTGCATTCCCTCACTGTCTCCAACTGCCCTCGTATCTCCCGCCTCCCTGCCTTCCTCTCCTGCTCCCCCTCTCTCCTCCACTTGAAGCTGCACGACCTCTCTGATCTCACTCTCCTCCCATTTCACAATCCCTCCAATGCTGATGTAACGGGTGTGGCTTTAACGGGTACAGATGAGGTAACTGGCGCTGTTGTAACCACCACGGCCGCTGTTACCAGTCCTGGTTTTGTCCCCGGCGTAGACGTTGCACAGGGCAGTGCTGGCGCGGCTGCTGCTGCTGCTGCTGCTGCTGGGTTGAGAGCGTTTGGAGAGTCAGAGGTGATGAGACCATCAGTGTCGCTTCACATTGACTTGAAGGACAACACGCACATCACACGCCTCCCTCACTCACTCTTATACCCCCCCTACCTCGCCACCCTCACTCTCTCAAACCTCTCACATGTCGCCTACATCCCCCACTCCCTCTCCCTCCTCGCTCCCTCCCTCACTCACTTGCACATCAGCCACTGCCCCAGGAGAAGAGGTGGAGGAGGAGGGAAGTGGAGAAGGGGAGGGGGAGAGGGGATGGGAGGGAAAGGATGGGGAACGGGATGAAGAGGGGGAGGGAAAGGGGGAAGTGGGAGAGGGGGAAGTGGGAAAAGGGGAAGTGGGCGAGGTGGGGAATGTGGAAGATAGGAAGCAGTGTCATGGCATGGCTGCCATGTACTCGTTAAAAGTACTCTCAGTCTCGGACTGTGAATCACTGACACACCTGCCGTCAAGCATCCGCCTGCTACCTCATCTCACCTCACTCCACCTGTCTCAACTCAACAGCCTCGTCACGCTACCACCCTCTCTTCCCTTAGCCCCCTCCCTCACCTCCCTCACTCTCTCCTCCTGTGATCGCCTCTCGTCCCTCCCCCCAACCTTTGGCCTCTTGTCTGGCCTCCAGACGTTGCAACTTTCTAGCCTGCCAGGTCTCGCTTCCCTGCCTGATTCTTTTGGGCTGCTACCCAGCCTAGAGCAATTTACCCTGCACGACTGCTGCCTGCTGCGCTGCCTGCCTGACTCGTTCCCGCACCTCTCTAGATTGGCTCAGCTCAGCATAACGGACTGTGGAAAACTCGAGCAGTTACCAGCCAATGCAGGGTTACTCTCATCTTTGGAATGGTTAGAGCTGGAGAGGCTGCCAAAAAATTCCAAGCTGCCCGAGTCGATGAGCCAGCTGCCCAGGCTTTGGCAAGTGGAGATCCGGGAATGCAAGGTTGTGAAAGGCGTTCCAGAGTGGTTAAGGGCGATGCCGGAGGTGGACCTTGTTGTAACATAAGTGGTGAGCTGATTGATTTGGGTTATATGGGGGAATGGAGTCCCTATATATGCTATATGTTCCAAACCAATCGGGAAAACTGTTTGCTGCTTGTCGTCCACCTTCCCATGTACGGTGCGGCAGTGCTTAGCATTATTGCATTATTTCTTGGCTTTTTGCATCTATTGTACCACCTGGTACCACTATTTAATTTCAGCCATTGATGTTTGCCACTCCATTTTCTCTTTAACAGTACCGCTATTTTTGCTTCAATAGTTCCACCATTACAACGCTCTCTTTCTAGTTGCAATTCTAGTCAGCTCACTCCGTTGCCTCAAATATATGAAACAGAAGTGCATGGCTCTGACGATGTAGGGGGTAGTACAGTAGGGAGTATGAAATCGAAAAATTTCCCTCCGCCACTCGCTACAGATGCATTCTTGAAGAATTCTTGATTTGACGAATTCAATACCACGTCGATTCTATGGCTTCCGCTCATCGTCTCGGCCCTCCGAGGACTATTATCAGCATCATGTCGCCCTTAGCCTCGTGTACCTCGTCGGCATTGCCGGCTCGGCAATTCCCGCGGTTCGACTCCAGCGCTTGCCGCCAACGACAACGGTCTAATCGTTTTGGTAATGGCGCGGTGCACTGTGGCTCTGATGGTGCTCGTACTCTAGGAACCCGAGTAGGTTCAAATTCATTGAATCTAGACGGCTTGAAGGTACAGCGAGTGCGCTTACGAGGCACGGGGAAATGTGAAAACGGCGCGCGGAAATTGCGCAACAATCTGCATCAGAGCTTGCGAAATGTCGAAACTCCCCGCCAGAGGTCGCGCACCAGCTGTGCGGCGGAAGGGGAAGGGGGAGGGGGAGCTGTTGCAGCAGTGGAGACTGCGCAGACTGCAAGGAAGGGCGGGGGAGTGAGCAGGCGCGCAACGGAAACTATCACCGCGAGTAAAGTTTCCGCCGAGGGGGACACCGCGCGCGCATTCGGTCCGCGGAGAAGCAGAGGCGGAGGAGGCGGGAGTGGGGAAGACGGAGAGGCGGAAATTGGCGAAGAAATCAGCGCAACCTCCCCCCTTTCCCCCATTATCGCGGTTGACGAGTTCTTCTCCCTCCCCTCACTCGCGCTCCCCCCCGCTCCCCCGGGACGCGCGCTTGAGTCCCTAGTGTTCATGCTGGCGGAAGCGGGAAAGGCGGAGGATGAGGAGGAGTGGGGGGAAGAGGCGGAAGATTGGGGTGAGATCAACTGGGGGGAAGAAGGGGAGTGGAACGCGGGGGGAGAGGGGCAGGGGCAGCGGGAAGGGCGCGGAATCGAGGTTTTTTGGGCCTCAGACGTTAGAAGCGTGCGGGGGGGCGATGAAACGCCTCCCCCCGCCCCTTATTCCGCCCCCTCTTCCCCCTCGCCCCCCTCGCCCCCCACTTCCGCCTCTTCCGCCCCTCTCCCTCTCCCTCCCCCCCATCTGGTCCTCTCGCACCTTCGCTCCGCATCCCTTGCGCCGTGCGTGCTCCTCCCCGCCGCCCCTGCCCTTCCTGGTCCGGGGGAAGGGGAGGAAGGGGGAAGCGGAGGGGAGGAAGGGGTAGGCGGAGGGGCGGATGGGAGAAGCGCGCGAGCAGAGAGGGAGGCGCAAGGGTCGGGGGCAGCGCAGGTTCGGGTGGTGGCTGGGCGGTTTAGGGACGTGTGCACTCCTCCGCCCCTCACACACTTTGTCAGTCCCGCTCCTGCTCCCTCACCCCCTTTCTAAAACTGAGTTATGAGACGTCTCAAAACCCCTTTCTCAAAACTCGGTTTAGGGACATGTTTACCCATCCGCCGCTCTCACACTTTGTCAGTCTTGCTCTCGCTTTCTCACTCGCTCTCTCTGTTTGTTTCTCCGTTTCACTTCATTGTGTCCTTCTCCTTGTCACTCCCGGAGTCCTTATGTCACTTTATTTCTTCAATCCCCACAATCACTATTCGTCCCTCCCATCCCACACATCACTCCGCCCCTCGCTTACAACTTCCTCTCTCTCACACTTTCTCTCCCTCTTTTCCTTCCTGTCAATCCTTCCTCTTTCCTCTTTTCCTTCCTGAAACTCTTGCCCTTCAATCAAACGTCCCCGCCATCCCAACCTTCCTCAACCCCTTTCCAACCCCGTCAACTCCTAACCGTTCTCCTTTCACAACCTCAGTCCCCTTATCTCCTTCGCCCTGTTTCTCCTTCCCTTTCCCCACCCGTCTCTACCCTCTCCGCTTACTCCCTCCCGTTCCACCCAGTGTTCCTCCCTGCCTTACTCCCTCCCTTCCCCCTTCCCTCCCCCCCACCCTCCAGTTCATGCTGCTTGTGCACATGCGGCCAGGGACAGCTGGCAACATCCCATTGGTCCCCCTTACTCCCTACTAATCCCTCCAATCCTCCTCCCCGCCTTAACCCCTCCCCTCCCCCTCCCCCTCCCCGCCTTCCCTTCCCCCCCCACCCCCACCATCCCCCAGCTCATGCTGCACGTGTACATGCGGCCAGGGACAGCTGTCAACATCCCATTGGACCGCACTCAGTCCGCCCTCATATACGTGCTCGAGGTGGGGTGTCCTGCATTCGTATTATTGAGATTGAGAGGATATTGGGGTGCTCTGAATAGTATTAGTCGGGATTGAGAGTTCATTGGGCTGCCCGGACTGGATCATACATGCCAGATTCACAAGTAGTCATGTTTCGCCTGCTTTTCTGTCTTGAGAGTTTCACTTTTCTGTGCTCGTATTCCGTTTTTGCGTCGTGTCTCTGTCTGTGTGTGGCTCGTGCCACTTCTCTTTGTCGTTATTATCTCTGTCTGCGTTGTAATAACTGATTCTTGTTCTCCCTTGTCAATCCTGCTCACGTCCCCATACTTTCTTCTTTCCTGCTGCTTGAACTTACTTACTGCCATCCCATCCCCACTTCCCCCACAGCCTCCCCGCGTCAATCTCAATGCCAACTTTCCTGCCGCCCGCCTGCTGCCCCGCCCCGCCCAGGCATCTGCACTACTCGCGCACTGCTTGGTGTGTTTTGAGTCGACTCAAAACACACTTGACCCTACCACTACCTACAACCCCCCCCTGCATTCATTGCAATGCCAGCTGTCCTGCTGATCATCTGCTGCCCCACCCACCCATTCCCACAACCCCCTTGTTTCCCACTCAAAGGTCGTGACTCTGTTTGGTCCGTGAGGAGAGGCCATGCTTCAGAATGGATGGCCACATCTGAGACTTTTTCTAGAGTAACTTGAGTGTGTCTGTCCGTGCCGTCTGGCTATCTGGCTGTTATGCGTAATCTCCATTTGACTCCGCTGTCCGGCGTCCGCCCCACCAACATCTAACTTCCACCACCACCTCATTCCCACCACCACCCATTCCAAAACACAGGGCGTGGCGATGTTTGGTCCGAGAGGAGAAGCCGTGTTTCAAAACGAGGGGCACTCCCTGCTCTTCCCTGCAGCACCAAGTGGCGCGTCTTCTGTCACGTCAGACGCTGTGTCAGAGCTGGATAAGGAAACACATTCCACAGTGGGTGGTGCAGCAGGCGTGGGAGCAAGGGGGGATGAGGAGGATTGGATTCGGGTGGAGTCGCATAGTTGGGGAGGAGTAGAGTTTGTGCTCGTAGCGGGCCAAAGTTAGCAATATGATGGTATTGTGTCAGGTGTGTTGTGTGACATGGATTGAGCCAACCGTTGTCATGATTGATTATCGGTCTCAAATAAGTGAAGCTTGATGAGGGTGGAACAGGCATGGGGCAATGTGAATAATGTGTACGTGAAGACTTTGTGAAAGCACACGATAAAATTGGTCCGCAACATAAAAACTTATAGCAAATAATGTGGTAATACTGTTTGATCTCCAAAACGTTTTTCATCTCCAGCATGCTCACTTGACGATATTTTTCCGCAAGCGAGGATGCCAGTACGGTATGTCAAAACGGATATCCAAACTCGAAATTCAAATTCGCGCTGCGCGATGAGCTTCAGTTTGGAACCTGAGAACTGGCCCTTGCATTGGAACCAATCCCCATACGTTGATGGCCTACTGCAGACAGCTCTTCTACTCATGTGCATCAAGTTGATTCTCTCTGCTCGCACGACTTTCTCGACTGCCAAATCACTAATTAGTTGATGTTGATCATGTTGCAAATCTGATTGCAGCAGGAAATCGTGGTTTCTTGCTTTCGGGTCATTAGATACGTTTGGGATATTTGAGGTTGATCAGTTCGTGTTTCGTGTTGATGCACTGACTACAACTGACTTCTCCTTCCCCCGACTGTTATTTTAGATAGGGAGCCATGACGACGAGCGGCGTGAGAGGACCGAGTTTTCCCCCTGCAGCCAAGCCGATCGTGTTCGAAGCGACGGGCTGTTACAAGTGCGGCCGGCCCGGCCACTGGTCCAAAGACTGCAGTTTCGGCGGCAATGACGGCCGCACCGCCGAAAATCGCACCGCCGAAGCACGCGACTCCGGCGAAGGCCTCAACGCCCCCTTTGCACCGAATAACGCGAACAACCATAACGCGTCCCCGAACCAGCGGCCTTTCGGCTCAGCCACCCCGCAAGGCAAGCGGCCGTATAACGGTTTCTCCAACGGTCCGGGCGCGAACACGCAGCGCGCGGGCATGGATGGCGCCGACGCCATCGATCCGCTCAACCAAAGCGCGCCAGCGGCGGCGGCGGCGGCGGCGGCGGCGGTGGGGATGAAGGTGACGCGGAAGCGGCCGAAGCTGACTGCGACGATGCTACTGTCGGACGAAGGGCTTCCTTACGTGCTGAAGGAACTGCCGAAGCAGATCAAACTGCGAGGGAAGGGACACGAGGTGAGTGGAAACTGGCTTAACAGTGCTTCGTGTCGATTCAAATCCCACCTTGGGATTGCCGTGACTGCGACGATGCTGCTGTCGGACGAGGGGCTGCCGTACGTGTTGAAAGAGCTGCCGAAGCAGATCAAGCTGCGCGGCAAGGGACACGAGGTGAGGCAATGAGGTGGGAACCGGCGTCGATAAGACATCCCGTCTCGTTTTGTGAAGCACATCATGAAGCCACGGTATTTTGAAACGTTCTTTAGAATGCATCCGCGCCCAAATCATCACCATCAGTAGCATCCACGTGTGCATGATGTGGTGTGCGTGTGCGTGCGTGGATTGGGCTCTGGCAGGTGGGGGACCTGCGAAGGATCCTGGAAGG